>OZ010588.1:112074706-112212206 GCA_963932145.1 Acanthosepion lycidas | reverse complement strand
ATAGCATGTCAAATAAATAATTAATTGCATAAAATAAATGAACATCAGCTTTCACACGAAAAGACTACGTCACTTAACGTCCACCATAATTTACTTTTCCTTAAAATATTTCAGAACTTGCTTTAATTTTAAATCTTATACATTAACGCTATTATATTTTCCTCCACATAACTTACAGAGGTTACTTAACTACCAAGATTAATTTTTCTTATGGAATTAAACGTTTTTCTATTGTCGTCTTTTCTTATATATACTTGTACATATATGTATATATATGTGTGTGTTTATACATTCTTTTTATAGATACAAATATTTAAATAAATGCTCTGTTTTATAATAAACAGTATTAACAACATTTAACGGCCTGAATGCCCGAGAAATTTTGTCGGAGGACGAATATTTTCTATCAAAATTTCTCTGACATTCAGACCGTTAAATGTTATTAATACTGTTTATTATAAAAACAGACCATTTACTTAAATGTTTGTATCTATAAAAGGAATGTATGAACATAAAAATGTCTTAAAATAATTGTCGGACTTTGTCCATATGATATATATATATATATATATATATATATATATATATATATATATATATAGGAGTAATAATCTGTTGGTATATAATCCAATTGAATCCTAATAATATAAAAATCTTAATGATCCGCGAAGAAAGCTCAATGTATTTAATATAACAGAGTATCAATAAACAAATAAGTTACAAAGGAAAGAAATAAAAAATGAACCCCATTTGAATAGCCATTTAACCTTACAAATGCATCCTTACAGGATTTATCAAAAGCAAATTAAGTTAAGAAATAATAAGGAGTTAATAAAAATAAATTATTTCTTAACTTCTTGGTGTTGACAAATCCTGCAAAGATTCTCTTGTAAGGTAAAATAGCCATTCAAATGGCGTGATTTTGAATTTCTACTCTTTGTAATATATATATATATATATATATATATATATATATATATATATATATATATATATATATATATATCAAGTTAAATCGGAAGATCGCGTGAGCTTGAAACTGGGGTCAGGAATTGAACCTTCTTTTCATGGGATTTAACGTTGGTAAGAGTTTTTAGCTTGGTCTAGGTAATCTGGGCTTCGAGTACTTTAGTGAATTGGCAATTTTCCATTATGGCCTTTTTTTTTTCGGAATTGTCTTTTTACTTCGTGATTGTATCTGGATAAGTATTTTAGATTTAGGTAAGTTATCCGTTGTTATTACCAATGGTTTTTGTTTTTGTTAGTAAAAAGAAATTTTCCCATACCAATATGTAAAAAGAGGCTTACGCAGGAGTGTCTCTTTTTTATATTTTGGATTTGAGGTAAATATGGCCACAAAACATTTCGCTTTCATTACTTACCTTGATAAAGTCGGAAGACGAAACGCCCCGCCAAGAAGAAAATATTTTTTGCAATTGTCATTTTTAAACCAATTTGTCTTATTTTCAGAATTATTCTGAGAAATTTAACTATACTTATAGTTAAAGATAGATCCCATTGATTTTCAGTGGAAATTATTGCTTACTCGATAACCTTCCATTTCTCATTGTAGATCGCAGAGTTTGGTTCGAGCATTTGTAATGTTTCCTAAGGTAGAAACTCAATGGTTTGAAAGCATTGATTCATGCTTCTCATCCTGTATGACAATGTGCTTGCAGAGAAATAGCTTCATTCTCCAATAATATCTTCCAACGAAAAGTTAAGGCAGAAAAGAGTACATATAAATGATTAACTACCCCAAAGAATATAACAGAAATCATTGATGATTGTTCACCATCCGACAAAACAAGATTCAATGAGCATTACATAGAAGAAATAAAAACCTTTTTATTCATGTCAAGTAACCTTGACGGAACACATTTGTACTTGACTGATATATTGGAACCATTGACCATGATAGCCTAAATCAATGTCTAACCTTTTAATAACGTCATTTTAAAAAAGTTTCAAACAATTCCTTTCCAGTTGTATCATCTACAGTGAGAAAACTGGAGAAAATTTCACGAATCTTTACAGCTTCACCAAGCTTACAATGAACAAATCTTAAAATTACAGACATTTTTCAAATTGCTAAGTGCCAGGCGTGCAGTCCAGTATTACATAATAATATTTTGAAAATTTTAAATTGGAAAGATTTCTTGAGAAAATCATTTTTTAAATAAAACTGATCAGTTCATTCTAAGTAAATGTAGTCAATTAATGATTGTACATTTTCGCATTTTCGATCCTAATCAAGGGTGCGCCGACGACAGAAGCATATTTCGCCATCAATTCTAACTAACAAAATTGTCATTTGATTGAGAACCGTAATGTTCATTTGTTCCCCGAAAAGCCAAGTTTCTTTCAGACAAAAAGATTGTTACGTTGATTAAAAGCTTTACGACACTTCTCCAAAATTACTTTTACTTCCGACGTAATTCTGTTTCTTGCATGTCTATGACTGTTTTGCTTGTCAGACCCAAACGCAAATGTATCCACCAAGACAAGCAATTTTCATGGCTAATACCATGTTCATGTTCTTCCAAGTTTATATAATGACTTCCGGTACGTTCTTTTTATAAAAGGCATTGAAGACTCAATATCAAAGTTTGCAACAAATCCGTTGACTTTTGAGAGAATATACCAGTCACGAGCGTTTAACTTTTTTCCTTATTCAGTATTATCGATAGTAAATGCATTTTGAGAAAGTCTTCTGTGTTCGTTGTAAGGATATTCATCCAACTTGACTTGAGTATGGCCGCGTTCAACATTAAGACAGCATTTTTTATTGGAGAGGTCTAAAATATTCGTCCTCCGACAGGAATCGAACCTGTATCCTATACGGAACCGTCATATAGCCCGACGTGCCTTAACCGATCGAAGATTCATGGAAGATTGAAGTTTAAAAACAGTAAAACCAACCTTGCTAACCGAACGATTCTCCGTGGCTCGATCGATTAAGGCACGTCAGTCAGGCTAAATGACGGTTCTGTATAGGATACAGGTTCGATTCCTGTCGGAGGACGCATATTTTCTATGAAATTTCTCGAACATTCAGGCCGGTAAATGTTGTTTAATACTCTTTATTATAAACAGAGCATTTACTTAAATATTTGTATCTATAAAAAGAATGTATAAACATAAAAATGTCTTTATATATATATATATATATATATATATATATATATATAAAATAAGTAATTCCTATAATTGTTATAGAGGCACACCGGAGAAAAAGTGTTCCATGACATATTAACTGGCACAGCCACCATATATTTGTCATTCATTTGCTTAATGTATATATATGTGTGTGCTCTCGAAATAATTTGATTGAGCTCTCGATTAGGAAAGGGTGATTTTATAAAGAGTGGCTGCTTCTGCTAATGCAATAATCTTCAACTAGAATCGAGTTCTCCTAGCCACTGACGTCTTTCGTATAGTAAAAATTTTCCTTTTCTATCTGCCGTGCGACGATTAATTGCCAGTAGAATCTATGACTGATGCCAAATCGATGGGGTTTGATTCCGACTTGGAACAATCTGATATCTCGCCACACTGATGAGCTGTGATACAGCGAAACAATATATATATATATATATATATATATATATATATATATATATATATATTAGGTTGGTGCAAAAATAATGACGTAAAAAAACGACATTATTACGTCCTCAATGACACATGATTTAGTGGATAAAGGCGTTGGTTAGATCCAGTGACTAGAGCTGAAGAGTTGTGAGTTCAATACCAGACCACAGCAGTAGTGAACCAAAAACTTGAAGAGTTGAGTTAAAGGGAAATAACTGAGACATCCGGAAGAGGCATGGCACGTGGAAATAGAACAATATACCCCGATGGACGAAATAAAGGGTTCGGTTCGAAATTTCAATCACTTGAAGAAGCCCGGATCGTACAACGGCCGGAACGTTTTGAATGTGGCAATGAAGACGAGGATAACAGTCCGAATTATGTAAATAATGCAAGTAATCATAATACCACATCTCAGGGATATAGAGATATATAATTTTAATTATGTCTGAAATTTTACACACATACACCCGTGTGTGCGTGTTTGTGTGTGTAACTTTTAAGGGATTTTTATCCGACAGTATTTCTTAATCCTATAAACGTGATTTTTGTGGGATCACGTATTTGAGTAGCTATCCCTGTTATTTGGAATAGGGCAGGGGTTGCTGGGGCGAGTGATGGCCTTATACAGTGAAGTTAATAACAACTGAATGAGATTATTAAGAAATCTTACTAAAGATAGATTATGCCTCGACCAGGAATCGAATCTGTCTCCCGTTTTCCATCAAAGGAAACAGCTTCTATTATCGTAACGTGTTTTTACCAATTCGGTCGCGTTGATAGAATTTTGAATTGCCTATTTAACAATTACACATTTCTCGTTAAGACTTCAAGTCAAATACGTTTATCTACTAAAAATAACATTTATAGTAATCGTAATTGACGTACATATGTATGTACTCGAGTGTATATCTCTAAGACTGAAGCCTAACAGGGAACCGTGATTTGAATTTTGATCTGAAAGCTTCACTTTATAATTTCCATCCACATAGTAATATTCAACACTGACAAGCAAGGATATTAAGTTAATACTAAATCTTTATTGTGCAGTATTTCTTTTCATTATTAGACTATTGATTTTCTTATATATGCATTGAGATATTGTAATAAGACTCCTTATATATACATGTATATTAATATAGATGTATCTTAACAAACGGAACTCTCTCTCTCTCTTTCTCTCTCTCTCTCTCTCTTCGAAATGTCTGAAAATAAATCACTTGAACTTTTATTTATTGACTCACCATTTGTAAAGATAGTGTGGACGTGTGAATCAACAAAGCTTGGTGACTGTCAGTTTCCAGTGACAGAACTAATTACAACTCGGAACTAATTTCAACCCGGAACTAATTTCAACTCGGAATTAATTTCAACTCGGAATTAAATTTAACTCGGAATTAATTTCAACTCTGAAATAATTTCAACTCGATTTAAAAACCCTAACCCTAATAAAAGCTCCTAACCCTAACCCTAGCTGAAAACAATCTCTAGAAAAAAAAAAAACTGCCACCCAAGGCTAAACAAGCGAATTGAATTATCCGACGCCAGACACCAACTTGGAATTGGAATTTCCACGGAATGCCTTCTTAGAGATTCAATCTTCGAATTTGTGACAATTAAAATGGCTAATGAAATGGCAGAAAGTGATAGGGACAATAATCAGTAAAGGCTGCACTCTCTTAGTACTCCAGGTTCCTACCTTCATTTAACCACCCCCCGATTGTTGACCTTCCTTAACACTCCCAGATTCCTGCCCTCCCTTAACGCCACCAAGTTCCTGCCCACTCTCAGTCTACACACCAAAGGAAAACTACAAGAAAAACTTAGTAATGTTTTGAAATATCTTCCTTGTTTTTCACATTCAATGAAACATCGCCGAAAAAGTACACACACAAACGCGTACGCACATGCACACACATACATATATATATATATATATATATATATATATATATATATATATATAGAGAGAGAGAGAGAGAGAGAGAGAGAGAGAGGGATATACCTTCAAGCCAAAAAATAACACACATGGCCTGAAGATTGCGTTTGAGCATGAAACAGGTTTGTATGAACAATAAAGTGGCTCAGATATCGGCTGACATATTTCGGAATGTGGCTCAAAATATCTTAAATAATTGATACATATAGTGTCTTTGGGTATTATCACTTTAAACATTATTTTTGTGTTTATTTTTAAATGTTATTTTACTTTTTTAAACATTATTTTTAGTGGATACCAATATATATATATATATATATATTTGTGTGTGTGTGTGTGTGTTCATGTCTGCAAATATACTTTTGTCTTTTGGCACTTGAGGCTTCGACTCTTTTTTATGTCCAAACTATTGGAATTTTAAGCAACAAACGAATATTTAATTATGAGGTTGTGTTTAATATAATTTTCGTTTTTTGAAATCATTTGTATCATCCTAATTACGAATTAGGTTCGGCAGTTATAAATAAATATGGTGGAATGGTTTCATTCTTTTACAGTTGGAATGGTTAAACGTAACTATAGGTGTTATGCTATGCTGTCAACTTTGATCTTCAAATGTTTAAATGCAATATCAATCCGTATATTCTTGTTCTTTTATTTTCCACTCTCCTTAACAATGTTTCTTTTCTTATATCCTCTAACACACACTGTAAAACCTTGAGTCTTAGTGGCCTTATTGCCTTGCTTACAGTGAACTTATTAAAAATGGACCCCAGATTCCTACATACGACAATTTCCTTAGTCAATATACCTGAAGATGCTACATTGTATGTACATTTCTTTTTATCAGGATAATGTTACACTGAGGAAAAGCGCTGGAGATGTAAGAACGGTCTTCTTATAATTCTCCATGCCCTTTCCTACCTTAGCGCATAGGTTACGCTCTGACAGTACCACGAGAATAATGAACTATTCCGTGTGGTCGCGAGGAAAGACAGAAAAGACATATCAGAAACGCTGTTTGATTACAGTGAGTCAAAGAAAGCAAACAACATTCAAACCGGAAAACCGTGAAATGTTCACGGTTACGATAAGTAACTTTTTAATTTTTGTGCGTTTTTTTTTTTTTTTTGTTTTTTTAAATTTTTTTAAATTTAATAAATTGAAATATATATAATTTATCAGATGTGTTTGGACACACATCCTGGCCGACGACATTCGGTTTTCGGACACACTTCCCCACGATACATAATGATAACCTACGCTTGAATTTATATTTCACCCCACCCCTTTACACATATATAAGATTAGAACGAGTTCTGTATGATTTTAAAGTATATATTACAAATGAAGATATTAATGCTTATAGAAGTATTTAATCATCAATATAATCTCCACTGCTTCCTAGAATCTCATTCTGTCAACAATTTTATGGAAACTACGAGTTTTATGTAAAATACAAGACCAACTCAAGTTCAACCTCTTCACTTGGTATCAACCACAGGCCATGCAAAGATTTTTGAAAACCCTCTAAACAAGTGAAAAACAGGACCATGTCGGAAGAATATGGAATATGAAGCCATTTCCCCATACCGAGAAACTCTATCTTTAGTCAATCGTGCAGTTTGAGGACGGGCATTATCGTGATGGAAGATTTCTAATGACTAAAGATGGACGTTTTCTGTCCGAATGAACCTTCGATAAAGTTGTTGGCAGCAGAGATCAGAGCCGGTTTTATGATTATTGTCTAACACTTCATAATAGATAGTTCATTGATTATTCCAGCATACACTCAACATGATCTTTTTAAAATGAAGTTCTTCTCTTGCTTACTGTACAGGTCAGTTTCTTCAATTGATCCAATGATGACGGCGCTTAGCGTTATGGCAAAGGATTCATTTCTCATCACCAGTAACAAACACCCTGTCCAAAGAGGCTACTTGATGTCGTTGTTTCAGCAATGACTCGGAATAATCGACATGTTGTTGGCGATTCTCTGGAAACAGGTCCTACAGCGTCCATTATCCAACCACTGAAACCTTTCCAGTTCTTTTCAATTTGCGTAGGGCTGTTGTTATTAATAATACATTTTTCACTGTGTTACTTCACCATAGTGGCAATATTCCAAATCCTTTGAATCGGGTTCTTTTGGGGGAGGCTCCATTGACTCTTTTTGAAACTGGAAAACCATTGCCTGCAACTTCCATTTTTGAATGTATCGACCGCATAAACGCGTTAAATGGATATTGCATGCGATGATATCTTTATGAAACTCATAGTTTCTAATGTGTTCTTTAATAGGAACGAACACAGAAGCAATATCTGAACTATATTGAGAATAATATTCTTATAATCTGAAAAAAAGATATACAAATTGCCCATAGTAATATTGCTTAAAGAGGCAATACTTTATCAAGTTTATCACAAGCGAGAAGTGCGAGAGGGAAAAATTTGATATAGAACTTACAGTTATATCTAACCATTTCAACTGAAAAATGATGAGACCTTACTGCCAATCTAGTACTGCACGTAAATTAATAAAGTCTAGCTACCAAAGAAGAAAGCTCATCAGAACAATTATATATATATATATATATATATATATATATATATATATATATATATATATATATATATAACAAATTCATTAAAGACGACTGACAAGGTACAGCGATTAAGTTTTTTATTTAATTTTTTATGACCAGAACAGAAAAAAAATTATATATATATATATACACAAACACACACACACACACACACACACACACACATATATATATATATATATATATATATATATAATTGTGCATTTGAACAGTAATCCATCTTTTATTTTAAAAAAATACACACACACAGATATATATATATGAATAGATAGATAAATAGATAGAGAGATAGATATGAACAGGTTGAGATAGATAGATAGATAGATAGATAGATAGATAGATTGAATCACCAAAGAAAAAACTTCACATACAAGTAAAATATCAACAAAAAGAAAAACTTTGCAAAAATACCTTTTCAGATTTGCTTATTAAAACATGTATTAAAGAAGGATTTCTGCCAAGCACTGAATAGATATGGATGTATACAGAGGAATGCAAAAGTAGGTATACAGTGATGAAAAACAAAATGTGCACAGAAAAGACATTGGATTGATGATACAAACACACCAATAATAAACATATCAATCCTTGTTCAAACTATTAGGTTGGTGCAAAAATAATGACGTAATAATGTCGTTTTTGACGTATTTCTTAACGTCAAAAAACGACATTATTACGTCATTATTTTTGCACCAACCTAATAATAAGAATTATCAAAATATAACATAATACAAATGATTTTAATATTAAATAAATGGTAGCATCGACGTATGAGGGTCAACTGCTCAGTTCCTAGGAACAAATAGACAGACACCATTACATATGATTACATATGATTTCATAATAGTGGTGAAGGCTTTATGCAGAACTAACTACCCATTTTGAAGGGCTGAATACAGAGACCTGGTGCACTACGTGTCACAAGGTCCCCAAACGACCCTCCGTAGGAGGGGCACAGTGGAGTAGTGGATAGCGGCTCGGATTATTATTATTATTATTATTATTATTATTATTATTATTATTATACTGGTAATACTGCATTGCCATATGTGCAACCATGCGGTTTTGGAAAGGTTGCAAACAAGGGGGAAGCTTATACTTAGCATCAGGAAGAGGCAGCTGAAATTTCTTGGACACGCAATGAGAAAGGAGGGCTTAGAGAATCTGATACTCACAGAACGAATAAAGGGAAAGAAACGCGTGATATACCTAGCCTGCTTAAGCAAGTGGATGACAGAACAGGGTCTCGGAGAAGTAACAAAGAGACAATTCTTGATGAGAGCTACGAGGGATAGGGTGTAGTGGAGAGCCATGACCGCCCACATTTTGAAGGAACACGGCACATAAGAATCCTAGTATAATACTTACTGTATACCAAATTTTGCCATCTCTGTATTCATATATATGTATAAGCGTTGACACTGAGGTCAACAATGAGTGGAAACAGCCTGTTTCATGCCTGAACGCAATATTTATGGTCTGAAGATATATGCACACGCTCTGATATTGAGTACTTTTACCCATCATTCGGGATGATACGATGATACGGCGATATACGGCTGTACTTCTAAAACTCTTGACGATCAGAAATTGGATCGCTTTTCTGATCTAGCACTAACTGCTCAGTGGGGGGGTACTGGTTGGTTACATTCAATACCCGATTACATTCCATCATCACCGATCGGATCCCGAACTGTCGCCAGTCGCGATAAATGGATGTCCCCTCGGGGACGCTCCGTGCCTTGAGAGACTATTAGGCCTTAAACTCACTCCTAACCTCAAGCGAGACACTTACATGCGATCCATCGCAAGAGATGCAGAAAAATGATCGGCTCCCTGTACAGCTCCTGTGAGTACCTGACGACGCATGCTCTTTCTTTACAAGAGCCGAGTGAGACGTAAAATGGAGAACTGTTACCATATTTAGATGAGAGCTGACTCTCCAATCTCGGTAGAATCCGAAGACGTCTTCGAGTTTTTGTGAGTGTCAAATTATTTTGCACACTCCAACTTATCTCTGACAGGCGGAGTTTAAAAACCTACATTGCTTAGATGAATTACATTCCTTGCTTCCGCAATTTCTAAACTGCATGACTAGAACCTGCCATACCCCTGTCACATTGTAAGCAAACCACCCACAGTTCCTCCGTGTTGGTAAGAAGTAAGTTCCACTCGAACATCTTCATCACCCGAACCACTGCTCTATGAAACCGACTCCCAAGAAGATGATTTCGCGATCACTACAATTTTAACCCGCTCAAATCTTGGGTGAACAGATATCTTCGTCTCTTATCCACCTAATCTCCCTCTTAATGTAACCGTTTAACTCAAGTGGTCGCTGGGCCTTGCACTACAGGGGAAAACTATATATATATATATATATATATATATATATATATATACATATATATACTAAGTTTCCCCCTTGTCTATATATATATATATATATATATATATATATATGTGTGTGTGTGTGTGGTGATTTTGACTTACCCTCATATATATAAATAAATAAATATATATAGTGGAGGTATATATATATATATATATATATATATATATATATATATATATATATATATATATATATATATATATATATATATATATATATATCAAATATGTGATGCAGTTTAATTTATATCACAATGAATCATTCATACAAAAATTAAATTAGTAAAGTTAATTATATGAAATGGAGAAATTCCTTCGCTAAGTAAATTTTTTTAAAAAAATTCTTAAATTGCTATATCAGTAAAAAACGCACTCACTTAAATTTTCAAAAATTCAACCTTAGCGTTGCGACTGCACGCTCCACAAGGTTTTATGTTATCAATAACACACTTAAAAAAACATATTTCGATTTGCATTATATTTCTTCTTCTTGGATGCTACCTGAAATTTACTAAAAACAAAATAGTTTCTATGCCTGATGATGACAAGAGGACCCGTTGAAATTACTTGCATATTTAAGGAAAACTTAATGCAGTTTATAATTCAAAAAAATAAACAAGGATCATGACATTCATCGAGTGATTAGTGGGTTAATGCATCTTAAAAATTATTTAGAGAAGGGATTTCTCCATTTTAATCATTAACTTTACTAATTTACTTTTTCTATGAATGATTCATTGTAATATATATATATATATATATATATATATATATATATATATATATATATATATATATATATATATATGCACACAGAGTTAGTAAGCCGTTGGTATAATCCAAGCGAGTCCTATTAAAACAACATAGAATTTGAAATATGTTAAAACTGATTCAGAAAAGAGCGCTCAATGTTTATTTTTATTAAACAGAGCAAAACTTTCTTTAGAAATGGAATTATGATCATTTTCACCTAGGAATTTTAATTTTAAAATTCGCACGATTTTTCAAACTGTTTATGGTATCAGTTTGGCAAACTTACGCCAAATATTACCTCTAAGTTATTTGCGCGCGTGCGCACACACACACAAACACACACACATACACACACACACATACACACACACAAACACACACACACATACACACACACACACACATACACACACACACATACACACACACACACACACACACATATATATATATATAGATAGATAGATAGATAGATAGATAGATAGATAGATAGATAGATAGATTTAAACAACACGTACGTCATAATATACCTTAGGTGCCTTTCGGCCAACACTTTTTCAAAGGTATTCTTTGACGATTGGGAATCCAAATGAAGAGACACTCAATAAAGTAAAAGAGGAGGGAAATATGGAACAGGATTAAAAAGATAAATTTTAATTACACACGATTAAAATTGAACGCGGGGTGGGGTTGAAAATTTCTCTTTTTAAATGCGTTCCACCTTTAGACAAGACTGCGGATAAAAAGATCTAACACTTCTTCAGAAATTGCTTTATTTACGAGAGATAAGGAAACTGAACCTAATGTGAATGTTTCGCGATGGAAAAAATGATGTTCAAAGGTAATATTCGAGATGCACTTCGTGGCCGTGTGGTCTAAAGCACGTCAGAAGTAAAGACACTTTCCCCAGCCCAGGGGGGGGGGCGCAGGTTCGAGTCTTGCCTGGTGACGCATTCTTTTTCTTAAATAAGATTTCTCGAAAATTCAGCCCAGTTGAGAAAAATAAATAAATGTACTATTTACTAAATAAGCAGGGCGTCTCAAATGCGGCTATCGACTAAAATAATGTTTAAGTAATAAAAAATATAAGTGTGTGTTTGCGCGCGCAAATAACTTAGAAGTAATATTTGCCGTTTGAAAGTTGTTTCCTCTACAGCAGAAATGGCAAATTGTTTCTGAATGTGTTATCTTGTGATTTTTCGCCATCTTTCAAGCTATCCAAGATGTCAAATGCTTAATTTATTTGCACATCCACACAAAAAGATTCATAGGCACAAACACACATAAAGAGAGGCAGAAAGAGTCTCTTTCTCACGCACACACATATACACACGTAAGAGTATATGTAGAATTTTAACCCCTTCCAATCAGGCCTTAACAGAAACAATTTTTATTATTCGGTCTATCAAGCTCAGACATTCATCAGTCTATCACGCCAACCACCATCAAAGTCGGAAGGTTATTAGGGAGGCATTTTATGTCATAGCATAGCTGGTCAATGTAGGTCGACTAAACCGTCTTGCTCCATGGTTAGGTCTCCAGAGCAATAGATCACACGCAAGTTCTTATTTTGTTCTCGTTCGCGTAAGATAGTAGAAATATCAGGGATCGGTCCGTAGAGCTGTGATTGATGTTGGTTGATGTCTCCAAGAGATGTTATCTATAGTTATCAACATCCAAGTGTAGGTTCCATCAAGCTTAGACTCTAGGTTTTTAGTTAATGTCCAATATGTTAATGTATGGTGCCATACATTAACACCACCTCTATAGTTGCTCAAGAGATTCTCCATTTCAGGTTGTCTGGTAAATCAGATTTCCAGATTACATTCATTTTATTCAAGATGGCCCAGGATTTAGCTACACGAGATTTCACATCCTTTTCAGTAGAATTTATTTCGCTTCCAAGGTATGTAAAAGATTCGATAGATTTTATTCGTTTACCTGAGACAGTTTGTATTGAGCCTTGCTGGTTGAAACTAAAGAAGTCTGTTTTAGAGGCACTGATAAAGAGCCAAAGTCGTTAGCAACATTTTCTATATAATGCAGAAGAACTGTGGCATTGGTAATGGTGACTGCAATGATAGGTCATCTGCATAGTCAATATATGTCAACGTTTTGGCAGGATATTAACTTGAGAGTCTTTGTGATAAAGTAAAACCTAAACGATGATGTTTGTTTAGGGGAGTTTTCCAATTTGTAGTCAAGATTGATAACAAACAGAAAAGGTGCCTTGCTTGTGATGGAATGATTTTAAAAAATATTAGAGGCCTCCACTGGTTATCAATGGCCAAACCAATCTGTGGCTGAACATTTTGATCAAAACCCATTTTGATGAAACCCATCTGTGGCTGAACAGGCCGGTTGCACAGGGTGCAATCTGTCACACAAATCACACCTTTCAGGACTTTCAGCATTGTTATGTCTGACCAGCTCTTGGTAGATAAGATTTCCAGATTACATCCATTTTATTCAAGGCGGTTCAGGCTTTAGCTATACAAATTTTCACATCTTTTTCAGTAGAATTTATTTCAATTTCAAGGCATGTAAAAGATTTGACAGATATTATTGGTTCACCTGAGACAGTTTGTATTGTGCCTTGCTGGTTGAAGCCTAAGAATTCAGTTCTTAGAGGCTTTGACATAGAGTACAACATTGTTACTAGAAGAAACAATGCCATAGTTTTTTTTGTTTTTTTGTTTTGTTTTGTTTTTGTTAATAATTTGATTAGGCCTTAAACAAATGACAGACAGCTTTAATCAAGGTGTCGCAATACATCATGGCACATTAATTGGATCCTTGTATATCGAGGTTATTATTATTAACAAGTAGATTAAAGGAGGTTTTCGGGAGCGTAGAACCACCTCTGAATTGCTACTGTTTCCAGGTCCACCATGACCCGGGGTGGTAGCACCAGTTAGGGTCCCAGCTATGGGCAAATAGATAACCCCAAAACTGAGGTAAAAAGCATTATAAAAGTGTAAAAATATGTTTTAATACCAGAAATACTTTGAAAAAAATTATTATCAGAAATTAATTTTTGAAAAAAATATTACCAGCAATACGTTTAAATAAAAAACAATTATCAGCAATGTTCATGTGATTGTACTCAAAAATATAAGTAATTGAAAAATTGTTCAAATATATATGTATACATATATACCTTTTTTACCAAATTATCGCTATGTATCAATTTCAAAAATGTTGTTGGCATTAAATGACCCACTGAGCTTTTGATAAAACAAACCAACAAAACTAAACCTTAAACAAATAATATTCTTTAGATCCACAAATTACAGGTAGCTTTAATCAAGATGGCGCAGTACGTCATGATTAATTGGATTATTATTATGTATCGACGTTATTTTCCCCAGAATTATAGCAACTTTTAAAAATATATATCTTCGATTCGATTGTACCTATGTTAGAGTCTTTGGGTTTAGTAGCGATTAGTCTGGAACCTTGCCTCCCAGAGTGTCCCTAACAGGATTTTTGAACTCCCGACGACATCGCTCTCAGAATCATTGGACCACGCAAGCCTATATATTAGATTATTTCTAACCTTCATTTTCAGTGTGTTTATTTTTATTTTTATTTAATTTAAATTAATTTTTTTTATGAGCAGTTTGCAGCAAGAATGGGTGTGTCTACGGCAAGAGAGCCTGACGGAGCCCATTCCTCTCCAACCTTGTTTAGAAAACAGAGTTCTCCTTGTCCAAAGTTATATCATGTTACATTTGTTATCCCTTTAAACGTTATTTTTAGTGGATACTCGTATTTGAGTAGACGCTTCGTTTATTTATTAAACAGTATCTTTATTTATTTATTTTTGTCTAACGGCCTGAATAAAAAAAATCATTATAAAATTCTCACAGTATTAGATTCTGTCCAATGACTCTGACAACGATGCTGTCGGGAATTCTAAACTCCTGGCAGGGCCACCTTTGGCGGCAAAGTCGAAGACGAGGGCCCAGACTTAGCGCGACCAACTCCAAAGAGCCCTAAAATGGCAACAAGCGGCTGACGATTAAAACAGATCTCAATGATTGAACCAGCGGATGAAGAAGGCTACGCATAACGGACATGCTACAGAAGGCGCCACTCGAAATTAGTAGTTTTTTTTTTTAACTGGATTATGCATGTCTCATTGCATATGTGCCACAGAGGAAGGTTATGAAATCAAGTGTGTGGGTCACTTCCTGGCAAGTGGAAGCCCACCTTAAACAAATTCACGTCATCAACACTTTCTTTCACCTCGAACCAACTCTTGCAAAGCTAAATGGCGATATGAGATGCAGCGGTTTTTTATTTTATTTTTTTATTTTTTATTTATTTATTTTTTTTTTTTGTTGTTGGGTGGAACAGGAAGCTTCTAGTCCTGAACCTGCACGTTGGCGTCGAATTTGGTCATCAACGCGATCATTATACAGGAAACGATCAGCAAAGAAGAAATTAAATTCTTGGATCCGAGATAAAGCCGACAACGAGAGATGTTTTTGAATAAATATTTTTATCCAATATTCTTTCTTATTACTCTATATTATCCTGTAATCTTCAGAATATGTGCCCAAAATTCCTTTTGTAGGGATGTGTATATAGGTCACTGGGACATTAAGGGAGGTCAAGGAAAAACGAAACCATACATTTTTTAATCAAGGCAATAATGGCACTACACATGGAACATCGCTGTCATATATGGGGTCTGGTGCTCCCGCTGTACGCCTCGAAGTCCTTGACAAGACCCAGAGACGAATATGCATGACGATAGGTCCTGATCTGGTATCTTGTCTACAAATGCTATCCCACAGAGGTGATGTACCTTCCTCTCTCTTCTACAAGTATTTTCACGGCAACTGTTTCGACAAGCTACTTTCGCTGGATCTCTGAATTTAAGCAAGCTACCAGGCTGGCATCTCGGTTCCACACTTTCACTGTCAAAACGGTTAAATGTAACCGTCTCTTCTAAAACAGCTTCTTCTTCTTCTTCCACACTTCCCGTCTGTAGAAATCCCCTCCCCTTACTTTCTTCCCTGATGACTATAATCTTCAAATATAAAGTGTAATGTCAATCGACATCTGAAACCCTGAGCTTGTTCCCCGTCCTTCTCTGTATCATTTCGTCAAACATGCCTCTTTACTCTTGTTCTCAATCCTCTGTAACCCCCTGCGTGGTAGTAGCACTCCCGCCTTGCTTGGGATGAAATGCTTAAAAAAACAAAAAAAATTAGGGGAGAGAAAAACAATAGCAGAATTCACGATGACAGATGGAGATTGGCGCTGCATTTAAACTTTTGATAAGCGTAAGTGGCAGGGAAGGAAGAAATTAGGAGGGTGTTTCACAGGCGAGAAGTTCATGAAAAGAAAATGCAGGCTGTTTGAAAAGTAATTCCCCATTTTAAAATACTTATAGTTTATTTATTACCCATAAATTTTAGAAGAAATTGATATGAGAGGAAAGCGTTTAGCATGAGGTTTTATTTAAAATTTGATATGGGCACCAGATTTTGCTACCAGCTTTTCGAGTCGTCCCAGAATCGTCAACTGTTTTCACCAGGAACTCTTGTGGTATGGAAGACATAACTTCTTGTATTCGCCCTTAAAAGTTCTCCCAAAATCTTGGTTTCGTATAGCAGACTTGCTCCTTTAACCAACGCCAAAGAAAAAAAGTCACAGTGTGTTAAGTCAGGACTCCTGACTGAACACTCATACATAAAATAGTGAGTTACTTTTCTAATCACCCTAGATAGAGGATGTCCATAAAGTTCGTATGCATTTTAAAAAATTTACAACTTTATTTGTATTTGCAATAGAAATAATTTGTAAAAAGGATTAGAAAGAAGTAAATCTATATTTTTTAAGGTTTTATTGAAATTTTATTTAAGTTTCCACATCTCCTCCATCATTAGCAATACAAAGGGTAATACGATTTTGCAGTTCACGGAAAACATTTGCCAACTGATTTACAGTAATGCCTGAAATCACATTAGTTATTTTATCTATACTTAAAACTAGGTACATTAAACTTGATAACATTTTCTACAGATTATTTCTATCGCAATTACCAATAAAGTTATAATTTTTAAAGTGCACACGAACTTTATGGACAGCCTGTATTTGCTCGTTCTTTCGTTAAGGGCAAATGTTTTAGTGTATTTGTAATTACATATAATTTGCTTGTATGTATTTATTATTTTAAACCTATAATCAAAGGTGGGACACAAATGTTCTGGAACTATTAATAAGGAACAAACATTTAGGAATATTTCTTGAAATGAACAACTGCTCTGATGAACTGATATTACTTGAAACGTAGATATCAAATTATAATAGGAAGTTTCAAACAGATTGGACATAAAAAAAAACTAATTTAAGAATTTAAAAGTTCAGCGTTCCAACATCTTCAGCGTTTCCTGTCGATATATAATTATAATTGACGCTTGCATTTTTTATACCACCGCTCCCCCCTCCCCCTCCCCCCAAAAAACTTTCAAATATTGTACTTCCTGGGTTGTCCGGATGTGCGAGTTGTGTAATGTATAGCGGTTCGAATGAGAAAATCGTGTTTGAATTCCAATCGGGTTCGTTATCTTGATTTATGCTCAAATGCCCCTGGGAAATGCATGAATCGATCACTTTCTTTCACCTCCCTCGGTTATGGGTTAAATAGCAAGACTTATATCTGGAAAAATCATTTTTATTCTCAACAAATTATTAATGCGAATACCTGATTTATTGAAAAAGATGGAAGGAAAAAAATGGAAAAAAATTATGAAAGAAATTTAGCGTTTATATATAAAAATATATATATAAACGTTAAATTTCTTTCATCCCAAGCAAGGCAGTAAAGCCACGAAGAGGTTACTGAGTGCGAAAGAAGAAAAAAGAAAAACATTGCGAGAACAATAAACGAAAAGGGATCAAGAAAACGGTAGATAACGACTGACAATGCATTTAATTTTTGAAGATCAAAGTTAACTAAAAAGCAAGAAGCCCGAAGTAAGTTACGGAAGCTAGAAATGTGAGAAAAGAAATTTTTAGCAAAGAAATTTGTGCCTAATTTTCATCAACGACCTTTCCTCATATCATCATTTATCAATTCAGCATCCATGTTGATGACGCAGTCATTTATTTCTGTCTTAATAGTCTGGTCAGTTGGATAAGATCAGATTAGCAGCTGATCTCAAAAATGACCTACATTCTGTTTTGAACTGGGGCAAAGAATGACTTGTTAATTTTAACACCTCCAAAACAAAACTGTTCTCATTTAATCATCTGAGAGTATCCTTTTACCTCCCATCAGTACGGCTGATGCTAACCTCCAAAAGAATGAGAATTGCACCTTTTCGGGCTAATGTTTTCCGCTGACATAAAGTGAAAAGATTATATTGAGTTAATTGCTAGGTCTGCTGCTAGGAAGGTTAGTTCCGTGTATTGTGCTAGACAGTATTTCTCTTTAGAATCTATATTACATATTTATAAGTTTACCAATCGTCTTTGCTTTGAATATTTCTGCTACATAGGGCCTTGTATTTCTGCCCTTTATTTAGAGATTCTTGATAAAATCCAAAGAAAATTCTACAATATTATTGGTCCTGATCTGGCAACTCGCCTTCAGCTAGTTTCCCATTGTTTTAATATAGCTCCCCTGTGTCTTTTCTATAATCACTTTCATCGCGGTTGTTCTGATTAACTTTGCTCGATGATACCTAGACTGTATGAATTTAAACGCAGCACTAGATTGGTGGTAAGGTCTCATAAATTATATAGTTGAAATGGCTAGATGTAATCGTAAGTTCTATGCTAATAGTTTCTTCTATGTATGAGAAAACACTCATGCGAACACAAGAAAAATTGAATAAAAAGCTTAATCGTAGTACTATGTCTGTCGTCTCTAATGAAACATGTATAAATGAAGGAGTGCTACCCAAATGCACAATTATTTATATATATATATATATATATATATATATATATATATATATATATATATATATATATATATATATATATGTATAGGGGTTGGACAAAGTAATTAGAACACTTGTTAAATTCAAAGAAAATTTATTTAATATGGAGTTGGTCCTCCTTTAGCCTCACATACAACTTTAATACGTCTAGGAATGGAATCATACAGCTTCCTGACTTCATCCAGAGGAATTTTCAGACATTCTTCCATTAAAACCTTCTTCAGCTCTTTACGACACGTCGTGTTGCTCCAAAATGCACCACACATGTTCAATAATATCTTAAGATTTGGGAAGCCACTCCATGTGGTCTAGCTCACTTTCATGCTCTTCATACCAATTGTTAACCACTCGAGCGATATGTATTGGAGCATTATCATCTTGAAAGATGCAGTCACCATCAGGGAATAAAGTCTTGTCCATTGGATGAACATGATCTCCCAAAATGTCCCGGTAATCTTTGCTGTTGATTCTACCATGCAAGGCAACTATTGGACTGGAATTTTTCCATGATATGGCGGCCCAAACTATCACTGATCCACCTCCATACTTCACTGTTGGGAGAAGGCAGTCAGGGTTGTAAGCTTCTTTGGGCTGCCTCCTCACATAAACTCACCCTGAAGTTGGAAAAAGAGAAAAACTGGACTTGTTTGAGAATATGACTTGCTTCCATTGGTCTGCAGACCAGGCATTGTGACCTCTGCACCACTTCAACCTCTTTTGAATGTTGTGAGTGGAGAGAAGAGGTTTCCTCACAGCGGCTCTTCCATGATAAGCAGCCTTATGGAGGTCACGGTGAACAGTTTTAGTAGAAACTGAACTATTCAGATGGTGATTCAACTCAGCTGTCACTTTGGCCGCATTTGTCCGATGATTTTTTGCCACATTGCGTTTCAATGCACGTCAGTCTCTGTCAGGAAGTTTGCAAGTCCGGCCCGAATTGCTACGGTTGATAGAGGTCTTGCCCTGTTTCTCAAATTTCATCAGTGTTCTTGATATGGTAGCTCTTGAAAAACCAAACATTTCAGCAACCTTAGTGATCGAGGGTCCTTCCATATGCGAGCTCCAACAATTTGCTCTTTTTCGAACTCGGAGAGGTCACGCATTTAGCTTAAATTTTACTAAATTCTAAAAATAAATAAGACAAAGACAGTAAATTAGATAAACAAATTTACAATAGATATAACCTGCAATTATTGAAATACAGGAGTGGATTTTGCAACTGTTCCAATTATTTTGTCCAGCTCCTATATATATATATATATATATATATATATATATATATATATATATATATATATCCACGTAAGATGAGTAGAATAGAGTACAATACCGACATTCGTAACATGGTAAATTGTAGACATAGTATACTTTTACCGTGAAATTTTGTTAAACTTTGGAATTTAGTAGACGAACTGCGATGAATCTTAAATGTCTTATTTTTCTATTTGTAAGATTAATTTAGATTTAATATAGTTCTGTATTAATCTCCTGTTAGTATTATTAACATCGTATATGGATGTAGTGTTGTTTAGTTAGTATTTTTAACTTCTTGCATCGATTGGTTGTTATTATTAACATCTTATATGGATGCTCTTTACTTAACACTTGCATATTAATTTACCAAATAATTCTCTACGTTTAAATTATTTACTAGTTTCTTGAAGAGGCCTTTTATTTAGCAACTAAGAAAAATGTTATATAGGAAACTCACAAAGCATATTACTAGTTAGCATCGGGTTAAATTACCTCCCTAATCCACTAGGGTTTTATTTCTTGAGAAAGTTGATTGTCTGATTTGTATAAACTTTACGAATTAACGTAACCATCTGTATCAGTTTTAATCTAATGTCTGCGATCTGTTTGCAGATAATTTCATGTCATGACCTATTTCTAAAAAAAATATTTTTCACTTAGTTTGAATCTAACGTAGGTCATATTCGATTGGTTGATCAAGGTAAAGCCCTCAAGCCTATTTCTTTTCCCGAAAAAAGAGGAGGTATTTTGCTTTTGAAATTAATCGTTCACTCGACAGTAATTCACAATTGCCCGAGGCGTCGCATTGATATGCGTCGAAACATGATCGCAATTGCGTAGCGATTTTTAACATGTTTTTGATTTAATATCCTTATACACACACATACATACACACACGCACATGCACACACACACACACACAAGACGAAAGAGAAGAGATGGGTAAAGATAGCCTAAAAAACAAATGCTTAAGTATTACTATATTAATACCGACCTTATTTAGATTAATATCCCTTTAATTAAATTAATTTGAGTCAACCTGATTTATCCTGCCTAAAAACAGCAAACGGTATCGGGCAATGTAATATACAATCCAAAATTAAAATCTCAAAAGTATAGAGTAAATTATTGCCTGAGAAAACCGACTACTACTAACCGCTAATCCCTTAGCCTTATATTTACCCATCCTTTCTCTCTTACCTTCCCTCCCCACTACCAATCTAATGTGTCCGTCCGATGTACTTTTTCCCTTTTCGGAGATTTCGTTCTGATCAGTTGAACATCTCGGTGTTCACGGAATAAAAATTACAAACGAAATGGATAATTAAAGTCTCCGTCTTCTTATTACCATTATATATATATATATATATATATATATATATATATATATGTATGTATGTATTTTTTTATTGGTGGTGCGAAACTTAATGACCGCCATAAATAGACCAACCATGATAACAATTAAGTGGAAAACACGACAAACGAACTAGCTGAGGTTAATAAATATATAATCATCAATAAAAAAAAAATTAAAAAAAAAAGATGGAGAATATGATGGGAAAATTTCTTATACGAAAAATAATTAGAGGCCCAGTACAAAATCTTTCTGTTTACATAATGAAGGTCTGAATGACAAAATATATATATGGCATCCAATATATTCAAGTGGTAACTTGAGTGGGACTTACAAAGGACGAAAAACGAGTCTACGCTAAAATTAGCGGCACAGTTATATGTGATAAGACGTCTTTTTCAACGCTCTAATTAAGTGATGGATTTTTAAAGAAAATACATACGTTATTTATTGATTTGCGGTTAAAATTTGTTTTTTTAGGTTAATTCATCGCTTGTCTTTAAAAAAGTGTCATTTGTCGAGTTTATTTTATTATAAATATTTAGCACCTTGTACAGAGGAACTTCGGTTCTCGAACGTCTTGCATGTCGAACAAATCGGTTTTCGAACAGAAAAATCGAGATGAAAATGGCTCGGTTATCGAACAAAATTTCGGTTCTCGAACAACATTGCCGAACCGAGTGAACCCGAACCGAGTGAACCCGAACCGAGTGAACCCGAACGGAATCATTTCTAAGTCGACTGTCGTGTTGTATTCATTCGTGTGTTTTTTTCTTTCTGTTGTTTCTTTTCTTTTCCAGTTTTAATGCACTGTGACTTTTTTTTTTTTACTCTACATTGATTCTTATTGTAAAAAATAGTTTCGGTTTACAAACATTTCGGGTTACGAACGGCCTTCAGGAACGAATTAAACTCGTGAATCGAGGTTCCACTGTATTTGCTAACTTACTTATATATTTTGCTCGAGCTTTGTCGAGTTATTGATGTTTTAATGTACTTTAAAGAAGACTTTTTTTTCCAAATCTCGTAGGAGAGGCGATTCAAATTGTAACGTTTATTTTGTATTATTTTCTTTTTCTTATTTATTTTGTCAGATAGATTTTTTTAAATTATTTAACCAATCAAATATTTGACAATAGAACCAACAAAAACAAAAGATTTGACAATTATATTGTTGTCAGCCAAGCATGGGGGTCTACACTATTCTCTCTCCTGGTAGCACTGGCGGAGATGCCGCTGAATCAAAGAGAGTTACACAAGGTCATTTGCGTGAATTTGATTTTGGTAGACAACTCGACAGCGAAGCCCCCACACTCGTCCAGAAGCGCCCTCTTCGGGGCTCAAAGGGGAATCAGACAGGCGAGATTTCGCAAACCAAGTTGCATCGGGTTATCGTATGCTTGGTCTGTCAAGGTACACCTTGGATACGCCAACCCAACTGGACCTACCCTCTCCGCATGATGAGCCGTTGAGATCACATAGATATTTGCTTATTCCGCCGGTAGGGTTTTCGGGGGTGGGTTGTATTCAGTCTGGTCCTTTCTCTTACACCTCACCGCCATGGTACCCTTAAAAGAGTTGGAACTCCAGACGGTTTCGTTCTTGGAATCACTCGGAAAAGTAACCCCTCTATAGTTGAATATTTGTTAAAGAAACACCCACAATGCAATATTTCTGATTGAAAAATAAAAACTGCAACAGAAATAAAATTAATAATGATAATAATAATAATAATAATAATAATAATAATAATAATAATAATAATAATAATAATAATAATAAGATATTTATATAAGTAAATATATATATATTTAATAAGTAAATAAATAAATAAAATTGTCCTCACAAATACAGCACACATCTTACTAAAAGCTTTATCTATGTAAAATATATGCAATTTTTTTTCCAAAGTGCTCAGTGGAAAAAGCCATGATGCCATTTCTGAACTTAAACATGACTTGAAAAACTGGGCCAATATCTGCACTGGAAAATCTGCAATTTTTACAGAAAGGAAATTGCAAAAAATTGGTAGGAACACCACCCAGACCTGGTTATGGAGATCGGACCTGTAACAATTTTATGGGACATTACAATACAAGCAGACAGAACAATAAAAGGTAATCGCCCTAACATCGTGATTAGAGACCGCAAAGACAAAATGTGCCTCCTTATTAACATGGCAGTCTCTGCAGAATGCGATAAATCTTCAAAGATTAATTAAAAATACAAGAACTTTGAAATCGAAATCTCACACATGAGGACATCAATAATTCCAATTGTAGTTGGAGTACTCGGATTGATTGGAAAAGGTTCTGATAGACATTTGGAAGGGATTACTAGCATTCCATGTCTTAAGGAAATAAAAAAAATATTTTCATAAATACAGCCCACACCTTACGAAGGGTTCTCTCTCTGTAAAATATGTGTGATTTTTTTCAAAACTGCTCAATGGGAGATGTCATGATGCCATTTCTGACCTTAAGTCTCTGGTCGGGATCCGGAATGAAATGAGTATACACCAGAAATCAGAGGAAGTAATAATAATAATAATAATAATAATAATAATAATAATAATTGGTATATTTAGAGACGGTCAAATGAATATTTTGTTTGCGTTCGCGCACGCGTGTGTGTGTGTGTATCAAACATACTTCAATATACGCTCCCTGATAAAGAAAGGCACATTATTTAATGTTAACTACGTCGCTTTTATTACAACAACCTCCAGAAACACACACACACACACATAACAATTTCCGTTTGACTGTTTAGATGATGTCATGTCGAATGACTTGAAATTGATTCCATCAAACTTAAGATCGCCGGAATAAAAATTAAATTTGTCCATATCTTAACAAAACACGTTTGAGTCAATACTTCGTGCCAAAATACACTGGTGTGAGGAGGGCTTCCCAGACTGAATCCTCCTCGATTGACCGTGGTGAGCCTTCATTCAAATCGAGGACATCAAATTGTAGTCTGACTTATAGAGTGATGTGCTCCGTCAGGTCTAATTGCTACGCATGAATGAATACATCGCCGATTTTAGCGCCTAGTGTTGTTGATCAGTACTGAGATGTCAAATATAGGACTACTCATGGAATAAGCAAGATCAGATCAATCGACATCATCACCTTGCGTCATGGAATGTACAGACACTGGCATATACAGCACGACTCCAGGAAATAACATCAACGGAACGGAAGCGCTACCATCTGGAATCGCCATCGGACTTTGTAAAACTAAGCGGAGAAATATCAGCGAACATCACTGGAAAAGGTTATGTATTCTACAACCGTGATTAATGAAGCCATTAAACTAGAAATACCTGAATGCTATCCTATACCCAGCATACAGGTGTTATGGGGGTGATATATATATATTGGTTAAAAGCACATATATCTTTTGTATTATTAATGATTCAAGAAAACAACGAAACTTCAAATGTGAATCAACAAGTATATATTGAAATAACATACAAGAACAAAATATACAATAATTTGTATTCAGTGTATAGATTGAGGGAAAAGAAGTTGCTTCCCCTCTACTGTATTTTGATTTGTATTTGATTGTTCGTAAGAAAGTTCTCTTTAGAGAGAAATGTTCAGGAATCAATATTAGAACAAGTCTGCTGTTAGAAGATAACACAAGAATACAATTGATCAGAAAGTGTGTTGTGTTAGAGAAATCAACAAAGTCCTGGTTGATTGAACTTGGCCGAGTCACAGAGAGATATGTATATATGTATTACAAAATTCTGTGTCTGTGTGTGCGTTTAAAATGTTGTGAGTAAAGTCATAGGTTTCTGTTGAAAGGCGAAATTAAGTGAACTCTACTGGTGGATTTTGAAAAAGTCGCCTCTTTTAAAGCTACAGATAAGCTCCCAGCGAAACCGCGGGAAAAGATGATTTTGCATTAAAATATGTGATTGGTTAAAATTAGACCAATCGCTAAATTTATACTAACGAAACAAGTAAGCAACTTCAAAACCGAAAATTCAAAGCAACGACTGCGATGGCTAAATTGTCCTATAGAAAGGCAGTATTGATTTATTAGCCAATCGCAGACAAATAAAATGTGGGCGTGGAAAAACATAGCAGTCGCTACAAAGGGTGCGATGGATAAATTGTCATCAAATTGCACAAAAATAAAACACTGACATAACATTTTAACAGATATGTTTACCAAAATTACACAAACATATCTTTAAATACTAAAGAGTAAATTTAGCTCTATTGGCTTCAACCACGGCCTTGGACGATTTCGTAATCTCCTGCATCTGTTCTCGATGGTCTTCTTGTTTAAGTTGGTGAATGCGGCCATAATCCTCGCCTTCGGTTCATCATTGTTGTTACAAGGAGTTTTGATGGTCTCTCGCTCAACTGAGCCCCACAAATAATAGTCAATGGAGCTGCAGTCTAGGGAATTAAGTGGTCCGATGTGATGTAATCGTAAAAATTGTCTGACAGCCATGACTTGTGTGACTGTTGTCACCCTCTTAATCCAGGGCAACACTAATCTCCTCAAGGCATTTGATGTAGGCCGCTCTGATGAGTATGAGGCTCTCGATGAAGATGAATGGAGGCATAAACTCGTCAGCCCTAGTGATTATTCCAAACAGCCTAATCTTGTCTGGATATATCATCCAACTCTTTCCGATTCCCCTGCACTGTCCTCGGATTGACACACAAACATTCTGAAATTCGTAAAGCCACGTATTCACTTGTGAAAGCAGAATGACGTCATATTTTTATTACTTCAGAGCCCCTAAGAAAATTAAATTAAACGCCTTTATCCACTATGCCATGTATCCTTGAGGACATCTGTGTATGAATTTCTGGGATTATAAACTTAATGTTTTCAGCCTATCATTTTTTTACCAGTGCTCATATTGCAATTTTTGCTGTTATCATTGCATGTTTTTTTTACCAGTGAATAAAGGCGTTGGTTAGATCCAGTGACAGGACCCAAAGAATTGTGAATTCAATACCTGGTTAAGGCAGTGGAGAACTTGGAGAGGAGATTTAACAGGAGATAACTGATAACTGACATCCATTAGACATGGCACGTGGAACTAGAACAGTCTAACCCAGCGAGCGAAATAAAGGGATCAGTTCGACATTCCAACAACCTGAAGAAGGCCGGAACGTACATCGGCCGACAAAAGGAGGACAATAGTCCGAATAATGTAAATAGTGGACAAATTTCACTAAGGAATGTCATACGTGTAAACATATTTTGCTTTTGAAAGCGAAAACGTTCATAAGGATTTTTTTCTCTCATGATGAAAGTTTTATTTTCAAACGAATCAATTAGAAATCAATCACATATAGCAACATGTGTTAATCACGCTGTTATTTGTGATAATATTTTAGCTAGACTTTAATTTTTTAATAACACTTTCCAAAATACACAACTTTCTACCATTTCTAAGTTATACGCTGACGCATACGATCTTCTGTAGTGAAAATAGCTGAAGTGACTACTAAGAAAAATTACATTGAATCTTTTTAGTAATACAGCCCCACTATGTGATAAGCCATAGATCATGATATCCACTACTCAACAAAGGTTGTCCATGCCTGTTATACTATGTATTATTAAATCAGGTGAAAATACAACCCTTTCCATTTTTATATGGTAATCTCCAACAATTGTAGTATTTCATGACTCCCAGAATGGTCAGCCTGACATACAAACTAAAGACGAATAGCAGAAGGAATGAATGCTGAAGAAAAGCTTGATTAGGGCTGAAAAAAAAAAACACTCATGTCTGAACTCTGATGAGTGAAATATCTAAAAACTATATATCTTCTTTAATATGACTTTGTGCTACACTTAGTATCTTTCTGTCTCATGTCTTCTCTTGATCTACGAGGAAAATTGTCCAGCATTCACTGCATACAAAAGGATTATATATATATATAAAGATAGATAGATAGATAGATAATATTAGTGGTCAATATACATATATATATATATATATATATATATATATATAATACGAATAATCTTATAAATATAAGCTGCTATACTCGTCCAGCAAAATCTTAGGTTTTTTAGTTTGTAAATAAAGAAACCAATACATAAGGGGAAAAAGGGGGAAAAAGAAACATGTACTTCCGGCGAAAATAATCGTCTAGAATCTAAGTTCAGAGTCAAAAGAAAAAAACCTCCAACACGAGTAAAGTAAAAATAACTAAGCAAAGTTCTCAATGCGCTAAGTAGAGCTCTTTATGTCTATTTACTGATATATATATATATATATATATATATATATATATATATATATAAATTCCCATGAGGGAACTCAATGTCCAGGACAGAGTAAGAATATAATAAAAAAGGTTCAAATTTTCGATTTCAAAGTTCTTGTATTTTAATAGTTTTTTGAAGATCTTCGAAGATTTATCGCATTCTGCAGAGACTGCCGTGTCAATAAGGAGGCACATTTTGATCTCCGTAACTGGGTCTGGATGGTGTTCATACCAATTTTTTGCAATTTCCTTTCTGTAAAAATTGCAGATTTTCCAGTGCAGATATTGGCCCACTTTTTCAAGTCATGTTTTGTATTCAGTGGGTGCCAGTACCGAGCAACCTGATACAAGATTATTATTATTATTATTATTATTATTATTATTATTATTATTATTGTTGTTGTTGTTGTTGTTGCTGTTGTTGTTTTATTTTCTTTCGTTTCTGCTGTATACTCCATTTGTTTCTGGATCCCGACCGGAGACTTAAGTTCAGAAATGGCATCATGGCTTTTTCCACTGAGCACTTTGGAAAAAAAATGCACATGTTTTACATAGATAAAGCTTTTAGTAAGATGTGTGCTGTATTTGTGAGAACTAATATTCCATGGTTATAATTTATTACATTGGAATCGTAATGACACCTACAAATTAAATTTTTTTTTAATTTGTAGGTCTGATGAATTGGATCGTGATTACGATTCCAATGTAATAAATTATAACCATGGAATATTAGTGTTTGAGCCTTTTTTATTATTATTATTATATATATATATATATATATATATATATATATATATATATATATATATATATATATTTACTTATTAAAAAAATATGCTTCCATCGCTACACAGGTAATTCCTATGTAGCGATGGAACGATATTTTTAAAGAAATAAATTTATAATATTTATGCTCTACCGATTTCCAGTGAGCACTGTTTTGTAAAAATAAAAATATTAATAAGAACAGCGGATTATATATCTTACTCTTCTTTCTCTTCATTATAAATTGATGTTTAAATTCATCCAAAATAGACTAATTGCAGAAGGAATTCACGCTGAAGAAGACGCTTGATTTCCTTGTGGAAGAAGCACCATAGAAAAGATATTCACCCTCTGAGTTCTGTACGAAAAGGCACAAAAAATCAAAGTTTCTATCATATCCTCACGGACTAAAAAAAAGTCTTTTACAAAATATAGCAGGAAGGCACAAACATACATAGGATACAGCTGGCAAAGAAGAGGAACTCTGCTGAAGATGTGACATTGAAACATCTTCCAGTTCTGATATAGAGATTAGTGTTGAAAAACAAACTCATGGCAAACAACGATATATATATATATATATATATATATATATATATATATATATATAGAGAGAGAGAGAGAGAGAGAGAGAGAGAAAAAGAAAGCTTTCAACCATGAGAAAAGTCGGCGGTTAGAAACTTTAAATAGTCAGCCAATTCAAATTTCTTTCCTCGATTATCACTGAAGAGGGCACCAGAAAAGAGATAATTTCAAGAGTAACAGAAAGCAACGGCGGCCTATCTGAAACTACAAAAACATTTACCTGAAAGAAACGCTCGGACTGTTGCGTGCATTAGCATTCTCAATCTTTCCGTACGTTTTCCGAATTTTCAATATTAACATGAGAACTACAGCGACGGATCCAAGTACAGCAAGTCCCTGGGTTCCGACAGTTCCGATCTATGACGATTTGTGGTCACGACGCAATCTCTATTAGTTTTGTTTCGACTTATGCCGTTTGCCTCATACATAAGAAGCAAACGGGGTGGCGGACGAATAGATTTCGCGGTGGAAGAATATGTCGTCAAGAAGCTCAAGTGGGAGGAAGGCGGCCATTGGTCAGTTCCAGGTTGTACGCCATATTGGATTGTTGTGCATTCGCTCTATTTCGTTTGTGTTGTGTTTGTAGAAACTTATTGACCTTCATTGTGGCTCCCAAACGTTGTGTAACCTCTTCTGATGGCGGGGCTTCGAAAAAAATCTAAAGCCATCACCATGGAAATGAAATTAGACATTGTTAAAAGCCCTGAAAAGAGGGAAATCTTACGCTTTATCATCTCATTTTACCGAGAGGCAATGGCATGTTAAAACCTATTTCCGATGATGCCATTGCAATCATTTGATTGCATTTTTTCTTGTATATGAAAAAGCGTTTTCTTTTGTTGGAATTAGCAGGTGTAGAAATTGTCCAAATATTTCCGCTTCCGTATGCTTTCGGCAAATTCATTTGCTATTTTCATCGTTCTGGATTATGCTATTATGAGTGCTGTTTAAGTGCTATTATAAAAAGATTAAAAGTTGCTGAAAAATACACCTTACTTTTTGCTTTTGTTCCCCCAACACAAATGCCAAAAGGTACACTCAAGTTAAAAGGTTACTTAAATTAGGGAGAAGGAAACCGAAAGTGTATATTATGAGTATATGTAGGGTAAATAACAATTGATCCTAGACTTGAAGTGGTTAAGATTGTAATGGCCAGAGGATTTTATTTTACAAAGGTAACAGTAAGTTAGAAAAAGCTGTTTGAGGGGAATTTACTTCTTACCAAAAGAACAGGAAAGGAATGGAGATGATTTTGCAGTCAACATAGCATGGTGGGTCTTAGCTGTGAAGGTTTGGAGCGAATATGGAATGTTACTCATTTAGCAGTAAGAGGCTAACAAAGTTTCATCTTTGAGATAAGTGTTGGAGGGCAGAAATAATTAATCACACACAAAGCCATGGTAATCGCTTTTGAAACCTGTCGAGGCTGGACAGTGAAACCTGGGCAGGACCAGCCTATATATGGCAGCAATACCCCATTCTTGGTCAAATCTGACCATTCTCCCAACATCTTTAGCCATGAAATGAATAAACGCATTCCATTTGCCTTCTTTGATGAGCTTTAAACCCAATAGGCGTTAGAGGCGAGGCGGCTCATTAATAGCATTGCCACTCATCAGGATTGAAGTAAATTAGGGTCTCTTCTGTGGTGATTAAACGTTACTAGCTTTCTTTTGAAGATATTGAATGATATAATCCAGTATTTCTCACCTTGAACTGTTAGAAGGAAGACGTATTCGTAATTTCTAAATATGACCAGTTCTTTGTGACCGTGTTCATATTGATGTTATTAAGGTTTGTCTTTCTTTTTGTTTGTTTGCTTATTATAATAGCTTCGATTATTTTTAAACGACTTTTTTTTACAGTTAATCATGTTTTCGCTCTCGATAAGTATATTGCTTATCGTGGTTGGTACTTCATGGTGGTTTAAATGTGCCCGTATGGAGCGCTAGTCTGAGAACTATTGAGTCAGTCGTCTTTAAAAACGTGTGGTGACATGTTCAAAATAATTATTTAAACATTTTGTATGCATTATTTATATATGATTTTTAGTAAGTTGGTTAGGCCGATACAATTTCATCAAACTCACGAGAAAAAATATATATATTTAATCATTTTTTCCTCAAGAAAATTAATAATACTACTAAGACGCAAGAGAGTGAAAGAGAATGAAAAGACTTTAGTGAAGAAAAAAGAAAATAAAAGGACATGGTATATGAAGATGGCGGTTGGCGTTGCATTTCGTTTTTTTTTTTTTTTTTTTTTTTTGGAAGAACGCAGGTGGCGCTGAAACAAGAAACCGAAAGAGAGTTCCACAGTCGAGAAGTGAGAGTAAAGATACTATTAGAATAGAATTTACGGTTACATCTAACTAGCTCAACACTAAAATGGTGAGACGTAGATACCTTTCTGGTAATACGCTTAAATTCATGCAGCCGAAATACCAAGAAGGAAAGCTTATTAAACGTACTGGCATACCATTGAAACGACATACACATGGTTCCACCGAAGAAATGCAAAGAATACTTTGGCTAGTACCGACTCAACAGGGTCCAGGCAAGGATATCGTATTAATCATTATTAGAATACATACATACATACATACATACATACATGCATACATACATACATATTTTAAGACATTTTTATGTTTATACATTCTTTTTATAGATACAAATATTTAAGTAAATGCTCTGTTTATAATAAACAGTATTAAGAACATTTACCGGCCTGAATGTCCGAGAAATTTTCATAGAAAATATTCGTTCTCCGACAGGAATCGAACCTGTATCCTATACGGAACCGTCATTTAACCTGACGTGCCTTAACCGATTGAGAAAGAATGTATAAACATAAAAATGTCTTAAGATAATTGCCAGACTTTGTCCATTTCATGTGTGACGTCATTTGTTTACATTTGGATACGCTTTGAGCAGATATGAATGTACATGAGAGATTCATTGAAGATTGAAGTTTAAAGGCAGTAAATTCGACCTGGCTAATCGAACGATCCTTTGCGGATCGATCGGTTAAGACATTCAGGTCGGTAAATGTTGTTAATACTGTTTATTATAAAACAGAGCATTTACTTAAATATTTGTATCTATATAAAAAAAAGTCTTAAAATAATTGTCGGACTTTTTACACACACACACACACACACACACATATATATATATATATATATATATATATATATATATATATATATTTAAGCGCTTATTATATACGCTAACTATACCTATTCTGGTAATAACTGAGACAATGTTCTTGTCTGGACTCGAGAAGCTGGTAGCGAAATCTGGTGCCAATATCAAATTTTAAATAAAACCTCATTCTAAATGCTTTCCTTTCATATCAATTTCTTGTAAAATTATAGTTAATAAATAAATGATAAGTATTTTAAAATGGGGCGGTTTACTATTCAATCATCCTGTACACCTCTGTAGCCTCAAGTCTTGTCTGGTCTTCATCTATGAGAAAAATTCACTGCATACAAAGAAGGATTAAATATCCAGGAGCCTTTCATTGGTTTGTATCGGATTTTCTCTTTTTCTTAATACTTTACTTAGCTTTTGGAAGACATCTTTCGCTGTCGCAGTGCTTTTCACTTTCAGTGTCGTTCTTTTCTGTCCTCTGTTAAAAACACTTTCCAGATACTTAAATTGTTCTACTTGCTTGATGCATGTATGGTAGTATCTTTTGCAGCGATGTGGTCGACCCTGCTTGACTCCAGTGAATTGGGTCCTCGGCCAACATGCAACTCTCACACCTGCCTTCAAGAAGTCGCATAGCCAAACAGGTCAAAGGCATTGAGCTGCCGGTTAAGATCTGTGAGGGTAGTCGGAAAGGTTTCCCGATCCGATCGGTAAAGGGGAGCGCCTCACTCCCACCCTACCTGAGCCAAGAGGTCATCAGCTAATCAACGGAATACAGTAGGCTGAAGAAAATCTGAGAGGAGGAACGGAGTAAACCCAACGTCCACGGGACAAAAGGAATCCCGGCAAACCATTGCACTATTGTTGTCCATGGTGACTTTCAAGGTCACCATCGACAACAATTATAAAATGGCGAATGGTGACTACAGCGGCGCAAAAGGCGTTCATTGAATTAATGATGATTAATATGGCGATGCGAACGAAATGGTTAGCTCGTTTATAAAACTTGATTTTACACCTGTTCGAAATACAGGGTGTCCATAAAGTTCGTGTACACTTTAAAAATTTATAACTTTATTTGTATTTGCGATAGAAATAATCTGTAAAAAATGTTATAAAGTTTAATGTGCATAGTTTTAAGTAGAGCTAAAATAGCTAACGCGATTTCAGGCATTACTGTGTAAATCAGTTGGCAAATGTTTTCCGTCAACTGCAAAATCGTATTAGCCTTTGCATTGCTAATGATGGAGGACATGTGGAAACTTAAATAAAATTTCGATAACATTTTTAAAAAGTATTGATTTCTTTCTTTCTAATCCTTTTTACAAATTATTTCTATCGCAAATACAAATAAAGTTGCAAATTTTTTAAAGTGCACACGAACTTTATGGACGCCCTTTATTTGACCATTCTTTTATCTTTTCTTTTTCTTTTGCTCGAGTTGATTTTATAAATACAAATAATTAAAAGTTTCCCCGATCCTATCAGTGAAGGGGAACGTTTATCGCCAACACACTTCTAACAAGGGGACATCGGTCAGTCGGCAGCCTTGGCGTAGGAGCTGCGCTTCAGAAGTCAACGGCTTTACCACTGGGCGGAGGAACTTCTGAGAAGAGGAATGGGGTAACCTCAACATCTACGGTACATAAAGAACCCCTGGGAAGACATTGCACTATTTTGCCTTGAAATATATACATATTTATACAGTTCAAAAGTTTGAAACCAGCCCCGGAACTAACATGGAATGAACTTGACAGAAGAATGAAAAAACAATGAAAAAGAAATCTTAGAGTCATTGATAAAAAGAATTGAAGTATTTACTATTAACCTACAACAGTTACGAACAGTTTTAAGAAGAAACCTATTTGGAAAATGACATTGAAACGATGCATTTCGGAAACTAACATGAAATTAAATAATTTAGGTGAGTCTTTAATGGGATAATATTAAATCTCATAAAGCAAAACAAAGAAACACCGGCAGAAGTGTGGCATTTATTGAAATTCAGGGTGTATGGGGTGTATCGTAAGTGGTAGACCATTCGCAGCAAAGTGGTCAGCCCTGTTTTACACAGGTGAATTGGATGCGGAACCACTGGTCCACGGTCTACATCCAACTCCTCACACATAGCTACAAGAAATTGTATAGGCATTACGTCGGCCAAACCCCGGTCAACGGCATCGACCAGTGAGCTTAATAGTGTGAGTGTAGTAGGAAAGATTTCCCTACCCGACCGCTGAAGAGGAACGCCTCTCTCCAACACACCTATGCCAAGCGGCGATCAACCAGTCGCCAACTCGGACGTAAGAGCTGCGCCTCAGACTTCAACGGCTTTACGAGTGGGCGTAGAAGATGAACGGCGTAACCTTAACATCTACGTTGCAAAGGGAACCCTGGCAAGCTATTGTACTATTTAAATGTCACGATGAACCATAATTACAAAAGAAATAGGGGAGAGTGGTGACCACAGAGGGACAAAATTCGTTAAGAATTAATAAATGCACTTGTTTTGTTCTTGGCATCTCCGATTCCTAATTTGCATGTTGGTATCTTCTTTTACTAATAACCATGCATTCTGTCTTCTTACAGTTAATGTTTAATTCTTTCTTCTGCTTTTCGTTTACCTTCTGTAGGAATTCTTGTAGTTTACATTTTTTCTACGTCATCTGCATGCCTTATGTTGTTACAATTATGGCCACCAATAATAAATCCTGGTAGGACTTCTAGTTCTCTCAGAATCGCCCCACCGTATAGTCTGAATAAGTCCGGTGAGAAGACGCATCCTTGCCTGACACCGCTTTCTATTTTTGTAAATTTACTGAATTCATTTTCTATCCGGAAGCAGGTGGTTTGTTGTCAGCTTAGGTTCTGGGTGATTCTAATGTCTATCTGAAGTATGTTTACCCAACAGTCTTTTGTAATGTGATCTGAAGAAACGGTTGTATAGAGTTGACGGTTTAGTGTTTCCTCAACTCTAGTCGAATGTCATACATGACACATCAACATATATGAGAGTCAAGAACTGACGAGGCTTTTTTTTTTTTAAGATCATGACTTACTTTGCAAGTTAACATTTTGGGGGAAACTGCAGAAGGTGGTGAAGGAAAGCGGGAAGAAATGTTTAAACATCAATTGCAAGAAAACTGAAAGCATAGTTGTCAGCAAAATGGACAGCGTAACAATCAAAGGGGTGAAACAATTTAGATATCTATCTGTGAATGATCTACAGATAAAAGCATTTCTATACACTTACGTCTGACTAAATTGGTTTGGGTTTTTGTTTTTTTGTTTTTTTTGTTTTTTTTTTTTTGGGGGGGGGGGGGTTAAGCGTTTCACCCCAAGCAAGGCGGGAAGCTACAAGCACGCATGGGGTTACAGAGAGTTGGAGCGGGAGCAAAGAGGAGTGATAGAGGAAAAGATGAAGAGAAGGATAGGGGATAGATCAGGGCATCTGGAGACGTCGATTGATATTACATTTGAATAGTTGAATATTATAGCTATCAGGAAAACAAGAAAAGAGGAGGGAGTTCCACTGGTGAGAAGTGCGAGACATGAAGCTATTGGAGTAGAAGAAACGGCTACATTTGACAGTTTCGACAGTGAAAGGGTGAGAGCGAGATGCCAGCCTAGTAGAGCGCTTAAATTCATGAAGTTTGGGAACCAGTGAAAGCAGCTCATCGGAGCAGTTACCATGAAAGTATTTGTAAAAAAAAGACAGAGGGAGGCGACGACACGTCTGTGAGGGACCGACTGCAGACGAGATGCCAGATCAGGGCCAATTACATTGCATATCCGTCTTTGGATTTTATCAGGGACCTTGAGACAAATGGAAGGGGCTCCAGACCATATATGGTAGCAATACTCCATGCAAGGGCGAATGGTTGATTTGTAGGTTTGAAGGATCGACTCCGCAGCACAGGGAGCAAACTTTTCTTACGGTGGACGAAACCATTGGCTCAATGTATTTGTTCCATCTCAGGTCAGCAGTCAATGTGAGGCCGAGCAGTCGCAAAGAGGTGCTCTCGTAGAGTTGAGCGTCAGACATTCTAATGTAAGGCAGGGGTTTCTCTCTGGTAAGTAATAGAGATCAGTTTTGTTTTTGAGGCATTAAAGTTAACCAGCCAATATCTGCCCCAGTCCACAACCGATTGGAGGTCCTTTTCGAGACAGACGGCCAGGTTAGTTTTGTCGGCGACACTAGATTTTTTTGACGCAGGATTAAATAGTGTCGTCCGCATATATGCCTACTTGGGAACCTATGACATCAGGAAGATCGTTAATAAAGATAAGGAACGGGATAGGGCGTAGGATAGAGCCTTGGGGGGCACCTGCGTTCGTGGGATAGGAGCTCTCTTTTAATAGAAATAGCGTTGTTTTAAATCGAAATTATGGTCGAACAAATTACGGTGAGCAAATAATGCATTGTTTTGTAAATGAGTACTTCTGTGTCTATGTGATATAGCCTGTTAAGATAATGTATAAGTCTATTAACTTGTAACAGAAAAAAAAACAAATAAATTGGTAAAAAAAATGAATTTGGCAGTAGATCGAGAACATTTTACAATCGTAGATTAAATAAAGTGTTCAGTTCGGAATTTTCCGAGTTACCTGGATCGATATACACCTGATGAAGGCCGGACGATACAACAGTCGAAACGTCGTGGTAACAACATGAGGACAACGAATTATGATTTTGATACACTTCTCCATTTGTTCTCATATGTTCATCTGGCTTATTAAACTCACAAAGTTTGGATCGTAAGCTTAAAAACTTATGAAAATATTCTCCGTAATCTAATGTTGATTTAATTTTAGGTATTTTGGCTATAAATTTACTATAATTATCGCTCTTATTTTCAGGAGAATGTCGTGTATGGACGTCCGTGTTTACAAAAGTCGGCAAGTTTATACACCCCACCAAAAAAAAACACTGAAAAATTCTTTTTTAAAATATTGGGTGTTACTGAAATGTAGTAAGCTTTTCCATTTATTAGTAAATATAGTTTTTACTTAATAACAATATCAATTAACGGGGACAAAGTAATGCAGACATTTAAAAGATTTAAAACTTTATAAATTATTCTAATTAAAATCGAAAAAGTGAAAACAGCTCTTGTAAAAATTTCTTATTCATCGAAATTTTATTTCTTAAGTCAATAATATGCACAATATATTTTACTCATAAAAGCAATTAAACTCATTTCTAATTAAGTAATATCTTACTTTTATTACATTTTTATTTTACGATTCAGAGCAGATTTTCTGTAACTGGTGTTCCTGTTTAACAAACAAAAAAATGGTTTAAATTCTCCGAGGATTTCTCCTTTCAACTAATATAAACTTTAAGTGGCATAACATTTAATTTCTTGAAATTTCATAAAATTAAATAAGTGTGTGTGGGGTGGGGGGTAACAGATGTAAAAAAAATGATTTTACCAAGATTTTCTAAAATAAAACATTTCTAAAATAATTTCATTCATTAGTGAATAAGTCTTGAAAGTTTCATTAAAATCCGACAATTTGTAAGGATAACCGAATCCATGTATTTTTACCGAAAAAAAAAGTCGCCAAAATTTCCAATACTAATCTTTGGGCACCGGGGAGACGAAAAAAAAAAGAAAGATTTTTAACCAAAATTTCGAAAGTTCTAAACAGGATGAAAAAATACAATTTAGTAATCAAAAAATCCTTTGGTCTTTTTTCTTAATAATAACATAAATATTTTGACGATAAAGCTTTGTTTTTATTAAACATTTTTTTTCAATATGGTATGGTAATCTTTTAAGAAATCAGTGGAGTTACCTCGTTAATATGATTATGTCTTTCTTTCACACTTTTTTTTTTCTTTGGGAAACTTTTCTTTTAGGAAACTTTAGGCACTTTGGATATTGTAAGTGTAACTTTGATCCGTTCGTGCGATAACCTATATACAAACCGGAAAAATGTAATACAAAATGAAACAGCCAGACCTTGTAGGACGACTTTAATAGAACAAGCTGGAAAGCATTTTCATCAAAGTACACGTTATAGTCATATATATATATATATATATATATATATATATATATATATATATATATGTGTGTGTGTGTGTGTGTGTGTAACATAAAATATATATATTTATATATATGTAATATATATATATGTAATATATATATATGTAATATATATATATGTAATATATTTCTAGATATGTAATATATATATATTATATATGTATATTTATATATATGTAATATATATATATTATATATGTAATATATATATTATATATATATGTAATATATATTACTGTATATATATATATATATATATATATATATAATGAAGTCAACACTCAGAGGTGACAGACTGTTTCATGCTAAACACAATCATCGGGCCATATATATATATATATATATATATATATGTGTGTGTGTGTGTGTATGTGTGTATACAAATATCGACAGAAAGAGAGAGAAGGAAATATAATAATAAGATTTGCAAAGGGAATTTTAAAATTATATTACTTAAATGTGTGATTTAAGGGAAATCGTTATATATATATATATATACATATATATATATATATATATATATATATATATATATATATATATATATATATATATATATATATGCATGCGCGCGCCGGAACTTGTGTAAAATGCACGATACCGACATGACATGAATATGTCGACACATTGACCAGTTCGTTCATTCAAAATCCCATAATTCCTGGCAATCTTTCAGTCACACAGGCTGATGAACTTCCCTAACACAGACACTCGTTCACTCATCGACATCCATATTGATTTCGGCACGCGTTTAGCAACTAAATAAACATCAAACCTAATAAAAGCCTTAAAATTAATTTCTTAAGCGTGCGTTTATCGATCTCATGCCAACGACTAACATTTTATTTTAGTTCGATCGTTTCTCCATCTCAGGTCGCATCCATTATTTTCTCGAATAAAATTACGTTTCCCATTAATCAACCGGACATGAAAAGTTCCCACGCTATCGTCTGCGTTTTGAACAGACTGCAGCGCCACCTATCAATATTCGAATTTTAAGTATGTGTTTAAAACAGCATTTTAAAAATGACTTAATACTAACACTTGTCTCCACTTTTGACCGGAAAAAAAGAAAATCTCTAAATTGGATAAAATTTAAATTTTTTTCTTAAAAGAAAAAATTTAATTTTTTTTTTCTTTGAAAAAACAAAGCGCCAATATAAATATTACTTTTATATTTTAAGTCTAATGGAAGATATTTGCGTTTGAAAATGTTGCTTAGATTGTTTAAGTAAACACTTTTCTCATGAAATAAGCGCGACTGTTTTATTGTCATCGAGAAACGCCGATTTTTTAAATCTTTCAAAATTCATTGACTTATTGGATTTTAATAAAATAAAAAAATGACGTTTATTTAAATGAGAATATTTTAAAAAAAAATCTCTTCAAATTTTAGGGAAAACATTTATTTTCTTTCAATTTCAATTTTTAATTTGATGTTTCAATTTCTATTGAGCTATATAACATTAAGATTTACACTTTTAAAAAAATTTCCTTCAAATATAACTACTAAAAACATGTGAAAATCGAAGATTTTTTTTCCGATTCAAGAGAAAATTTGGACTCTGTCACTGTTTAATTCAATTTTAATTGATTAAATTGTTTTGTTTGGGTTTTTTTTCTTTAAAATATGCATGGAGATTTTTGCTGAAGATGTCTGCACAATACTGAAATGTTTATTTATTTGTTCGGATGACATTTTAAAAATAAAGAATTCATCTTGTGTTTCACCCTATAATAGATCAGGTTATCACCTTGGAAAATTTTCAGCTTAAGTCAATTTATAGAAGGCAAAATTTATGTGTAAGTCACACAGAATTGAATAAAAGGAATGGTATTTCAGGCATTTGAGGCATTTCCACAAAGATGAGGTCAATTATTCTGAATGTAGTCTAAACAAATGATTATCATTATTATAAAATGTTTTCATTCAGTATCGTATGTCTATCTTGCTTGTTACATTCACAACGTTTCGATCATTTTACACTCTGGTCTTCATCAATTGCATTCAGTCACCATCTCCGAATTTTAAATTGATCTCTTCATTCAATTTGCGTTCACCTCAACATGATTAACTGATGTCAGTTAATATGTTTGTATTTATTTTATTTTCTTTGTTTTCTTTTCTAAACATCTCTCCTTATTCGCTTTCTCCCTCCTCTGGCGGATGTGGCGGAGATTGTTGTGAAGGTCCAACCTACACCTGAATAGTCGTGAAAAAAGAAGTCACAGAGGAGTGTGCGTGGTGGACGTGGCTGGGAAAGTAGGAACCTTCTAACAGTCAGTTCTAGATCCTCTTCATGTTGACGGTTGAACTCGAAAGTCCCGTACCCCTACTACGCCCAGTCGATTTGCAACAAAAGTCACCCAGGACTCAGAGTCGATGTTGGCCTGTGTTAGGGATGCCATCAACTTGTTATTGTTTATAAGGAAGTGTAAGTGTTGGGCGTGGCTGGGCGAGTCGGGCCCTCCTGTCAGTACCTCGCAGATCTTCTACATGTTTCACTCAAAAGTCTCTCACCCCTACGCACTCTGTGGTCCAGGAAGGCCAATTTGCTGCAGTGGTTTCCCAGGTCTCAGGTTTGATGTGACGTGTGTCAGGGATGTCCTCAACTGATCCTTGAAACGTCGTTTTGGGCTTCTGCCCAGACTCTTGCCGCTGGCGAGTTCTCCAAACATGATGATAACGTGGGAGCCGAGTGCAACACATTCTGGATACGTGACCACCCCAGCGGAGGCGATGTTGATGGATGGTATATATATATATATATATATATATATATATATATATATATATATATATATATATATGATATTTCCATATATATGCCGAAGAATATATCTAGTTATGTTTGTGTATGCTGGGGAAAGATGTTCGAGACAGGACCTTGTTTCCCAAACAGGATGATACGAGGGGGACGCATTCTGTACAACTGAACGCCGAAGCGTACAACGGCCGAAGCGTTGTAATAAATATGGCGAAAAAGACGAAGACGAAGAAAATAGTCCGAATAATGTAAATAATGTACATAATACCTCATCTCAGAAATATAGACACATAATGAAAGGTTGAAATGTTGTAATAAATATGGCTACAAAGATGAGGACAATAGACCGAATAATGTAAATAGTGTACATAATACCTCATCTTAGAAATATAGACAGATACTGAAAGGCCGAAACGTTATAATAAATATGGCAACAAAGATGAGGAAAATACTCTGAATAATGTAAATAGTGTACATAATACCTCAACTCAGAAATATAGACAGATACTGAAAAGCCGAAACGTTGTAATAAATATGGCTACAATGATGAGGACAATACTCCGAATAATGTAAATAGTGTACATAATATCTCATCTCAGAAATATAGACAGATACTGAAAGGCCGAAACGTTCTGATAAATATGGCTACAAAGATGAGGACCATAGTCCGCATAATATAAATAGGGTACATAATACCTCATCTCAGAAATATAGACAGATACTGAAAGTAATTCTTTTGTTTATTAATGAAAGCATCTAGGATTCTGAGTGAAAACCATTCTGAGATTACTGCAATGGTCTTTTCATAAATACAGATACAAATATGTTCACCGAAAACAAATGTTATTCAGTGTACATCGAGAACAGTTCATTACAACCTTCTCCCCGTGCAGTACTTTCTCAGTGATGCGTGCTTCGATTTTCCACATTTAACCGGACGTGAAATGAAGAGAGAAAAAGTCATCCGATTTTTTTTCAATTAATATGAACTAAGCGCATTCTAATATTTCATCTTGGACAAGAGTTTTCAGAAGATAGAAAACCACACTCAGCAAAACGACGGTAAAATGTACTTTTGGTAATTCTACTATAAAATGTTTTGCTGCTCATTTTGCTTTAAAAATACGACTCATAATATGATAATATGTGGGAAAGAGTCGCAGGGTTTGGTCGTATAGAAGTTTCCAAACTAGTTTTTTTTCCCCACTGACTCCCCCCAGACCATGGCTAGGTTAGAGATGAGCTGCTAGCTTCTGGTCTTCCAAATTTTTGAAGGCGCACCTGTAAACATCCTCATAGATACTCACTAATGATTGGAGTATGCTTTTAGTAGATCATTAATATAGAGTAGAAAGAGAATAGGACCAAGGATGGAACCCTATGGAACACCGGCATTAATCTTATGACCTTCAGATGACTGGCCGTTAACAATGACCTTCAGGGACTTATCCATACTTCTTTGGGAAATGATTTCTTTCTTCTTCTTTTTTTCTTTTTGCCCAGCACATAGTTGGTTGCGCTTTAAACCAGAAGTTATCCTTACAAATACATCTATTTTATTCCAGCTTCGGGTGTTAATGACAGGTTTTCTCTCTTCCGGTTCGCCTTATGCCAACCGGAAGAGAGAAAAATTGATGTATTGTCTATAATAAACAAGCTGGGCAAAACCTTGTACAGAGCGTTCGAAAATGTTATTTATTGATATAGACTTTAAATTTCTTTTAAAAAATGATTTTTTAAAATTCTTTCGCGATAATTTAGGCATTCATTTATCTGGAAATTTGAATTATCCGGAAATTTGAATTATCCGGAGTTTTGAATTATCCGGAAATTTGAATTATCCGGAATTTTGAATTATTCGGTATTTTGAATTATCCGGAATTTTGAATTATCCGGATTTTTGAATTACCCAAACATGTTTTTATTCAACTCCTTTCCCAAGATGTCCGGATAATCGAGAAAATACAGTAGATAACAATAGACGAGTAAAGAAAAGATACCTTCCAATATTTTCAAATTAAACATTTTCTATGATCCGCGGATCTATTATGTTTCTCATTCTTATACCTTATATACTCGTGTATAAGCTGACTTTATTCGGGGGGAGCACTTAAGTTTTGGGCATGGATTTTAACCCGCCTAGAAAAAAATTACCTATGTATAGTGCGACTCCTTATTTTTTGCGTGAAAAAATGATCATAAATACTCCCATTATACTCGGGACTATACGACACTTGTCACGTCTGCTGCACTTGTGAAGACTTTTAGACTTTGTAATCGTCAAGTGTGTTACAGTGTACTATGAATGGATAACAGCTTGGAATGAGAAATCAGAGAGCAGAGTTCGAACTGCAATCCGGTTCTTTATTTTCACTAAGCCACAAATAACTTTGTAATGGTAGGAGACCCTTTCTTTGCCGCCAAGGTTGAATAGCAAAACAGATTGGTTTCTATAGCCTTGGTTGGAAACCAGTCTACTGCAGAAAGAAACGGCAACCTACTGCGCGAACTTCTGCCTACTCAATGATTGATTGATAGATTGATTTGTTTGTTTAACGGCACATCAACTCCTTCATGGGTCATTTAATTTAGTTTTCTTGGGAGCTTTGAAGTAATAAAAAAATATGATGTTATTCTGTTTTCAATTTTGAATGCATGTGCGTTTACATGTTTGGGCGGACATAATTACTAGAAATGGTGATATGTGTGTTTTATGTTGAAGTTATATTTTGCAATACAATTTGATTTCCTTAAGAAATTGTAGGATATTATATGCATTAATGTCATGAAAGTGATCTTTCATGTTGGTCGGTTGATTTTCTTTAGCGGTATATCAACACCTCTATGGATTATTTACTGCTGAAATCTAAATATTTTAAACAATTTTATTGCTTCAACTAAATATATATTAAACGTAATTGTATGCCTTCATCTACATTTTTCATTTTGCGGTAAAAGTGTACTTTTGGTAATTCTACTATAAAATGTTTTGTTGCTCATTTTGCTTTAAAAAAGGTACTTTTTGTCATTTTACTGTATAAATCTATTTTTATACTTTCATAGTGTTTTGTTTTTGTTGAGCGTGTTACTGTTTGCCTATAGCTGGGACCCTAGCAGGTGCCACCACCTCGGCTCAGAATGGGCCTGGGAATAGCAGCAATTAAAACGCTCCTCGAAATGTCCAAACCTCCGGACAGATGTTTTGCTGACAGATTTAGTTTATCCTCATACTTAGGACTAAATCAGTCTTGAATCGAAAGAGACATGATCAACCAAGCGCGTATCACGTACGTCACTTAACTTAGAGATTGAATCATCAAGTCATACATATGATTGTGCTCAAATTAGCCTGTGAATATTGATGCACGTTCGGGTAGAGAAGCATATGAGTTTTATCTGTAGGGCATTGGCTTTTAGGTGCCTTAAATAAATGTCCCGCTGATATTTACTGATTGGTTGATAAACACCGGAAACAAATGGAAAGAGCACACCGTTATGGATCAGATGAAAGTTTTCTTTCGAAATTTTTGAAAGTACGGAAATAAAGGATGTGCCGGTAGCGTAACGGCTATCGGTAAGGACAGCGGAAATGATAAGTTGGTGTTTTAATTTTCCGACCGAGTTGACGTAAAAACGCCTTCGGTAAAATCATCAATCCATCTATTCTCGCCTAACCTATAGGTTAAAAAAACAGGGTAGACCAGGCTCCGAGGGGTAAGTGGGCAGCCAACATAAGAAAAAGAAAACTGAAGACCAAACAATGAAAAAGGGCAATGAGAAAGCAATTCCACTATATTTTCCTAAGACGCCATGACAATTATTGATTAATAAAGAAAAGAACAACTTCTAGGACAATGGCTGAATGCGATAGAATAATTGATGAAGAATGAAGGACTAGGGACTGAAATATTATTTTACACACAATAAATATGTGGATTCTGGCCCGAATGAATCAACACCATGTCTCGAGAATTCCATCAGAAAGAAAGCTGAAAATTTGGCTAAGAAGACTGTGTTGCGCCAAGAGTTTCTAAATTTGTCTTTGATAGGGATTATCATAATTTTGACAGTTTTTATGTTAGTTATTTCATTTCAACAGAGTTTTATTCTTCTGCCAAAAAAGTCGACATTACCTTCTGAAAACACTATGAAATTAAAAAAAATATATATTCGGAATTATCACATTGTCTTATAGTCATAAATTGCAGTAAAAAAAAAAGCTCTTTATTTGCAAAAAACTAAAACAAAAAAGAAAACATTTGAAATGTTAAAAGAACTCAAGACAGACCAACGACCTTTGTGTGAAACGTCATTATTACAGATCGCAGAGGTACCCTATAAACTTCTTCAGTTTGCGATTTCAATATACCCGTTCTAACTTTACTTTTAACGCATAATACCGGTCGATTCTCGGCAAGTTATAAACGTGATAAGCAAAGAGTAATTGTTTTATCGCGCAGACGAGGATCTCTTTATTTTTTCTTGATCACTTCTCTGATGTCCTTGACCCACTGCTCTTATGCAAACAAATAGTTGAACTCTGTAAAGAGCAGACAGTATAACCCGAGCCATCAGTATTTTTGGCAGTGTATAGCGCCTGTCAATTGGCAGGCATTTGGCAGACTCAACTATGGACGTCGGCCAGCAGCGTGTTGCTTTGCTGCCAACGCTAATACTTTCCTCCTAGTGCTTATAAAATCAGATACAAATTAAATAAAGGCGTGGGGCGTGGTTAGCCGCTTAATCCTCTGAAGATTTTTAAATGCGCCTTGCCAAAAAAAATGAGAATAAGTAAAAAGAGAGAAATAAATAAAATCAATGGGACGAGAGATTTAAAAATTTGCCAGAGAAGAAGGTTGTCAAGATTTAAAACTACGTAAGGCGGATGATTTTTTTCCCTCTGTACAGTGTTGCAAATTCCACTGCACCCAAAGAAACGTAAAGATTTCACGTCTTTAAATTCTGACCCCCGAACAATAAGTGTATCGAATACAAATACGCTACCTATTTTCACTGACAAACTGAAACACCACAGACACTTTTTCGTTCATTAAAGTCACTGTTTTCGAATTCATGACAATTTAAGCAGAAGGTTTAGACATAGATGTGTACGAAAAACCCACACGGAAACAATGTCTCCGTATTCATAGGGAAAGAACCATCCTAGACTCTTATCATGTCCATTATAGACACTATCTCCGAGTTCATGATCATTTTTAGAGAAATTTAACTAAAGATGTTCACCACAATGCACGCAAAAACAGTGTCTGTCTATTCTATGAATCACCGTAGCTTCTTGTTTTGTCCACTATCGGGACTACATCCGAATACATAATAATATGCAAAGAGTTTTATCCAAAGATGTGCATCGTAGGACGCACTAAAACAATACACGCGTATTCTCATAGAATTACCATGGTTCTTTATTTCGTACATTACCGAAAATATTGCCCCATCTAGACTGAGGAACGTAATCCTTTAACCATATATGGTGCATTAATACATACATACATATATATATATATATATATATATATATATATATATATATATATATATATATATATATATGAATAATAAAATGTGGTTTTAAGGTATGCTATATTCATGGGTTAATGTGCTCAATATCAAGGATAGAGCATATGTAAATATTAGAGTGGACATCCAAGTCAATACCCAGAAGCGACAGTCTGTTTCATGTCATGCTAAACGCAATCGTCTGTTCTGATGATTGAGTTTAGCATGAAATAGACTGTCGCTTCTGGATGTTGATATCAGTGTCGTCTCTCTCTCTATATATATATATATATATATATATATATAATTGAACATAGAAGTCAACACTTAGAGGCGACAGGCTGTTTCATGCTAGACACAATCGTCAGGCCAGAAGTGTTGTTTTTTTTTCTCGGCTATTTATATATACGAGTCAGTGGTGCATTGTGGGTAGTCTATTTTGCCGGAAGTCGTTTATTTGTTTATTTATTTATTTGGGTTAATTTATTTTGCTTGTTTTCATTTATTTTTATTTTTTAGTTTTATTTTTTAGTTTTAGTTTTTATATATTTATCTATTTATTTTAATTTTAATCGGTGTTGTATTAACGCAGTAAAAATGTGTTTCTATTGCTTATTTAATAGTTTTGTTTGGGTTTGGGAAGATAATTAAAGCTATTTATTCAATTTTAGGGGTTGATTGATGCAGTTTATTCTAACTATTATTTTGGCGGGGGCAGTTTTTAATTTGATTATTACTTCATTTTTTTATTTGGATTTATTATCTTTACTTGTTTTTTCTAACGGTTAATTTATCGGGAGCGGTTTGTTTATTTATCTAATATTTGGATTAATTTAGATTAATTTAATTTAATTTATTTTACTTGTTTATTATTTATTTATTTATTATACTGTATATTTTTATTTACTCTTTTCGGTTTTCGATTTTTAAGTACCGTAGTATTTTTTTTATCGTTATATAACAGTTATAGCGATGGTTTTCGTCCGATTTTTGGTTTGATTTTTATAGTCTAATATTTTGGCCATATTGGTTTGTTAATTTGTTTATTATTTACCTTATTTTTTTGGGTTCATTGATTTTGTTTTATATTTTTATTTATTTATTCTATTTCATCTATTCTAACGGGTGTGATTTGGTAATTTATTTGGGTTAATTTATTTTACTTATTTTATTGTCATTTTGTTTTTTCCAGTTTTCGATTTTTAAGTAACGTAGTAAAAATTTGTTTTCATGCCTGCATTTTAAGATGAGCTCGGATCGTTTATTTAATAATTTATTTTGGTCTGAGAAGGTAAAGCAAAGTTTGCAATTTTTGTATTGGTTGTTGTAAGCTGATGATCTTTTCCTTATTTTCCATGATATTTTTGGTGTGATTTGTGTTTCGGTTTTAATTTCCCAGATATACTTAGAAAGCATTGTGCTGTTCGCCCAATGTTCACTTTTATATTTACACACGCTCTGTCTCTGATATTGAGCACTTTATCCCATAAATATAGCACACCTTAAGACTATATTTCTTCATATATACACATATATATATATACATATATATATATACATATATATATACATATATATATATATATATATATATAAATACGTACATACATACATATATATATATATATATGTTCGACTATATATATATATATATATATATATATATATGTATGTATATATATATATATATATATATATATATATATATATATATATTGTTGCGATTAGCAATAGGAAAAAGAAGAAAAGTACAATTCGCAGTTGAACCGATGAAAGGTTGAAGAAATAAAGTTCTTGGTGTTCCCGTGATAGTCTTGTGATGTTAAATCTATAATTAGAGAAGACATTCATTGGGATGACGAGAAGTCGCGTGGGGTCGTGAAATGCACCCTTAGAATGTCTTCCCATTGGACAGTCAGGCGTAAGAGTTTTTATATTTGACGATGGGGTCCTAGACATATATTTCGATTTTAGCGTGAAGATGTTTCATTGGTTGGTGTTAACCAATGAGAATGCGATGTTTAAGGTGGTAGTTTTTTAGTGTCTGTAGCTATGCAGAAATCATATTGATTGAAAGGGTAATCAGGAGGTATCAAGTAGGAGTTGATGACAAAAATAAGTGTATATATGTATATATACACACACAGTATATATTTTGTCTGTATATATATATATATATATATATATATATATATATATATATATATATATATATATATTCTGTATATATATATATATATATATATATATATATACACACAGAAAATATTCGTCGGAGGACGAATATTTTTCAATGAAAGTTTCTCGGTCATTCAGGCTGGTAAATGTTGTTTAATACTGTTTATTATAAACAGAGCATTTACTTAAATATTTGTATCTATAAAAAGAATGTATAAGCATAAAAATGTCTTAAAACAATTGTCGGATTTTGTCCAGTTCATAATGTGTGACGTCATTTGTTTACATTTGATACGCTATGAGCAGATATGAATGTACGTGAGAGATTCATGGAAGATTGAAGTTTAAAGGCAGTAAATTCGACCTTGCTAACCGGACGCTCATTCGTGGCCAAGTCGGTAAAGGCACGTCAAGCTAAATGACAGTGCCGTATAGGATACAGAACAAGATGATTCTCTTCAGGCACGAAACAAGACTCTTGCCATTCGGTGTTCGCCTCAGAGTCCACTCTGAAAAATATATATACAGGGTGCGATGCATAAATTGTCGTTAGCTGACGCAAAAATGAAGATAACACTGACATCACATATAAACAGATATATTTACCAAAATTACACATAAATATCTTGAAACAGAATAGAGTAAATGTATTCAATAAAGTTGACATTGGCTTCAACCCCGACTTTCAGACGACTTCGGAATCTCCTGCAACTTTTCTGGACGTTCTTTTTGTTTAAATTGGTGAATGCTGCGATAAGGCTTGGCTTCAGTTCATCTTTGGTGCAAAAAGGAGTTGGTCTCTCGCTCAACTGAACCCCACACTTAATAATAAAAGGAGCTGCAGCCTGGGGAGTTAGGTTGCCAGATGTAAGGAGTAATGTGGTCGCAGAAATTATCTTAGAGTCATGACTGGATTCTCCTGCTTGTGTAACATGGTGCAGAGTCCTGTTGCCAGATATTGTGTCTTCTAGCAGCCGCTCTCTTGACCCAGGGCAGTACTACCTCCTCAAGGAACGTGATGTAGGCCTCTGTGTTGAGGCTGATGCCCTGTGTGAAGATAAATGAAGGCATGACGTCGCCATCGTCGCCATTAGACTCGGCCAACTCTTTCCGAATCATCCGCGCTGCCCCCAGATTGACACCCAAATACTTTGAAATGTTCGTATTGTAGCTTCCGGCGCGAATGCCAAGTAGTACATCATACTGCTTCCAATTTTCTGGCGGAATGAATTGCGTTATAGTGCTCTTTTTCTCACAGACTGTGCCCAACTGACCCTACTGTATTGTGCAGTCGACAAAATCAAGAACAAACAACGCGCTTGCTCGAAGTTAAAAAGATAAAATGACAACAATTTATTCATCGCACCTTGTATATATATATATATATGTGTGTGTGTGTGTATGTGTGTGTATGTGTGTGTGTTTACGCAGCAATCCTTCTTTCATGTACATTTCATTGAATACGTCAGACAATGTGCTTTGATTTAGTTTTTTATACAATTTCTTATGTGATCTAATAATGTTTTTTCAGATGATAAATTATATTCGTAACATACTTGTTGACAACACAAATATAATAGCATAATCTACATTCAACATGGGGAAAAAGTCTAAAAATAATGGAAGACTTATTAAGGAAAAAAAACAAAAAATCAACTCTCAGTAATATCAACTATGAACATGGGCACAATATCTTGACCGTGTTTTCAAAAAAGAAATGAAAAAATTATATAAATACAGACATGCAACAAACTATTTCTTATTTAACAGTTAAAATATTTCATCCTTGAAAATGGCTAAATGTATAGCAGAAGAACATCCGGACAGATTCTATAAAAATTTATCATAAGAAAAGAAAAAAATTATTAGATCACATGAGAAATTGTATAAAAAACTAAATCAAAGCACCTTGTCTGTCATATTCAATAAAATGTGCATATATATCTTATTATAAAACGTAGATTGTGCGTGTGTCTGTACGTTTATATATTGGATCGGATTTCCTATATTTTTCAACCGATTTCAACAAAATTTCACAGGACTGCGTAAAATTACCTTGCGGTGGTTCTGACATAACCAAAAATTGGAAAAACACAATAGTTTTTGCATGAAATCAATTTGAAAACACGATGAAACACGATTCTATCGTCAAAATGTAAGGGGGACAACTCATATAAAGTTATACTTATAAAACACGGGTTGTGTGTTTGTGTTTGTGTGTGTGTGTGTTCGTTTATATATGGGATCGGATTTCCTACATTTTTCCACCGATTTCAACAAAACTTCACTTTTTTTGGCAGGTAGTGTTTCTTATTGTCTTGCACACTTTTTTCTTTATTTTTACATTCAGAATGCTTTAAAAATTCCATTTACAAAACAATTGTTTATAATAAAATTCTATTCAATCGGTAGACTCATAACGATTGAAAAAAATGTTTTTGTTTGAGTTTGGGTTTGACCAATTCGTAAAAAAAAAAGAACTAATTAAGACATGCGTGTCCGTCAACCTTAAACAATAATCTTTGTCAATTTTATTTTTCAGTCTTTATGATGGTCGATATTTGATCTATCTCTTACATCCCCGGGCAATCCTGCTAGTATATATATATATATATATATATATATATATATATATATATATATATATATATATATATATATATATAAACAATGGATTTGTTAATTCGCCATTATTTCTTAATACTGTAACCGTTAGTTTATTTGGAACACATGTATGAATAGACATTTTCTAAATCACGGAAATTAATTACTGCCGGCCTAAAAATCAAAGGACTTATTAAATAACATGAATTTATCGACATAATTATTGTTAACATTACTTTCTACGACTACACTTGTTTTATTAGGAGACAAAAGAAGCTGAGGAAACTGCGAACAATCTAATTAAGTAGCTTGATCAAATGGATGTCAGAATAAGGACAATAGATGCTTGTAAAAGGACAAGGTTCAGGTAATTATCAATACAATATAATGTCAAGAGAAGATAGTGGCAAGCAAGAGATGAACAATAGTTAAAACACGCTTTATTGAGACAACCATCCTGCAAGCAGAACATCAACTTCCAGAAACAGATGCAGAAATGTCAAGGACAACAAACAATTCAATTAATCCCTTCGAAGAGATCTCTCCCGGACCAAGCTTCCCTCGAAAGAAAACATGAACAAGAACGGCATGTAATTCATCCCATGCAGTTGTGTCATTTTTTCTGCCACAATACATAGAAGAAAAATTACAGCATGAAGTTAAAAATCACTGACTCTGGTCTATGGGGGAGAAACGAACAACGCGACAGAAAGACGGAAAACCTGGTGAGTATTAATTGATATGAGTTATCTCCCTGAATGGATACGTGTTATCTATGTTGCCGTATTCTGATAACCTGTGTATAGATTTTACTTACATTTTTTTTTGGGTGGGGGGGTAGGGGGCGGTAATTTTCTCATAACAGCGATTTTCGTCATCCGACATCCAATACTAACAATTCCTTCCATGAAATACAGGGTGTCCATAAAGTTCGGGTGCACTTTAAATTATTAATTTTTTAAAAGTGCACACGAAATTTATGGACACCCTGTGTATATATATATATATATATATATATATATATATATATATATTATGTGTAGGAAAAAGTTAATGCATTCTCTACATGATTGGGTAGCGTAGCGATTATAGAAGTAGAATCGACGTGCCGAGTACAATTTCAACGCTAGTCTTTTAATTTTGCCCCAAGCAAAATGATAATGCCGCTAGGGTACAAGGGGTTGCTGAAATTGAAAGAGAAAGAGAAGAAATGACAATAAAGAACGCGCATCAGGAAGAAAGAAGATTTGTATGTTCACTTTCGTACAACAGACCCTTGAAAAAGTAAGGATCAATTAGGTAATTCTTTCTTCTTGAATAACAGGTTAGATTGGATATTTACACTAGCAGACATTCTAAAAGAAGAACATCTTTGAATTAAAAAAAAAACTGTGGAGAAAGCAACTGGAAACCGCTCTCATAACTTCCTCAAGGAACGTGGTAAATAACCGATAAAAAATATGTGGAGAGCCATAATCACTAACGTCATGAATGGACATGATATTAAAAACATCTTGAAATTACACTGAATTCGAAACAATGGAGAAGGCAAAAAGAAATCAGTCCAATAACTTCCCTAGTAATGCATAGCAATTCACAAATAATAAAGAAAAGGAGTGTTCAGAGAGCCATGATCTCCTATGTTTTGAAAGGAGATAGCATTAAAATATGTAGTAATTACTCTAAAGTCAAAACCCTTGAGAAGAAAATAGGAAACCAGTCCAATAACTTTCCCAAGAATGCATGGCAACTCACATATCATAAAAAAGAGGAATCCGTAGAGAGCCATGATCGCTTGTATCTTGAATGGAGATGGCATTAAAAACATGTTACAATAATAAGGCAATAGGAAACCAGTTCAATATAGTTCACAAGAAAGCATATCAATTCTAAGATAATAAAGAAAATAAATCTTTGAAGAGCCACGACCTTAAAAACACTTTTTGCACTTAACTCTGAATTCAAACCCTTGGAGATAGCAATGGGAAAATTGTCCAGTAACTTTCCCAATAATGTTTGATGTAGAGCTATGATCGTCTATGACTTGTATGCAGATGGCATTAAAAACATCTTGCAATTACTCTGAATTCAAAACTGTCGGAGGCAATAGGAAAGAATGCATGGCAATTCAGAGATAATAAAGAAAAGGAATGTGTGGAGAGCCATGATCCATTGATGAATGGACATGACATTAAATATTGTTTTTTTTTACAGCGAAGGAATCTTTTTTTTACATAAGTATAATCTTTATATGAACATTTCGTTGCTTTTGACATATATTTGGTTTATTATTAAAACTTTAAAAGCCATTAGATTTCTTAACATTAATTTAAACGTAAAAATAAAATTATTCTTGATAACGTCTACAAGTATAGGCGTAAGCGCTTAGACATACAGAACATTCGGACAATTTCTATTTAATTTATGCACAAAAAAGGAAATTCTAAGAATAGAAGTAACATTAATTAAAAAATTTAACGGCAATACCTTGTCAGTCATTTTTAATGAAACTTGTATAAAAGAGGGATTGCTACCCAAATAATATATATATATATATATATATATATATATATATATATATGTATTCATTAATGCATGTTTCATTAAATAATATAGACAAATTTTGTCTATTTATTTAAAGTAAGTTCCTTTCATATTGTCTAATAAGCTTAATAACATTATCATTGAAAGACGAAAGGAGATCACCATATTGATACATGTTTACATGTTTTCTAAGCTTTCGGCTTACATAAGTCTGGTGAGTAAGGGTAAGTGGTAGGAATCTAAAGCCACAGTTGGCTGCTTCATGTACTGCAACCTGAGCAGTGCGAACGGGCGTGTAAATCTGGAGCAAGAGCACACCCGTCCTCAGTTTCCCTCTGCGTTTCGATTTGATTGCCTCCTTCAGTTGTCCTAATTTTTCTTTTATTTTTTTACAGTAGGGTTCGCCCTGTGCAAGACCCGGGGGACCACTCGAGATCGATGGTTAGAATTAAGGCATAGTTTATATAGATAAAAGGGGAGGATAACGGCTGACACTAGTCTTGAACAGGTTAAGATTGTAGTAATCGGGGACACATTCTCTAAGAAGTCTATTTCTTAGGGCAGTGGTTCGCAGGAAGAATTTACTTCTTGCCAAGTGAACACGAAGGGAATATGGATGGTTTGTTACTATGTAGGTGTCATGGCCGTTCCTAACCGCCAAGGTTAGACCCGGTGCAGTTCATTCGAGCACTTTCCATTGAAGTAGCGATAGAGCAGTGAGAGGTTCGCCAAATTCCGCATATGAGAGAGAGAGGTTTGAAAAGAATTCTTCTAAAACAAGGACTCGGAAACGCTTTTAAACTCTATCAAGACTCACCAAATATGACATTAGTACTCCATTTTTAGCCTGATTTGGCTCTTACAAAGATAGAGGATAGCACGAGGAGTCAGTTACTCACTGGAGTGGTACAGGTAACTGACAATTTTTCCTGCATTTGGATCGTATATAGGAGTTGCACTTGTGGACAGGTGTGAGTTTGAGGCCCAATGTTCTCTCAAGGCACGGTGCCTCCTCAAGACGTTGGGGAGTGGAAAATAATTCTTCTCCAACAAGTATTCGGAAACATTTTTGAACTCTGTCAAGCCTCGAAAGTCAGGTCTGTGCAGCTCCAGCTTAAATATGATAACAGTACTCTATTTTCAGCTTGAACTGCTCTTCTAAAGGTAGGGGACAGCATGATGAGTCAGGTACTTACTGGAGCAATACAGGGAGCCGATTATTTTATCTGCATATTATCGACGTCGGTGTGAGTTTGAGGTCTAATATCATCTCGAGACACGGGGCCCTCCACGCGATGACATGCGTTCATCGTGACTGGCAATAGTTCGGGGTCTAATCGAAATGTAACCAGTTTGGTCTTAGAGGCATTGAATGCAACCAGTCAGTTTTCCCCACTAGAAGCTAGTGTTAGATCGGAAGAGAGGTTAACTGCCAATCTCTGATCGTCAAAAATGTTAGACGTGCGACTGTATGTTTTCGTATCATCGGCCTAGACGTTTACAAATGATCGGAGTATATTCTTAAGTAGATCACTTATGCACATCAAAAAGAGGGTTGATTTGGAGGACGCCTGACTTGACTGCCAGGGCCTCGGAGGACTGACCGTTAGGGATCTACCTGTTATGAAGGATTTTATAATTCCAGTGGTTCCATAGCTTCTTTAGCAAAACTTTGTGCCACAACTTCTGAAAGGCCTTCGAGATATCTAATGCTATAGTCATTGCGGTATGTGTGTTGACAAGATCCTCACTAATTCTGTGTGTAATGGTAGTTAGGCCGTCAGCAGTGGACCGGACTGATCGAAACCCATACTGCTCGTCGTACAAGAGGTAGTGCCTATACAAGTGATCGGCGACCTTCTTGTTGATTAAAAAATCTTACTGAGGAGAATAATGGGTCTATATTAGGTGGAAGAAGATCGATTGTCCACGTTCTTGGACCGTGTATACGCTTGCCACCTTCCATAGGCTTAGGAAATATTTTTTTCAATGAGCGGTTAAATAACTTTGCTAGAATCGGAGATAATTCTAGGTTGATATTCTTAAGGATGACCACTGCAACTTTATCTGGCCAGGGGCTTTCTGAGATTCAAATCTTTTGTTAAGTCTAGAGACTTCTCTTGTTGAAATGAGTAAATTAATGAGATTGTGCTTAGTGCGACGTGGAAAGTTGGAGAGGTGATGGTCTTTGTCATCTAACGTTGAGTTAGAGACAAAGATGGAGGCGAAGCGATTCGCCTTGTAGGTCGGGGATGATATGATCTCGAGGCCATTTATAATTGAGGGCACAGGCTCTTTGTCTCTGTTCATGATTTGGTTGGTGATTCTCCAGAATTTGCGAGACCCAAATTGATTATTTTTAAGCTTGGCTTGAGCAGCTCACGAGTAGCTGCACTTTACGTTTTCGAGAACTCTCCTACAGCGATTGTGGGCGGTTCCAAGAGAAGCAAGTGTTAGACTATATCGCGCCATGCAATAGATGAAGCTCTGATATATAGTTCTGCCCATTAATAGACAAATAAAAGGTAAGGAAGGAAACCTCCATCAATATTGAAAAGAGTGATAACAACTACTGGGATGGAGAAGAGAAAATAATGACATAATCAAGATGTTGACATTCCACATTACTTCAAATAAAAGGTTAGGATGGAAACTTCCATCAATAATGGAAAGAGTGATAACAGCTACTGGGATTGGGAAGAGAAAATAATGACATAATCAAGATGTTGACATTCCACACTACTTCAAATAAAAGGTGAGGAAGGAAACCTCCATCAATACTGGAAAGACTGATAACAGCTACTGGGATTGAGAAGAGAAAATAATGACATAATCAAGATGTTGACATTCCACCCTACTTCAAATAAAAGGTTAGGATGGAAACCTCCATTAATACTGGGAAGAGTGATAACAGCTTGTTGTGGATTCCGAGATGAATTCGGCCTCCAAGGAATGACAAACGCAATAATCAAATATAAGAAATAAAATGTATTTACCAAATCATACAAAGAGTAATACTGTTAGTAAGTCCAGGAACGTGGTTAGTAGTAAATACAGATAGATATATATAGTCTCGAAGTAGGACTTCCTTAGAGTCTACGTGCTTGTAACTGACTTCTACAAGAGGTTACCTCACTCTATCCGACTACCCGACTACCGACTGTAACTCTGGGTATTTAACGGCAGCACTCCAAGTAACTTGGTAGAGTCCACATATGAAAAAGGGGAGGACCCCATAACACAGCTACTGGGCTTGAGGAGAGAAAATAATGATATAATCAAGATTTTGACATTTCACTCTACTTCAGATAAAAGGTTAGGGAGGAAACCTCCATCAATACTGGAAAGAGTGATAACAGCTACTGGGCTTGAGAAGAGAAAATAATGACATAATCTAGATGTTGGTATTCCACACTACTTTAAATAAAAGGTTAGGAAGGAAACCTCCATCAACGCTGGAAAGAGTGATAACAGCTACTGGGTTGAGGAGAGAAAATAATGACATAATCAAGATGTAGACATTCCACCCTACTTGAAATAAAAGGTTAGGAAGGAAACCTCCATCAATGCTGTAAAGAGTGATAACGGCTACTGAGCTTGAGAAGAGAAAATAATGACATAATCAAGATGTTAACATTCCACACTACTTCAAATAAAAGGTTAGGATGGAAACCTCCATCAATACTGGAATGAGTGATTTTCGATGTGGCAAATACATTTTTCTGAGAAAAAAACTTTTTAAGAGAAATATCTCATAGATTTCATTCGAAAGAAGTACTAGCTGTTCGGTCAATGAATGCCAAATATTTCCTTATAGGGAGACGGCTACTATTACCATGAGGACACACTTGCGTGGAATTGCCTGCATTAAAAATCAGATTTCTTTCGATTACCTTGTCTGCATAATTATGCCAGCCATAAAACACGGGATCGATATATGAAGCCCTGCTTAGTTAAAATACGAAAAGACAAATCTTGCAGGCCGACAGAAGAGTTTAAGTGTCGGGTCCCGTTAAAGAAGTCCCCTAACTTAATCAAGTAGGGGTTAGAGACAAGTCTTCCGGAAGTTACAGCGGAAGTAAAGAACACTTAATTAACTCCGAGCAACGAGAGGTTACTCCTTTCAAATGTCATTAAACTAACTTTTAATACATCATCAAAAAAGACGATGACGGATTCTTTATAAAATTTCGTGTAACCCAACACGAGTGGGCGGTAATTTGCGTACGCGGCAGAATGAGAAGAAAAATAAAAGAATAAGATTTGGACCTCGTCGAAGCAAGCCTCCCCAATAAAGTTAATTCTTCCTTTGCTTAGAGCAAGGTTGCTTTTCAGCAGTCTGTTTAATGTATCCGGTGTTTTTTATTTTATTTTTATTTTTTATTTCTTTTTCTGGGCGGGAGTTGAAGGTTGCGGACGTGCCTTCACGTACAGGCTGTGACCTCCCCTGCGCATCAACAGCAGTAAGTTTATAAGGAAAACCCTTTTGTCGTGAACTACTCGAGAACAACGTTAATCTCCTCAATATCTGTGGTTATATTTTTAGTGCTTAAAGATTCTCGACTGACAGCCGACAAGAAAAGGGTTAAACTGATACATTGGTCATCTTAAAAATTAATGGGAGAAGACTTGATCAGATGGCGTCTCTTAAAGAAGATAAATTTAAAATGTATTGCGAAATAAAATAAATCAAACGAACACTAAAATGTGGCCTCATGTTTTACGAAGCTAATTTACTTCGTGGTTATGATAGCTAAGTATTTCTACTGGAGCCATAGGTTGATATTCTAGTCCAGGCATTCTCAAACTGTTTCTCGTTCGTTCTATCCAACTGTGAGAATAATATGGTATGAATTTTATAATGGCAATTTAATATATTTTCTGTTTATACGTTATTTTTAATAAATTCAATTCATTGAAGTAAATGCAATTTAAAAAAAAAAAATAAAAAGTATTAATTAGATTTACAGGTCTGGATGTTCGAGATATTTCATAGGAAATATGTATTCTTCAACAAGAATCGAACCTGTGTCCTATACGGGAAACGTCAATTGATCTGATGTGGCATACCACTCAGCTTCAGAGAAGCGTCTGGTTAACAAAGTTCAAATTTCTGTTTATAAACAACAAATCTTCGACGATCTTTTCCGAACGACCACATCTGCTCACGAAACGTACTTTAACGTTAACATTGACAACGTATTAATTAATTATTTAATATATTTTCTGTAAATAGAAAATAAATAAAATAATTATCGGACTTAATCCATTTCATAATATAATGGTGATTGTAATATTAGTTGTTTCTCGAGTTCAGTTACTGTCCTTGCTCTTTCCAGCATTGGTGGAGGTGGATTCCTTCCTAAGATTTTGTTTGAAATAGTTAATTATGAGCCTATTTATTGCTAATATGGCTCAAGTAATTCGGTTAATGTCAACTAACGAATAAAGCAAACTTTGTAATATCAACGACCGACTTTAGCATTCAGCATTCATTCATCGAGCAGGTGAAATTTATTAAATCTTTCTGTGAAATCATTTTTTTCTGAAAAATAGCTTTCTCAAGTCCAGTAGCTCTTTTCACTGCTGATAGCAGTTACCTTCCTAACCTTTTGTGTGAAGTAGTGTGGAACAGCAACATCTTGATTATGTCATTATTTTCCAATCGAATTACTTGAGCTCTCCATTTTAGTTCTTACAGCTGTCCTCAAACGATGTGGTTTTTGTTATTTGGTACAGTTCTTTGTGATTCTGGAACGCGAAGCTACGAGATTCGAAGGAAGAAGGTCTAAGACATAAAGCCTACATTCGTTGGAAGCCATTTTTAATAATCGATCTGAGGAAGCGGTTATATACAGGGAACATTTTACATGTTTCTGAACAAGTTCAGCACTATGCATGCTATCTGTATTAAAGAGGACGTTATTTAAATACATGAATCGAATTATTAGGTTTAAAAAATGGCAAAAGTGATGATCACTTTCACGTAACATTCCGACAGAAGACATCATCACTGACATCTGTGTATCAATTTTATTTTCATTTTTTGTTTAAATAGTAACTTTCGTATTTCTTGCTTGGATTTCTTTAGAATTGGACAGAAGTTTAAATCAGTGATTCTCAAAGTGGACTCTTAGACCCAGGAGTTGGCCTGAGAAATTTCTATAATGAGCCTGCAGGTGTAGATTGAGAAGAGAGGTTTGGAAGTTTAATTTGAAAAACTGATAGATTGACACCAGCGTAGTCATTAGGCAGGATTAATATTCTCTGTTACATTTTGCTTTTGTAAGTAAAATGCAAATCCTGTTACATTGAATTTCTATTTGTGCTGATGTCGGTCTGAAATTTGTTAACACCAAAAATGAGAGACAAGGAAGAAAAGATTGAGAAACACTTCCTTATACGGTAATCGTAGGGCAGATTGAGTATCTTTTATCCGAAAACCTCCCAGATCCGAAGATCTCCCAAATCTGAAACTCTTTCATGTGCTAACACGACTTACCACAAATGGAAAATTTAATCACAAGGAAAGTTCCTAGGTGACGTGCAGCTATTTTAAGTGACATCATCTGTCCTGAGTGGAGGTTCCCCAACCCAGCTATGTAGCCTACGTTGGCGCCAGTTTTGGGTTTTTTTTTTTTGTTTTTGGTTTTTTTTTTTAGCGATGGTTTCAACAACACATTCGTTGGTGGATTACTCATCAGGTGTTTCGCGCTCAGTAAAAATATTACTGAAAATAACAAAAAGGGCTCCAGTGAAAAGCGAAAAAAAGAAGGCATTTATGTTTATTAATATCAAAGAAAGTCAAACTGTTTGGAAATCTAAATAAGGGTGTAAGTGCGAGACGTGTGACTGAGGAATTTGGTGTTAGAACAACGACCACATACAACGTAAGGAAAAAAGAAGGTGAAATTTTTCAAGTTTTTTCTGTTGAATGTGATGAACAGAAATTAATGAAAAATAGAAGAACACTGCACAGAACCAAAGAATGTTGATTGCGATCGTGTCTTTAGGAAGTGAACAAATGCCACTTACTGTAATTCTGATCATGAAACCGGCGAAAATCTATCATGACATATTGAATATTAATGGTAACTGAATATTCAACAGGTTGGTTACAGAAATTTAAGAAAAGGCATAGAATTAAATATTTAAACTTGTGTGATGATAAAACATCTGCCGATATAAAACTACCTTCAGGGTATATATATATATATATATATATATATATATATATATATATAAGAGAGCGAAAGAAAAAGAGTGTGCGTGTGTGTGTTGAGTTCAATGTTCACTTTTATATTTACATACGCCCTATCTCTGATATTGACCACTTTATCTCATAAATATAGCATACCTTAAACTTTATATATATATATATATATATATATATATATATATATATATATATATATATATATATATATATATATATATATATATTAAATTGCGTATATTTTAGTAACATGTTTTCATTAAGACAATGTCTCATTGAATAATTTAGACAAGTTTTGTCTAGTTATTCTCAATAGAATCTTCTCATATTTTCAGACACATTTTTATATAGACTTGTCCTTGTTTTGGTGTGAGGAACCCACCCTCAAAGATTGTATATTTTTTATACACCCTGTATATATATATATATATATATATATATAAACCTAAAGAGCCAGGTAAACCTACCTAGGTAAACCTACCTAGGTAAACCTACCTAGGCTTCACCTACATGGATCGTTAGGGTAAACTGCCCAGTTGATCCTGATGATCCGTATAGGTGAAACCTATTTACCTGGCTCTTTAGGTTCATATTTAGATTTTCTCTACTTAGTGTATTGAGCACTTTACATAGTTACTTTTGCTTTACTCGTTTTGGAGGGGGTTTTTCTTTGGACTCTTAGTTCTTTCTTTTTTTATCCCATATTTTCTTTTGGGCATTGGTTTGTTCATTTACAAGCCAAAATGCGTAAAGTTTTTCCAAACGAGTATAACTATATATATATATATATATATATATATATATATATATATAAGCTGTGTTATGAAATGTAAAGGGGTATTGTGTTTACGTTTGGGTTCCATTCCCCAGTTGCTCTATTTTAAATATCCTGTATTCGAAAATCCCCCAAAATCTATAAACCGAAGCACTTCCGATTCCAAGAACTTCAGATAAAGCATTCTAAGCCTGTGTTAACCTTTTCCTTATTAGTACACATTCAGCAATCACTGGCAGAGCAGCCAGTTCTATGTTCGGTTCAGATTTGTAAAATCTTTCTCATAAAAGTATTTATCTGCAAAATAGGTTTCTTAAGTCCAATAGCTGTTATGGCTCTTTCTACAGATGATGAGGGTTTTTGCTTGTTTTTTGAAAATAGAATAGGTTAGCAGACAAATACTAACGCCAAATAAGCCAATTCTGGGAAACATGTTAGGGAAAAACACACATATGCCATTTTCAATTATCAGTCTTCTACGAAATTTGGTTTTGACAAAGTTAATAAACCACCAAAAATGAAATTCTTTGCAATGATGATTTGGTTTAATTTATTTTACGGCATATCAACCTCAATGGGTCATTTAATGCCGACAGCTCTTTTTTTCCTGGTAATATTTTGTTTTGTTAAAAATCTATTTCTAGTAATTTTTTTTCAAAAACGTATTGCTGGTAATTTTTTTTTTAAATTTATTTCTGGTAATAATTTTTTTAAAAAGTATTTCTGGTATTAACACCTATTTTTACACTTTCATAATGCTTTTTACTTCAATTTCGGTGTTAACTATTTGCCCATAGCTAGGACCCTAACAGATGCTACCACCCCGAGTCAGGGTGGACCTGGAAACACCAGCAATTAAGAGGTGGTTCCACATTCCCCAAAACCTCCTGATCAGAGGCCTTGCTGTTGGATGTAGTTTATCGTCTTACCCTGGACGCGTATGTAGTTTATCGTCATACCCAGGACGAGTTGATGATACTAAATACTTGAGAATATGAAAACTACTACTCTTAAGGAGAGAGGACAATAAAAGAACAGGTACTAAGAAGACAACAGATAACGATAATCAAAATCTGGAGAGCAAGATGCCGGAAGAGAGTTCCACGAGCGAGAAGTGCGGAAAAATTGCCCGTAGACCGCGTATATACAGGGTGAAGTTTGTCTACTTCCCCAAACGAGACTCTGCATAGCCTCGTCTGGGTTTCTCTCCGTCCGGAGACAAGAGAGGAAGAAGAGGAAGCCTCCTCCTCGTTCAATTCGTCCTTGCTTTATATATTACTGCCATATCTAGTCTGGTGCTCCTGCTATATATTTAGAGATTCTTGATAAAATCCAAAGAAGATTCTGAAATAAGTAATAAATATCTGTTAAATATAAATAATACAAATAAATTTCTTTGATGTCACAGATTAATTCAATTTTCAGAGTTTCAAACGGAGAAAAATACGAAAATTATATATCAGATTGTAAAATCCAATTGCTTACCCTTTTTTTTTTTTTTTTTTTTTTTTTTTGTTCTCCACTGAACTCACACTCTTTGGTTCCTGTCACTGGATCTAACTAACGCCTTTATCCACTGTACCATGTGTCCTTGTGGATAAAGGCGTTAGTTAGATCCAGTGACAGGATCCAAATAGTGTGAGTTCAATACCCGGCTAAGGCAGTGGAGAACTTTCAGAGGGAAATTAACAGGAGATAACTGATAACTGACATCCATTAAGAAGGCCGGAGCGTACAAAGATGAGGACAATAGTCCGAATAATGTAAATAATGTACATAACGCCACATCTCAGAAATATAGACAGATATTGCTGGTTTTCATTCGCGAATTGTTTTCAGTTTGCACCTTTAAACAAGATCTTTCAGTCCCCACCCCACAAGAAAAAGTCTAGTGGTGATCGTGATGGCCACCCAATTGCTCCACGTGGTCCTATCCACCTCAGCTCGAAATCAAAAGGCGTTACTATTGCCGCAACCTGTATATTAATTGTTTTATTGTTATAATGTGAGTTATAAAGGGGAAAAAAAGCACTCTCGAACTGAGTAACTGGAAAGCCAAGTTTAAATTCTATTCGAATCCATTCACTCACGTGCTAATAGCCTTCTTCTCCGATGAGCAAAGAGTAAATAGCAGGTCAGACTGGGTTCTATAACCCTGGATAGCAACCGGTCTAGGAGAATTCAAAACCGGTCTGGAGAGGGTTGGACTCCGTCAGGCTAACTTCTACTGTGGCTACATTACACGTGACGACACTACGGATCACAGGATAAAACATGAATAAATAAATATATTTTGTTTTGTTTTTGTTTTTTTGCTCTTTTTTATTCTACGCTTGTGTTAATTTGGTTTGCAATAAATAGTATAATGGTGGTATTTATTTACGAATATTTTTATTGACAAAAAATTAATTATCCTAGTTTATTTAAAGACGTTTACTTCAAGCTATGTAAATATCTCTAAAATATATCACGAGTAAAAAAAATATTCAAGAAGGGTACGGGTGAAGGTCATATATTGCTCGGGGCACCCAATCAGGCTTGTACCACCCACCCACCACCACTGTGGTCGGGCAGTTTGGGCGTAGTACGCACAAGCAATAACTGAGCAGTACTAACACTGAGTCGATGTAATACCCGGCCCAGTAATTGAATTAACAATTACTGTTACCAAATTCACGAACCAACCATTTTTTAAAAATTTCGGATAGTTCTTCTTTAAGTCATCAGCTCACCGCATTGTCAAAGACTCTAAGTCTGCATTGCCAGGCCCAGGGATTGAACTCACAGTTACTATGTTACCGCATTCTAAAACCAAAATTTTAATTCACAAGGCCAGTGATTCTTAACCATTTTTGCCTGAATGCAAAGCTTTTCACCTTAAGTCAGAATGTCATTCCCCCACTTTTCAAGATTTTTCGAATTAAAAGGTGCATTCTAAATAATATGTACCGTAATTTCCCGTGTATAATACGCCTTCATCCATAATACACACAACTAAAATTGTTCTGAAACTGTGGGTAAATGCTTCTACTCATGCATAATACGCACCCTTTGTTTAGTAATCGAACCCTATAAATTGTACCACTCCAATTTCATTACGGCCAGCGTTTCTGATTCTTATTTTTAAAAAATGGTTTTAAACATAGAATAATATTATTCTAATTTTAGTTTTATGATAATTCTTATTTTATTTTATGGCAATTTTTAAAGATTTTTTCTAACTGTGCATAATACGCACCCCTGATTTTGCTTATTATATTTTGGGAAAAAATGCGTATTATACATAGGGAATTACGGTATATATTATCGAAAATATTCATTCTTTTCCATGTCAGTACAATTACATGGATTATTTGTATACTGATTTACTAAGCATAGCTAAGTTGTGTCACAAGGCCGATTTTAAGGAGAACCCAGTGAAGATCTCATTCACTACTCAATCGTAATCGATCTGCCGAGACAAGATTGCTAACCCTTACGCCACCTCAAAATACCCAACATGGATTATTTTTCTAGAAGAGTTTTACAAATTTAATAGCAATATTGATAGATTATTAAATTTGAATACACGTGTCCAGTAATTTGTTTTAATTCGCGACAAAGATACATTCATACCGTCTTTTTTTTGTTTCATGATGGGCTTCAAATTTTGTAAATAAAAGCAACTAATTATTCCCTTGAAACCCTGAATTGCCTCTTAGAGAACCCCTCCACACACACACACACACACACACACACACACACACCATGTCGATAAGGCGTTTTGCTCGCTCATTGAATCTAGATTCAGCAAAACATTTCAGGGATTTTGAGTGTATTTATTAATCAGAAAACTATAAAAATTGTCTACATGTTTTTGTACTAAAGTTAACCCTGCTTTTAAGAGAAATGTTAAAATTCGGAATATTTTTTTAACAAGGCTTAAATACTGGTTTTCATCTGGCTTTATTCTTTAATGATAATGAACACCTTTGTAATAATTGCTTTTGAACACACAAATAAAATGAAAAAGCCAGGGAGGAGAAAAATAAACAGATCGAATGATAAAAGAAAGAGGGTGCATTAATATAGGATGAGAGATTGGAGACACCGGGGGGCATGGCTAAATTTCCTTTTTAAGTAAAGCCAAATTACTTTTGATTACAGAGCGGGTCTCACTGCTTCAATGAGTATGTATGTTCGCCGTGAACTCCTAGCGCCGGTGTCATTACAGATAATGACCCCTTCAGAATGAAGTTAATATACACACACGCAAATCAGATCCTCCTTTATAAACATACCCATACCTAAGCTCACAAATAAGAACAGGAAAGCGTATCGCCAGACACTTTTTTTTTTACTGTTGGAGACAAGGTCACATTTTGAAATTCAAATTAATGCTCTAAATTTTAAAAATTAGCTGATCTAACCACCTCAAGAATCCAATGAAGTTGCGATAAAAAGTTTCTTAAATCATCAGTGGGGATGTCTTTTTATTTATTTTTTTCTTTTTGTTGTTTTGTTTTTAAATAATTCAAAAAGTGGCAGCAGTTGTTCCTTATAACGCTTATGTACTTAATACAAGGCTGTATTAATAACTGTGGAGTGAGAATATTCTCAGGATGAAATAAACGGGGAATTATTTAAAGGATCAATTTTTTTAGTCTTAATCAGCTTTGGGGATGTGTAATTTCATTAAAAAAAACAATTCGTTTAAATTTAAAAGAAAATTCCAGTCCTTTCTCTTAACCGTAGAGTGGGAAATATTTCTAAAAGGATTCATTTCTAAAAAGATGTGGGCGATTTTTTTGCTAAAATAGATACGATTTGTACGACTGAAATATATCGTACGAATGACCAGGCAAAAAGGTATTATTATTGAAAGCGAGGCTGAGTTTTTCGTTCGTTTGTTTTTACAGTAAGGTTTACCCTGTACAAGGCCAGGGGTGCCTCTCGCGGTAAAGGATTACGTTAACAGGAGGTTTATACGGATGGGAGGGAAACATAACAGTTAAGTCTAGACTTGAACAAGTTAAGATTCTAGTGATCGGAGAAACATCCTCTTGGGAGTCTGTTCCACGGAGCAGTGGTTCACAGGAAGAAGATGTTCTAGTGGAACTTCTTTCTCACCAATGGAAAATGTAGAAAATGTGGGTGGTTTGCTACTATATAAGTGGTATAACGGGTCCTAGCCGTGAAGGTTACACCTGGCGGGACTAGGGAATGTAATCCGTCCGAGAACTTTCCATGTAAGTAGCGATAGAGCAGTGAGAAGCTCCCCACATCTTGCCTGTGAGAGAGAGAGAGGATGGAGGGGGTGGAAAAGTTAATTATTTTATCGCATTTACAAATAATAAAGGTTCTTTAATTGATAAAGATTGTATAAAATTAATTAGTGAGAATTTCATCTGCGAATCGTAACGTTTCTTTATTTCATGAGTATCCTTGGTGAGAGATTTGTGTTATCTACGGACAATAACATTTTGGCAAAAATATACCCCCCTCCCCTCCCCTACCTTGATACCTTGATTTTAACTACCTTCATTTCTCGGCAATTTTTATTATTTTGAAATGCGATAATTAGAATTATGATAAAACCTAGACATATGATGAAAGTGAATTTTTTATATATATATATATATATATATATATATATATATATATATATATATATATATTGTTCTTCAGAAATTACAACAAAAATGTCAAACACTATTTATTAGGTTGTTTATTTACAAAAATAATTTTATATTCACAACATTCTAAAAACTAATACAATTAAAACTAATGTAATATTTATCATTTACCAATTTCTATAGAAATAAATATGAAAACAATTTTTATGGATGAATTTATAAACATTTACTAAATTGTTAAAATATGTGAACTAGAAGAAAATCCTTATTATTTACCTTTTCATAAAGTTCGAATTAGTCGATGTTTTGCCAACCATTCCATTAAAAAATATAATAAATAGCGTAAATAAAATGTTTGGGACTGACTGATTTTGATTACAATAACCGACTGATAACATTATTAAGCAAACGATATAAAAATTTGAAACATCGCGTTAGTCGACATTATGGAAATAAACGTTGTAAATTTCAGTTATTAGCGGATAATTTCTGTTTTCAAAATAATGTTTGAGACTGACTCATAGTAACATTAACCGGCTGAGATAATATTATTGGATAAACTATAATAATTGAAATAATTTGCATTCACTGTCATAAAACAAGTTTCCATCATTAAAAAACAATTATAATACTCGGAAACTTTCTGTTTTAAATAAAGAATTTAGGACTGATTTGTTTTGATAACAATAGCCGACTGATAAGATTATTAAACAATGGATAGAAAAACAGGAATAATTTACAATGTTATAAAACATGTCTACATTACGAATTCTAAGTGGATAATGTTTTGAAATAAAATATTTGGAAATGTTTGCTTATGATAATAATAACCGGCTGATAAGATTATTACATAAATTATATAAAGAGTGGCAATCATTTGCATTCGTTATCATAAATAAAAGATTATATTATAAAAAAAATTTAAAAAAATTAAAATATTTATTATACATCGGTAATTTATGTCTTAAATGTTTGGGACTGATTCCGATAAGAAAAAACAACTGATAAAATTGCTAAGCAAATTCTATAAAAATTGTAATCATTTGCAGTCATTGTCATAAATAAAATTTTATATTATAGAAATTTCTCAAAATAATTTTACATTCATTATATAAATTAATTTGTATAAACAAAGTTACATCTACAAAAACAATATGAATTTACAGACATCAAATTATTATTTGACTGAGAAAAAAACTTATGAAATGTTGACTGTATATTTCTCTATCAGTTTATCACTTTGTGTCTGTCTCTCTCTCTCTCTCTCTCTCTCTCTCTCTCTCTCTCCCTCTTGATATATATATATATACATATATATATATATATATATATATATATATATATATATATATATATATATATATATATATACTTTTCTCTTTTCTTATCTCTTTTCTCTTTCCTTTTCTCTTTCCTTTTCTCTTCTCTTTTCTCTTCTCTTTCCTTTTCTCTTTCCTGCTCTCTTCTCTTTTCTCTTTCCTTTTCTCTTTCCTTTTCTCTTCCCTTTTCTCTTCTCTTTTCTCTTCCCTTTTGTCTTCCCTTTTCTCTTTCCTTTTCTTTTCCCTTTTCTCTTTAGCTTTCCTTCTCATTTTACTTTTTCTTTCCTTCTCTTTTCATTATTTGTATTTTTCTCTTCGTATTTTCTTTTTGTCTCTCTTTCTTTACATTGTCTTCAATTTTTTCTTTTCTTTTTTCTTTTCTTTAGGACATGCCTCATTTTTTACTTGTTTGATATTTATAAGTTCATCACTTCATAGATTATGCAAATGAAAGCGAATGTAATGTTGAAAGTCTCTTCCTATGTATGAACATATGTATGTATGTACCTATCTATCTCTATCTCTCTCTCTCTCTCTCTATATATATATATATATATATATATATATATATATATATATATATTCAGGTAAAATGAGAACAAATGGAGTATAATTCCACTGTACGTAATATTTAATTTAAAAGAGTAGAGCTGAATATTATTTATTTTAGTATATTCAAACATGTTAAAAATCGCTACATAATAGCAACTATGCTCGCCTGTAGTTTAACATCACCCGAGGAGACATATTTATGGTGTTGAAACATAATTGCAATTATGTAGCGATTTTTAATATGCTTATATATATATATATATATATATATATATATATTTTATATGAATAAAAGTTTGACTGTCTATCTACCTATCTATCTATCTGTCTGTCTGTCTGAGTCTGTCCATATCTATCTATATATCTACCTAGCTAGCTATCTATCAGCAATCTGCATCTAATTTTTTAATCTATCTACGGCGTAGTCATTTCTTCTGTTTCTCTCTCGCTACATCTATCTATCTATCCATATATATATATATATATATATATATATATATATATATATATATATATATGGATAGATAGATAGATATATTTGAAACTGATATATATATATATTTTTAATTAAGAATAATTTTAGGAAATTCTAAGACAAAGAAAGAGACAGAGAAACAGAGAGGAAGCAAGAAAGAAGACAGAGAGAGGGATAAATAGGGAGACGGATATATGAATTGAGACATAAAATCAAAATGATGCAAAACTAATTGCTAATCATCTATTAAAGGGTAGAATTTCCCAAGCCATTCGCCTATTCTCTGATGCACCCTTCCACCCTTGAATTTGGGCGGCTGATGCTAAACGGTAACTCGTGTTGACCAATAATAACTAAACCGGAAGTCCAATTACGGACTAGATAAAGTACTTCTTTGATATGGGCCGGCGCTTGAAGCCATTAAATGCTTGGCAATTAATATTCTTGTCTGCCAGTCCGGAGCAATCAACGACACACCACACTGCCGAAGCTGATGTTGAAGCAAAGTGGGTTGGCTGTTGAAACGAACGAAAGAGTCGTGAGGCAGTGCGTTAAAAATAAAATCCTTCTGGTGGATCGACGGTGAGGTTTTCTTAACTGAAAAAGAAAATTGCAAAACTTGAAGAGAAATGTTGCTCAAAATGTGTTTATCACACCAAGTCTCTCGCCTCTCCTTCACTTTCTCTCTCTCTCTCTATGTATGTATATATATATATATATATGTGTGTGTGTATATATATATATATATATATATATATATTATATGAGCGATACTTATTGGAAAGTGCTCAATATCAATAATAGAGCTAACATATTCAGTTGTATGGATATGAGTTTGTAACCTTGGGTTTCACGCTTTTGTGATCATCAGACAAACATCACAGTTTGTCTGATGATAGCAAAAGTGTGAAACCAACTGTTAAAAACTAATATCCACACAACTGAACACACACACACACACACATATATATATATATAGTCGAATCTCCCGTCGAATTTGACGTATGAGGGTCAAGCAGATCAGTTCCCAGGAAACCGACAGCCCGACAACGGCACATGAGCTATGGGTAAATAGCAGGACAGACCGGGTTCTATAGACTTGGCTGGCAACTGGGATAGAAGGACAACTCTGAATTCAAAACCTGCGGAGGGTCGTTTGGGGACCTTGTGGCACTTAGTGCACCAGGTCTCTGAATTCGGCCCTTCAAAAAGTGTGGCTGGTCTTGCACGAAACCTTCACCACTATAATCACACACACACATACACACACACACACACATATATATATATATATATATATATATATATATATATATATATATATATATATATATATCACGCACAAAAAGAAGGAAGACATGACGGGTTTTCCAGTACATAATTCAAAGGCAAACGAGGGAAACGTCATTACTTCGAAGATGAAAGCAGCGCTCCCTACAACCCCCACCCAATTCTCAAGTCCTCTCGAATTTTCTCCAACCTCCTCAAATTCACCAATTCCTATCGCTCACATGGATTTGTCGAAATTTTTAGGCCTACCCAAACAAGGTAGCCATACCAAGATTCAGAAATCTTCAGAACGGTAATGGTAGTTCTAATATTAGTTCTTTCCGTTTAAGGAGACATTCGGCATTCATTGACCGAGCAGCTAAGTTGTGTGGAATGTCAACATCTTGATTATGTCAGTATTTTCTCTTCTCAAGCCCAGTAGCTGTTATCACTCTTTCCAGTATTGCTGGAGGTTTCCTTCCTAACCTTTTGTTTGAAGTAGTGTGGAATGTCAACATCTTGATTATATCATTATTTTCTCTTCTCAATCCCAGTAGCTGTTATCACTCTTTCCATTATTGATGGAGGTTTCCTTCCTAACCTTTTGTTTGAAGTAGTGTGGAATGTCAACATCTCGATTATGTCAGTATTTTCTCTTCTCAAGCCCAGTAGCTGTTATCACTCTTTCCAGTATTGATGGAGGTTTCCTTCCTAACCTTTTGTTTGAAGTAGTGTGGAATGTCAACATCTTGATTATGTCAGTATTTTCTCTTCTCAAGCCCAGTAGCTGTTATCACTCTTTCCAGTATTGATGGAGGTTTCCTTCCTAACCTTTTGTTTGAAGTAGTGTGGAATGTCAACATCTCGATTATGTCATTATTTTCTCTTCTCAAGCCCAGTAGCTGTTATCACTCTTTCCAATAGTGATGGGGGTTTCCTTTCTAACCTTTTATTTGAAGTAGTGTGGAATATCAACATCTCGATTATGTCATTATTTTCTCTTCTCAAGCCCAGTAGCTGTTATCACTCTTTCCAGTATTGATGGAGGTTTCCTTCCTAACCTTTTATTTGAAGTACTGTAGTATGTCTACATCTTGATTATGTCATTATTTTCTCTTCTCAAACCAAGTAATTTTTACCACTCTTTCCAGTATTGATGGGAGTTTCCTTCCTAACCTTTTATTTGAAGTACTGTGGAAAGACAACATCTTCATTATGTCAGTATTTTCTCTTCTCAAGCCCAGTCGCTGTTATCACACTTTCCACGATTGATGGAGGTTTCCTTCCTAACCTTTTATTTGAAGTAGTGTGGAATGACAACATCTTCATATGTCAGTATTTTCTCTTCTCAAGCCCAGTCGCTGTTATCACACTTTCCACGATTGATGGAGGTTTCCTTCCTAACCTTTTACTTGAAGTAGTGTGGAATGTCAACATCTTGATTATGTCATTATTTTCTCTTCTCAAGCCCAGTAGCTGTTATTACTCTTTCCAGTATTGATGGAGGTTTCCTTCCTAACCTTTTATTTGAAGTAGTGTGGAATGTCAACAACATGTTTATATCATTATTTTCTTTTCAGGTTACATGTGATACCCATTTTATTTTTTTCTGCTGCTGTTAGAAGTTATGTGTTGTGATCTGTTGTTTGTGATTCTGTAGCGCCAGTCCACGAAATAAGGATTATTCTCGCTATGTGAAGGCTTCGTTTGAACTATTGATATAAAAAACGGTGGTATACAAATGTCTTTTTATATATTTATGGATAAAAATGTCGTCATGTATGGCATCTATGTGAAAGTTTCGTTTCACGTCTCTATTTAAGAACATGACTCGAGTTTTTCGGTTAGCGTTTTGGTTCTGTAGCAATTTCCGGTGTTGTGTGAATCTACCTCTAGTGCTGACTATCCGACGTGACATGTATTTGGTTCGGCTCCATCAGATATATTACGTGGGGAGCCCTAAAAATCGTATGCATATGGGCCAAAGATAAATATATGTTATGCCGGTAGATAGTATCTGTCTATATTTCTAAGATGAGGTATTATGTACATTATTTACATTATTCGGACACAGTGGATAAAGGCATTGGTTAGATCCAGTGACAGGACCCAAAGAGTGTGAGTTCAATACCCGGTTAAGGCAGTGGAGATCTTGCAGAGGGGAATTAACAGGAGATAAATGATAACTGACATCCATTAAACGTGGAACTAGAACAGTCTACCTCAAAATAAAGGGTTAAGTTCGACATTCCATCTACTTGAAGAAGGCCAGAGCGTACAACGGCCGAGAACTAATAATAATGTAAATAATCTCGGTAGATAGATTGAAATTAGTAGGCGTCGTATTTTTTGGTTACGATTAAATCACACTGAACCTATTATATTCCATCAGATTTACTATTAAACCGGATCAGTCTTTAGACAGGTCCCCATTTAAGATCACCAACTTCCTTCGTTCAACCTGAAAACTTGTCCCTGGCTAACAAATACCTGGGAAACCAGGCCCTTATTTGAATAAAGCGTCTATTGTATATTTAGAAATTCTTGATAAAATCCAAAGAAGAATCAGCAATTTTATTGGTCCTGACTTGGCATCACGGCTTCAGTCACTTTTCGACCGCCGTAAAGTTCACTCTCTGTGTTTTTTCTATAAATAATTTCACAGCAATTGTTCGTATAAGCTTTTCGCTATGATGGCTAGTCTTTATGACTTTAGGCGCAGTACTAGAATGGAGGATAGGTCTCATCAATTTACAAATGAACTGGCTAGATGTAACCGAAAATTATAAGCTAACAGTTTCTTTTCTCACACTTCTCGCTTTTAGAACTGTCTTCCAGCTCCATGCTTTCTAGTCCACTTCAATCTTCGAAATTTTAAATGCGATGTCAATCGCTATCTACTGTCCTCTTGTTTGCTCTCCTTAGTAATGTTTCTGTTCTCTAATTCTTTCGCATCAAGTAACCCCTTGTGTCTTAGTGGCTTTACTACCTTACATGCGATGAACTCAATTAAAAAGTTTTGACAAAAAAATGTCTTCTCAGATATTTCTTTTTTCATTTACTTTTTGGCGTGGAATTTCCCTCCCACATTGGCAAACGCCCTTCCCATCAGTAGCGCCCTAACCACCTCTATTTCTTCCCTGTCGCACAGCTTTCTAAATTTCCGGGTTCAAATAAACCTCTTTGATCATACAACAGCAGTTCTTCCTTGCGAACGCGCACTTTGCCTTTTTCATCTATTGACTCAGCGATTCTACGAGACGTTCACCATTTCTGCTGAGCCTACGATCAGCTCATTGCAATTTCCTCTTCATTTAGCTTCTTAATGAGAAAAATTATTTCAAATAATTCAATCAGTTCTTAAAAGAGAAAGAGAGAAAGACAAATAGAAACAGAGAGAGATCGGGAGTAAAAACTCTGAATTAAAAATTAAACGGTTAGCTTTGAAGAACTCCTTGACTCATCAAAGATTCACTTGGGAGATATTAATATTTATGCATTAAAAAAAGAAAAAGGTATTTAAATAAATAAAAAAAGCCACTGTATTTAAAATAGCAACTGTAATATTGAAAATACTATTAGTAATAAAATTAAATTTAAAATTAAAATTTGTAATTTATATTCAAACTAGTTTCCTCTTCCATGAAAAATTGAAGGTAACATTTAAGCATACTTAGTTATATTTTCTGTATATGGCGTTTGTTAATGTGACATCGCAATTAGACGCCTTCCAAAAGCTAACGAAAATATTAAGGAGCGGTCAAAATTTCGTTAGAAACAAAGAAAAGAGTATTGAACTGCGCTATACGACATCAGCCCTCCTATATATCAGTGAATACTGGACAATTTCGTCCCAGATGAAAAGGAGAGACTTGAAGCGACAGAAGTGGAGTTTGATAGAAGGATTCTGAGAACACTATTCACAGAGATTTGTGAACAATGAGAAAGTTTTAAGGAAAATGAAAAGTAAACTTTTACTTAGAATCAGAAAGAGTCGGTAAAAATCTCTAGGGTTTCATAACGAGGAAAAAAAAGGCTTCGAGACACAGTATATCCTGAAGCTAAGAGAAGAAAAGGATAACTAGTCTAAATCAATGGCTGAACAAGGAGTAGGAAAAGTATTAACTAATCGCTTTGTTTTTTACGGCTTATCAACCCTTTGTTGGTTATTTAAAATTATTTTTCGTTACATGATTTGGATTGTAATAATTCTTTTATGAGAGTGAATATTGCATTAACATTTTTTCCAGCTATATGTTTTACTATTTAATCCGTAGCGGGGTGGAGAGAGTGGATTCATACCTTACCTGAGATACCTTACTTACTAACCCGACTGGAATTCGAACTCGGTTCACCAACATCACATTCTGAACTGCTATCCATTAAACCACCCGTAAACCCAGACGAGCAAAAAGGGCAAACATTGTTAAGACCTACAACGAATAGGAAGTTGAGGAAAGCCGTGATAACCCACGTCTTTAAGTGAAAAGAAAGAATAGACTGTTCGTTGACGTGAGAGAGGATTTTAGAAGCTATTTATTTTAATGTCCAACAGCGGACGAACGCATACAAACGAATATATGTAAATTAGAAAATTTATAAATGATCCCCGTTGTAACATTACCAGCAGATGTTTCGTATGATTTCGAATGATTACGGGTAATTCCGGTTCAAAGCTGAAATTTTCTAACTACCAAACAAAGTTAGAGAGAAGACCCCTGCGACTATCGACGAGCCTGATGGACCCATACATTTTCAATGCTATTTGTGGGAATGCAACAACTTCAGTTGAAATCTGAATTCAACACGCTAAAATATTAAAAACCCTAGAAGCTATTATAATACAAAATAAAAATAAAAACATAGCAAATGTCCGCTGGTAACAATGAAATACTGATGTTAGCCATTTATTTTGGAAATACACCGTGAAAACAGAGACACAGTGGATTACGTCTCAAGTTGAGGAATCGGAGAGCTGAGTTTTAATTCTAGTCGAGTTTATTACATTCATTTACTTAGGTGGATACCAGTTTAAAAGACGGTAAAATACTGAATTACAAACTGCTTGTTTGTTTGTTTGTTTGTTTGTTTGTTTGTTTGGGTTTTATGGCATATCAACCACTGTGGGTTATTTAATGCCAAATCCAGTTTATATGAATTTTAAATGCCTATTTTGTATGGAATAAAAAACGTATAGCTGGCAACATTATTGTTTCAAAAACGTATAGCTGGCAACATTATTTTTTACAAAAAACGTATAGCTGGCAACATTATGGTTTCAAAAATGCATAACTGGCAACATTATTGTTTTAAAACCATATAGCTGGCATCATTATTTTAACGAAAACATTATCTGAAGCCTTGTTGTTGGATGTAGTTTATCGTCATACCCAGGACATTGAATTACAAACTCCTACTATGTGTAAATATTAGGTTGGTGCAAAAATAATAACGTAATAATGTCGTTTTTTGACGTTAAAAAATACGTCAAAAAACGACATTATTACGTCATTGTTTTTGCACCAACCTAATAGTTATGCAATCTGGGCTCTGCAGCCAAGGTTGGCAACCAGATTAGAAGAAGGAAAACTCTGAATTCAAATCTGGAATCCCGTAAACAGTCCGATGTCATGTTCAATTTCATTCTGCGACGACACCGGTACCAAGCAGTATTAGCCTCTGCACAACATCAGTGGCTTGGAGAGGGGAAACGTTCTCCAGGGGCGACTGCTGATCTCTCATTAAAATAAAGGGGCATAACTATTCAGGAACAAATCCATAGTCTTTCGAGATGAATACCATACGCCGTGAAAACAAATAACAAATCTGTCTCTCAAAAAGAGAAAATAAATAAACAAAATATATTTCAACGACATACACAAACAAGGAAATACACTTTTCAAAAAGAAACAATAATAATTTGGAACAAATTCAAAGAAATGATAAAGTGAGACACAGTGTCTTCGAGGGGGATTTCTGACTTAGCAGTAGGAAGCATATAATTACCCTGTTGCCTTGTTGACCAACAGTAGCTAAAGAACACGTTTCCTTTCTACTAAGGGGTCACCTAGTAGCAAACTCGCAGAAATGGCAGCAACGCACATGTATGTATATATGGGATAAACATTTATTTTTATATTATGACGGAATATAAAATATTAAAAAGTAATAATTTTACCCTTATTACTCCTGCCACCATCAAATAGTGAAGTGTACAAGGCAGGGAACACATATACTGGTCCCTTCAGTGACCATTACGCAGTCAGATTCTTGAGTACTGTTGGGTTTTGCTTAGGCAGTAATCAGAATAAATGGCTCTAAGTATTAGGGATAGTTGTTAATTAGTTAATTACTGAATATTACTTACAAGTCTCTTGCTCGAAATCTTCTTAATAAATGTAGATTAGTAGTAATTTAATATTAGCGAATTCACGTCAAGAAGCTAAGTGACCGCTGGTCTCAATTAAAAAGGAACATGTTAACAAACATCTGTACTACATTTCGTTCGCGCACTATAGCATTGATTAAATTATCTTACAATTGTAGGTTAGTAGTAATTTAATATTAGCGTATTCACGTCCAGTCTCTAACTGACCGCTGGTCTCAATGAAAAAGAAACATCAGTACTACATTTGGTTCGCTCACTATAGCACTGATAATCATATCTTATAATTGTACTTTAGTTATAATATCCTCGATAACCTTTATTGCTTATAGCAGTGTATGAAAGGATGATGTCTAGAGTGTGTTCGTCTCACCACACGACAGTGGTTTCATCAGTGAATACAGCTTGTGCGGAACAACATTCCCTAGGTTCAACAACCACCATATTCTCCAAATCTCGCTCCTTACGACTTTTTCCTCTTTAAAAATCCCATTTGAAAAGAAGAAGATTTTAAGAGGTCGAGGAAATAGAATAGAATAGAATCAGTTGCTCGCTATCCCAATAAAGTTCCAGGAATGCTTTCAGAAATGTAAACGTTAGAAAAATTGCATCGCTTCAGAAGGAGAGTACTTCGAATGTGATTAAATGCCAAATTGATATGTGTTGTAGTTTTTTGGGGGTTTTTTATAGCACAAGTCCCGATAGAGTTTGATCAGGCCTTGTGTATATATGTGATAAATATCTGATTTTTCTTTTTCCATTTAACGGAATGTTCGATTAATTTTTTTTTTCTTTGCTGGACCTAAATATACATAGAAAAAGACTTTAAAAACCTCCACACAAACACACACACACACACGGACATAAACGTACAAACACACATATATATATATAGTATCCCAAATATATTGAGTACTTACACAAAGATTTATAGTAATAAACCTTCCTCTTCTACCTCTATCTCTATATTTCTTTCTCTTTTTCTTTTTCTCCCGCATCCTTTTCCTCCTCACCATCCTCCCACTACCAGTACAAGTGCGTATATGGTTCGGTTTTAAAAAACAACAATGACTTTTTGCCTGACAAAGCCATCTCAGCAGAAACCATGGTTTCAAGTAAGTGTTTCTACTTATATATATATATATATATATATATATATATATATATATATATATATATATATATATATAGTATTCCAAGTAGTTATCGGTAGAAGCACATTCACTGACCTAAAAGACTTGTTCCTCTGTAAAGAGATTATCCATTATTCACTGCCATATAAGTGATTACACATTATAGACCAGTTTAGCACGCATTTATTAGTTTCCAACGCAATTTTCCAATCTCTCCATACTTTGCTTATTTTCTAGAAAACATCTTTGGCTATTCCGATTCTTTTATAGTTTTCTATGTGACATTTTCCACCGTCATTTACTATACTACCCAGGTTGAGAACAACACTCTACGTTTAATTGGGATAAGTTTATCTATTGACATGAAATGGGACTATATTGAAACACTTACTACGTTTACTGCAAGGAAAGTTAATTCACTGTGTCTTGCCAAACAATTTTTTTCTCGTCTGAACTCATTTTGCACATTTACAAATCTACAATTCAACCGTACCTGCAATTCATCTGTACCTGCTCAGTTCCAATACGTACCCCACACATTGGGTAGTCATTATGTCTTCACTCAATCGTTAATAGTCTGTCCTTTTTTCTCACTTTCTACTACAACTTTATTTAAGAGTATTGTCAGTATACTTTCTGAATCTGTCATAAACATAGTGTTATCCGCGTATCTACAAATTTATTTCTACTCGGTCGAGCTAACTTGAACATTCCTGAGTCTATCACGCCAACCATCATGGCGCCCTATCGAGGTCGGAAGATTATTAAGATAGCATTTAGTGTCATTAAAATAGCATATCAATGGAGTTGGTTAATGGCGACCAGCCCGTCTTGCTCCATGGCTAGGTGTCAAGAATAGTAGATTATTTGCAAATTATTGTTTTACTCGCCTACAGTGTCCTGCAAAGCGTATTCTACGTTCCCATAGGATTGTAGAAATATTAGTGATGGGTCCATAGAGCTGTGATTCAGTTGGACGTTGTCTCCAAGAAATGTCAAATATAGCACTCAGCAACCGAGTGTAGGTCCCCTCAAGCTTAGACTTTAGGACTTTAGTTAATGTCCAGTCAGTTGCACCATACATTAACATCGTTTCTACAGTGGCTCAAAAGAATCTCCGTTTTAGGTTGTCTGATAAATTAGATTTCCAGATTTCATTCATTTTATTCAAGGCGGCCAGACTTTAGCTATGCAAATTTTCACATTCTTTTTACAGTCCAAAGTTCTTCCCTGATTTCTTTTAAAGAGTTATCTTATTTAAAATAAATAAAAAGTTCAGTGAAAGAATCTCCCGAAGATTTTTTTTACTTATGCTGCTACTGTCAAGGCGGTCTAGGCTTTATCTATGCGAATTTTTATCTACTACCAGGGTACAATTCGGATATGGACGTAGAGATTAGCAAACTTACTAATTAATTATCTTTTGGTACCATTGTAAGAAAAACAAAGTAAGACATTTAGGTACAAATTGAACCGCTTTATAAATAATTTTGAGTCCTCCATTAGCAGGTTTGAACTTCCAAAGCCTTTCATTTAGTTAGAAGCTGTAAGATAATTCTCGAGAAAGAATTGCTAGCGGGAAAAGTGGAGTCTTTATTATTCGATCGATCTAGCTCGGACATTCATGAGTCTATCCAACCAATCATCACGGTCCCGCATCAAGGTCGGAATGTCATTAGGACGGCATTCTTTGTCATGATATAGATGGTCAATGGAGGTGGTTGCTGGGCGACCAACCCATCAACATTTTCCATATGAAGTATGGGCACTGTGCTACAAATCTATAATTTTTTCCTCATTGGAGAATTCAGGGGACGTTCAAACAAAGATTTCTTTTTTTTTTTCTTTTCCTTATTTTAAATATTTTTGTGGTTTAGTACATTTATGTGTTGAGTAGCTGCAATATTAACTTTCGTTATAACGAAAAAGAACAGGAAACGTAAAACAAACTATGAGTTTATATATATATATATATATATATATATATATATATATATATATTCGTTTCAGGAAGTAAAAATAAAAAGGTAAGATTTAGTCGTTCGTGTGTTTTTTGATGAACAGAGAACAGGTTGATCCCCCCCCAATAAGACGGTACTGTTTAGGTTGGCAAGTGTCAGGTGGCGCCCTCTGTTGCTGTCAGTGTTCCGTATAATGCGTGACGTCACTAGACAGTTGCTTAACGTGTGTCTTTTGATTACACGCAAGGGATTTAGCCGGAAGTCTCGCCTAAACCTAGTTTCCTATGCGTGAAAGCAGCTGGAGAAAGAAATGTGGAGCTTGCCAGCGACGAGAAGAAAAGAAAAAGATGGGAGACGGAAGCCCAAATCTGTAACTAAATGTTAGAATACCTGTGGATTGGAATGTTGGTATCCAGGACCGAAGAGATATTTAAAATATATCAACTTATACAATCTATCTACATTCGGGCTTAACCCACCAATCCTCATCGCGGATTAAGAGTTCAAAAATTTCTAACAAAATAATGAGCATCTAAGCATGGCCAGAGCGTACTTGGTCGAAAGGTTTTGTCTATAATTTTATTTATATCAATCAAAGATGAGAACAATAGCGTGATTAAATCGAAGTTAGTGTTTATTAAAATAAAATGTTGTTCATGTGTAACTCTTAATTGCGGACAAGTTAGAATAAAAGGATTAGTTGGAAAAGTTATTCGAAATTAATTTGTTTTCGGAACAAAATTGGAAGTGGCCATGTTGGCATAAACAGAAAGGTTGAAAAAAAGGGAAAAATGAAATAAACGGGGTGTAGATTAGAAAACATCAAAATTTATATCACCTGGCTGGTTCGTCAATTCCGGATGCGAAAAGATCCGACAGAAAACGAACTCAAGACTTAACGCTTGTGTAGATATGAGTTGGGACTGAAAAGTACAAAAGCAATATTTTGACTAATTCCATGATATGTTTTTGAAATTAAAACATCTAGAGAAGAGAATTGTTCAACATGTCCTAGCGTTTAATAGAAAGGGTCGATTAGATCATTTGCATTGGTGTGCCGTTACACCCGAATCTACATTTGCAGAAAGCGTTATAAAATATCCAGACGAGTATATATTCTGTGTTTTCTGCAGATCGCATTCTAAATAATACTGAAAATTCATTGAAACTATTTTTCGCATTCTAAATAATACTGAAAATTCATTGAAACTATTTTCATTAAAAGAAAAACCTTCCTTAGGCAAACAGAACGGTTGGTTGTTGGAACTCAATGTGATTCTTTTTAATCAATTCACCCCAAGAGAGGCGGTAATGCCACTAAGACTTAAGGAGCTATTGGGTGTAAAAGACAATAGGAAGATTTTAGAATAAACTGAAAACCCTATCCTAAACAGGAAACAAACGATACACCTCTACTCCTATTCAAAAATGAGAGAAAAGTGTGAACCGGGCGAGAGGCGAACTTATCCATTCTTATAGATGAAAAATACAAAAATATTAAATAAAATGTCAGCTTTTAGGCGGGGAGGTTAGAAGTATAGAGTGGAAGTAGATTTTAGAAAGAACAGGAAACTCAATTCTAACAAGAAACAAGGGATAAACCTCACCCCTGTTCAAAATACAGGAGAGAAGTGCTAATCAGGGGACAGGCGAACCTGTCTACTTCAATTCACGAAAGAATAAATAGAAAAAAAGCAAAATAAAAAGTGGAAACGATAAAAATATTGAGTTGACTTTAGACTTTGGAATAAGGAATATGATGTAGACTTTAGATTACGGAATACACTGGGGAAGCCTCAACAAATTTCGAAAAACATAAACATAAAAGCGATCTTTAACAAAACTAAACATTATATGTATCAGTTAATCACCGTAACGGGACTGACTACAATATTTGATATAAAAAGTGCTGCTATATACAAAAGGGAAAACAAGTAATTAAAACGAAAATGATTAGAAAGTGATGTAATCGCTAAATCAGCAACAGGAAATTTATGTTCAAGTTCTTACAACGATTCACCATTCATCACAGATCTGCAGTTATCACAATGTGGGATATTTAATAGCTAAAATGATGGAAACACAAAAAAAAGAAAATGAATCTAGATGAAATAAAATAAGATTTCCTTTTGTCTTCTGTTTCTTAGAGAGTAACCTGATAATAAAAGATTTTGTATAGATAGGTTGAATGTTGCCGTCTTTTTATGTAGTTCCCATGTTCGGATAAAATGAATCTAGATGAAATAAAATAAGATTTCCTTTTGTATTTATTCATGGCGTACTCAATTGAGTAGAAAATTTCTTCAATTTCATAGAGAGTAACATCATAATAAAAGAGTAACCGGATAATAAAAGAGTTTGTATAAATTGTTTGAATGTTGGCGCATTTTTTTATGAGATTCACATGTTCGGTTAAAATGAATCTAGATGAAATAAAATAAGATTTCTTTTATCTTTATTCATGAATTTCTCAGTTGAGTGAGAAATTTCTTCTGTTTGCTGATAATAAAAGATTTTCTATAGATGGATTGAATGTTGGCGCCTTTTTTATATATTTCCCATATTCGGATAAAATGAATCTAGATGAAATAAAATAAGTTTCTTTTGTCTTTATTCATGACTTTCTCAGTTTACAGGGAAATTTCTTCTGTTTCTTAGAGAGTAACCTGATAATGAAAGGTTTTCCATAGATGGATTGAATGTTGGCCCCTTTTTTATGTAGTTTCCATGTTCGGATAAAATGAATCTAGATGAAATAAAATAAGTTTCCTTTAGTCTTTATTCATGACTTTCTCGGTTTACAGGGAAATTTCTTCTGTTTCTTAGAGAGTAACCTGATAATAAAAGATTTTCTATAGATGGATTGAATGTTCGCGCCATTTTCATGTAGTTCCCATGTTCGGATAAAATGAATCTAGACAAAATAAAATAAGTTTTCTTTTGCTTTAGTCATGACTTTCTGAGTTTAGAGGTAATTTTCTTCTGTTTCTTAGAGTGTAACGTGATAATAAAAGATTTTCTATAGATGGATTGAATGTTGGCGCATTTTTTATGTAGTTCCCATGTTCGGATAAAATGAATCTAGATGAAATAAAATAAGTTTTCTTTTGTATTGATTCATGGCTTTCTCAGTTTCCACTAAAGTTTCTGCTGTTTCTTAGAGAGTAACCTGATAATAAAATATTTTGCATAGATGGATTGAATGCTGGCGCTTTTTTTATATAGTTCCCATGTTCGGATAAAATAAATCTAGATGAAATAAAATGAGTTTTCTTTTGTCCTTATTTATCACTTTCTCAGTTTCCACTAAAATTTCTTCTGTTTCTTAGAGAGTAACATGATAATAAAAGATTTTCTATAGATGGATTGAATGTTGGCCCTTTTTTATGTAGTTCCCATGTTCGGATTAAATGAATCTAGATGAAATAAAATAAGTTTCCTTTAGTCTTTTTTCATGACTTTCTCGGTTTACAGGGAAATTTCTTCTGTTTCTTAGAGAGTAACCTGATAACAAAAGATTTTCTATAGATGAATGAATGTTGGCACCTTTTTCATGTAGTTAGCATGTCCGAATAAAATGAATCTAGATGAAATAAAATAAGATTTCTTTTGTCTTTATTCATGACTTTCTCCGTTTTCAGAGAAATTTCTTCTGTTTCTTCGAGAGTAATCTGATTATAAAATGTTTTCTATAGATGGATTGAATGTTGGCGTCTTTTTATGTAGTTCCCATGTTCGGATAAAATGAATCTAGATGAATTAAAAAAAGTTTTTCTTTAGTATTTTTTCATGGCTTTTTCAGTTTCAACTAAAATTCCTGCTGTTTCTTAGAGAGTAACATGATAATAAAATATTTTGCATAGATGGATTGCATGCTGGCGCTTTTTTTATATAGTTCCCATGTTCGGATAAAATGAATCTAGATGAAATAAAATAAGTTTTCTTTAGTCTTTATTCATGACTTTCTCGGTTTACAGGGAAATTTCTTCTGTTTCTTAGAGAGTAATCTGATAATAAAAGTTTTCTATAGATGGATTGAATGTTGGCAACTTTTTTTTATAGTTCCCATGTTCGGATAAAATGAATCTAGATGAAATAAAATAAGTTTTCTTTAGTCTTTATTCGTGCCTTTCTCGGTTTCCAGGGAAATTTCTTCAGTTTCTTAGAGAGTAATCTGATTATAAAATGTTTTCTATAGATGGATTGAATGTTGGCCCCTTTTTTATGTAGTTCCCATGTTCGGATAAAATGAATCTAGATGAAATAAAATAAGTTTTCTTTAGTATTTTTTCATGGCTTTCTCAGTTTCCACTAAAATTTCTGCTCTTTCTTAGAGAGTAACATGATAATAAAATATTTTGCATAGATTGATTGAATGCTGGCGCTTTTTTTATGTAGTTCCCATGTTCGGATAAAATGAATCTAGATGAAATAATGTAAGTTTTCTTTAGTCTTTATTTATGACTTTCTAGATTTGCAGGGAAATTTCTTCAGTTTCTTAGAGAGTAATCTGATAATAAAAGATTTTCTATAGATGGATTAAATGTTAGCGCCTTTTTTATGTAGTTCCCATGTTCGGATAAAATGAATCTAGACGAAATAATGTAAGTTTTCTTTAGTCTTTATTCATGACTTTCTCGGTTTACAGGGAAATTTCTTCTGTTTCTTAGAGAGTAACCTGATAATAAAAGATTTTCTATAGATGGATTGAATGTTGGCCCTTTTTTTATGTAGTTCCCATGTTCGGATAAAATGAATCTAGATGAAATAAAATAAGATTTTTTAGTCTTTATTCATGACTTTCTCGGTTTACAGGGAAATTTCTTCTGTTTCTTAGAGAGTAACCTGATAATAAAAGATTTTCTATAGATGGATTGAATGTTGGCCCTTTTTTTATGTAGTTCCCATGTTCGGATAAAATGAATCTAGACGAAATAATGTAAGTTTTCTTTAGTCTTTATTCATGACTTTCTCGGTTTACCGGGAAATTTCTTCGGTTTCTTAGACAGTAACCTGATAATAAAATGTTTTCTATAGATGGATTAAATGTTGGCGCCTTTTTTATGTAGTTCCCATGTTCGAATAAAATGAATCTAGATGAAATAAAATAAGTTTCCTTTAGTCTTTATTCATGACTTTCTCGGTTTACCGGGAAATTTCTTCGGTTTCTTAGACAGTAACCTGATAATAAAAGATTTTCTATAGATGGATTAAATGTTGGCGCCTTTTTTATGTAGTTCCCATGTTCGGATAAAATGAATCTAGACGAAATAAAATAAGATTTCTTTTGTCATTATTCATGCATTTCTCGGTTTACAGGGAAATTTCTTCTGTTTCTTAGAGAGTATCTGATAATAAAAGATTTTCTATAGATGGATTGAATGTTGGCGCCTTTTTTATGTAGTTCCGATGTTCGGATAAAATGTATCTAGATGAAATAAAAAAAGTTTTCTTTTTTATTTATTCATGGCTTTCTCAGTTTCCGCTAAAATTTCTGCTGTTTCTCAGAGAGGAACCTGATAATAAAATATTTTGCATAGATGGATTGTATGCTGGCGCTTTTTTTATATAGTTCCCATGTTCGGATAAAATGAATCTAGATGAAATAAAATAAGTTTTCTTTAGTCTTTATTCGTGCCTTTCTCGGTTTCCAGGGAAATTTCTTCTGTTTCTTAGAGAGTAAACTGATAATAAAAGATTTTCTATAGATGGATTGAATGTTGGCCCTTTTTTTATGTAGTTCCCATGTTCGGATTAAATGAATCTAGATGAAATAAAATAAGTTTCCTTTAGTCTTTTTTCATGACTTTCTCGTTTTACAGGGAAGTTTCTTCTGTTTCTTAGAGAGTAACCTGATAACAAAAGATTTTCTATAGATGAATTGAATGTTGGCACCTTTTTCATGTAGTTAGCATGTTCGAATAAAATGAATCTAGTTGAAATAAAATAAGATTTCTTTTGTCTTTATTCATGACTTTCTCCGTTTTCAGGGAAATTTCTTCTGTTTCTTAGAGAGTAATCTGATTATAAAATGTTTTCTATAGATGGATTGAATGTTGGCCCCTTTTTTATGTAGTTCCCATGTTCGGATAAAATGAATCTAGATGAAATAAAATAAGTTTTCTTTAGTATTTTTTCATGGCTTTCTCAGTTTCCACTAAAAGTTCTGCTCTTTCTTAGAGAGTAACATGATAATAAAATATTTTGCATAGATGGATTGAATGTTGGCGCCTTTTTTATGTAGTTCCCATGTTCGGATAAAATGAATCTAGATGAAATAAAATAAGATTTCTTTAGTCTTTATTCATGACTTTCTCGGTTTACAGGGAAATTTCTTCTGTTTCTTAGAGAGTAACCTGATAATAAAAGATTTTCTATAGATGGATTGAATGTTGGCGCCTTTTTTATGTAGTTCCCATGTTCGGATAAAATGAATCTAGATGAAATAATGTAAGTTTTCTTTAGTCTTTTTTCATGACTTTCTCAGTTTACATGACAATTTATTCTCTTTCTCAGAGTGTAACCTGATAATAAAAGATTTTCTATAGATGGATTGAATGTTGGCGCCTTTTTTATGTAGTTCCCATGTTCGGATAAAATGAATTTACACTAAATATGGATTAGAATCCGACATAATGATAGGATAAGGAACAAATAGGAAACTTAAATTTAAGTTGTTTGGCTTTTATTTAAGCTTCATCTTATAATGAAATATGGAGGAGAAAGGAAAATTCTCCTATTTTTTATTTTTGCTCCTTACGTTTCATTGTTTAAGTAATCCTCACGAAACAAACTTTAAGTAGGAATTAACTCGTAATGATTGCCTGAAAAAATATATTGAAGTAACCTTAAGAAGTTTAAATAAAACAATATATATATTCACAAAAAAGACATTTTAGAAAACAATACATTAAACGGATTAGTTGGCACTGTAACGAAACTGACCACAATTTTGACATGATATGTTATTTTAATGTATGATATTTTATAACTAAAATGATGGAAACACAAACAAAAAGAATAAAATTTAAATGAAATCGTCTAGATTTTATATATATCAAAAAATCATCTTTACATTTAAAATTCCCAGCGTCTCTCGTTCGTGCGCATGTGCAGACGCATCAACGTAAACAAATTTAGGTTGATGAAGTCCTAAAGAATGATACACGTCGCACAAAAACTTTTTCCACTTTGTCCACATTTGTCTCCTTTAATTGTTCTTGATATAACGAAAAATTTATATATCATCATCCCAGCTTTTTTTATAAAAAATAATCGTCTCCATTTATTGATATGCATTTATTTTCTTCCTCATGTTTCCTTTATGGCCAGTGCGGACAATCATTTTACTTTTCTCGGTCGAGTTCTTGCGAGTGAGAGGGCGGGGGCTATAGGCGATTAGATCATTCGTTTGTACTCCTTTTTTGTTTTTCTCTTTTCTTGCTCCTAATTTCTTTTTGTCAACTACCGTAGTTGTCTTCCATTTTTATCTTTTTTTTTTTAACTATGTCCGTTTTTATTGCCTTAATTATTTTGTTTTTTTACTTCAAGTAAGTTCTTCGAATTAAAAGTTCAAAAATATTTAAATTATTTATATTTTTACAATACATTTAAAAATTCTATCTTATCCGCGATCATGGCCACAGTTTGTACATAATTCACCTCAGATTTCCAAAAATTGGAGACAAAGCGACGTCTTCCTCCCACAACAACTGAATCAGGGGAGTAAGTGGGAGGATGAAAAATAAACAATTTGCCAACTCGAAATTACGAGTACTTAAAAACAAAACACCCCATTTGACTAACGCTTGGTTATGTACTGAATAAAAGTCTAGACTGGAATAAGTGGGAAAATTCATACAAAATAAATGTTTTAAGGGCCAAAATATAAAGGGAAAATGTTGCAATAAACAGACAGGTCGAGAAAAAGATAAAATAAATGAGGTGTCTGGAATAAAAGTAGACAGGTTGAAAAAAAACTAACCAGGTTTTGGTCTTTCTATTCTGTACGCGACAGTTGGATATTTGTTCTTTACAACATATACAATGCTACAGTAGAATGGCATCCAGTGAGAGTCAAATTCATTGAACAAAGCAAATTTGTCTTCCAGACGAGTTTTCAATCTGTTTCGATACGGTAGGCGTTGTAGACTGTTTATTAAGTTTAGTTTTATAAAATAATGGAGTATTTTTTGACAACTCTCGTAATGTAGCTTCCCTGTGCCTTTTCTATAAATAATTTCATGGTAATTGTTTTGATGAAATTTGCTCACTGGTACGTATACTCTATGAATTTAAGCGCCGTACTAGATTGGCGGTAAGGTCGCTTCATTTTACAGTTGAAATGGCTAGATGTAACCGAAAGTTCTATACCAAAAGTTTCTTCTCTCGCCCTTCTCGCTTGTGGAACTCTCTTCCGGCATTTTTCTCTCCGGTCAACATTGATCTTCAAAAATTTAAATGCAATACAAGTCGTTATCTTTTTGTCTTGCTAATTACTGTTTTTCGTTGTTGTTCTCTCTTCTTAATATTCTTTTTCTTTTTCTTTTATTTTTCCCACTCAGTAATCACCTGCGTCTTAGTGGCTTTATTGCCTTGCTTGAGGTAAAATAATGTTTTTAAGAAAAAGAAAAGTAAAAAAAAAAAAAAAACTAAATGAAAAATAAACTAAACCAATAGAAATGAATCCTCGAATTTCCTTCTTCTGAGAATGACATAAGTTAATGCCAAACCCTTTACCGTCATCTTTTGCAAAATATTAATGAAATCTTGGAAATGTCTTCAATGTTTATTTCACTCATTACTGTTTGTGCCATCACTCACTCCTAATACACTCTGTCAGTTTTTATAGCGCAAGTCAATGTTGATAACATTCTCTGAATATCATTATTCTTAGGGCAGTTGTTAACTAAATCTCATTGTTGGGGTAATACTGTTATTATTAGGGTAATTTTTAGGCTAAATTTACTGTTAAAGCAAAATTGTTATAGTACTATTTAGCTAATTGTTAGGTTATTTTTTAATAGGTAACACTGTTATAATGCTATTATGCTGATTACTAGGCTAATTTTATAATTAGAACAAAATTGTTAAAAACATTGCTGCATCTACAGTAAGGAAAGTTGGTTCACTGTGTTAGTCGTCAGAATCTATCTTACACATTTTTAAATCTACTATTCGCCCGTACATTGAATATTGCTATTATATTTGGTCTGATATTCCTACTCTATATCTCGAGATTCTTGAGAAATTCAAAAGCGTTCGGTAACGTATACAATCCTGGCCTGGCATATCGACTTCAGTCACTTTCTTGCAGACATAACATGGTTTCTATCTTTCTACAAATATTTTCATGGCAATTGTTCTGATGAGCTTTTATCCTTAGTGCCTTGACTGCATGAATTTAAGCATGTTACTAGATTAGCAACATGATCACACCGTTTATCTGCCGAATTGCCACTGTCTGTTTCTTTTCTCGCACTTATCGCATATGGAACTCCCTTCCGATTTCTTGCTTCCCTGTCAACTACAATCTTCAAAAAATGTAAATGCAACGTCAATCGCTATTTCTGCCTTCCTTAGTCCGGTTCCTTTATTGCCCTTTCTCCTCACTAAAATTTCCTCATTCGCTTGGATGCAGAGAATGAATGAGAATGAGAAAACTTTAATGGCTTTGATTGGAGTGAAATGAAAAAAACGTTAAAGATGCGATTACGTTCCAACAAACTGGTCGCTAAACGAGCTCGTCGCTAAATGAGAAATTTTGTCTGGTCGCTATTTAAAGCATACCACAAATGTAATGGGTTTTCGGTAACTAGCTTCGGATAGTTTTTATGTCACATTGCAACACTATTTTTCATTATTTCAGCCGCAAGCAAGGCAATAAAGCCACTAAGTAGCAAAGGTTTACTGAGTGTTAAAAATGTGAGAAAAAACAAACACTATTAAGTCGAGGGAACAATAAAAGAACAGGAATTAAGAAGACAGATAATAACGATTGGCATTGAATTTAAATTTTTGAGTGGACAGCAAGAGGCCGGATAGGAGTCCCACAAGCGAGAAGTGCAAGAGAAAAAAGTATTAGCATAGAGCTTGCGGTGGTTAGATGCAGCCATTTTAACTGTAAAATGATGAGACCTAGCTGCCAATCTAGTACTGCGCTTAAATTTGTAAAGTCGAGGTACCAAAGACCAAATTTCATCATAACAATTATCATGGAAATATTTATAGAAAGAGCACAGGAAAGTTACTTTACAGCGTTGGGTAAGTGACTGAATACGAGATGCCAGGTCAGGGTAAGTAACATTGCAGATCTTCTTTGTATTTCATCTAGAATCTCTACATACAATACAGTAACTCCAGACCAGACGCGACTGCAATATTCAATCTATGTTTGAATTATAAATGTCTAAGATAAATTCTTTCGAGAAAGATTGTCCAGCACGACATAAAGAACTAATTGTCCTAGCCATAGACAAATTTGTGATATTTCTAATTTAGTTCTAAATGTTTATGCAAAACAGTGGTGGACAGTAAACGCAATAAACAAATTCGAAAATCAAATCTGCATTCTGTGCATCGCCTCAGTTGGCATTCTGTAAATAAAGTATAATTAATTTTTTAAATTATTCTCAATTTCATTTATTTATATTCATTTTGAAAAAAAATGAAAAATTCTCGATCAAATCAACGTATAATACCGACTGGTTGGATTATTGGAAAAAAATGGTGGTCTCACGGGGTCAAAAAGTCCAATGCGGTGCTCACCGACAGGCCAGCTATTTTTTTTCTTCTTTTTCGGTCGCCTCAAGGAAATGGTTTGCGTAACTCCCTTTCTCAGCCATTACACTGGGCAGTTGTGTAAACAGACACCAACTCAGCCGCGTCTACTTCGACTTCCTCTTTGTCTGTCTGTCAATCTGTACGTCCAGCTCTATTGCACGCAGTCCGCCGAATGACATCGGTTCTGTCGTGCTGCTAGCACCCCGCTTTTTATGCTATTCCAATACGGCCAAAATTTGCATGCGTGCAAATATCGTCTCGTTTTGGACGAGATAGGCACGCATAAATTGCGTCTTCAATAGCGGCCATATTTCTTTTTGTCCTCATTTTGCAGGCAAGACACGTTCGCGCTCGTTTTGAATTCTGAGGTAAGTCATGTCTTTCGTCACAATTTGATGATGGTCGTAAGTTCGAATGTCTTTAAGAGACGAGTAGCTATTCAGGTCGACCGCAGTCGGGATCATTTAGCCAATGCGAACGATCCTTTCCTTTCCTTTCCTTGTATAATATGTGCTACGCCAGGGCTATATACAGTTTTGAATTCAGAGTTATTTTTTCCTAAACCGATTGCCACCCAAGGATATTGAACCCTGTTATTTACCCATAGCTGGGGAGAAAAGAAAAGGATTCATACCTTTCCCAAGAGCATTAGCACGTAAGTGAAGTTAATGGATCTGACTGGAATTCAACTGGAATTCGACTGGAATTCGACTGGAATTCGAACTCGGCTTTCCGATTCCTCAACCCGAGCCGTTACTCCACCGGGCCTCTTATTATTTTCCGCTAGATTATTTTAATTTAAAAATATATATATATATATATTATCTTTCATCACAGATTTATACAGGTCTCTTGCTCTCTCTTTGACTGTAGCTTCTCGTATTCCAATTCATACTTTTAGATCTGTTGACAAGGACTAGAATACGACGACTGTGTCCACTACAGACAGGTAAGAACACAACCGTAAAAAATCGGCTAGCTTGTGGGTAGATGCATGTACAGGTTTAAATGTAGCAATAAGCTCAAGTGTAAAAAAATTCAATATTTACCCATAGACATAGGTATAAATCTGACCAATGTTTACTTATATAGACTCAAGTATAAACTCGATCAATGTTTATCTATATAGACTCAAGTATAAATTCGATCAATGTTTATCTATATAGACTCAAGTATAAACTCGATCAATGTTTATCTATATAGCTTCAGGTATAAACTCGATCAATGTTTATCTATATAGACTCAAGTATAAACTCGACTAAATTTTATCTATATAGACTCACGGATAAATAAACCCGACATAGACTCAAGTATAAATCAGACCAACGTTTAACTATATAAACTCAAGTATAAAGCTGAACAATATTTATTTACATAGATTCAAATATAAACCTATAGACTCAACTATAATGAAAAACTGATTTTGACATTTCATAACCCAACAAGAGTTGATATATCGTAAAATCCATAATCCTAACCCTTATCCCTTGCAAAAAGCGTTGTCTGTCTATCTTTTTATCTGTTCTACGACCACGGATAAGGAATTTCCAAAATATTTCTATCTTATCGCCGCTCTTAATCTTTCTTTGTCTTCAAAATTCCATGTAAAAGGATTTTAATATAACGCATTTCTATCCCAACACACCTTTCAATCATTTGCTCATCGTCTTTTGGTCTCCAGCCAGTAAAACTCTTTCCCTTGCCTCTCTTTCATTTTATTCCTTTCCCCAATCTATCTATCTATCTATCTATCTATCTATCTATCTTAATATATTTTATTGTTATACATTATTTATATAGACACAAATATTTAAGTAAATGCTCTGTTTGTAATAAACAGTATTAACAACATTTACCGGCCTGAATGTCTGAGAAAATTCAAAGAAAATATGTGCCTACCGACAGGAATCGAGAGTGTATCCTACACGGAACCGTCATAGAGCTTGCTGTGCTATGCCAGTTTAGCTACGAAGGAGGTAAACTGGCATAGCACGTTCATAAATATAAACTCTATATTGCACTCACTCTTTCTCTCTCTCTCTCTCTCTCTCTCTCTCTCTCTCTCTCTCTCTCTCTCTCTCTCTCTCTCTCTCATATATATATATATATATATATATATATATATATATATATATATTGTACACAGTGAAACCTCGGTTCTCGAATGTCTCACATGTCGGACAGAAAATTCGATATGAAAATGCCTGTTATCGAACAAAATTTCAGTTCTAAAACAACATTTCCAAACAGAGTTAACCCGAACGGAGTAATTTCTGAGTCGATCGCCGTGTTTTATACCTTCGTGTGTTGTGTTGTGTTTTTTTTTTTTTTGTTTTGTTTTTTAACCCCCTAATTTATTGTACTGTGACTTTTTTCTTTACATTGATTCCTACTGGAAAAATATTTTCAGTTTACGAACGGCTTTTAGGAAGGAATTAAATTCGTGAACCGACGTTCCACTGTAGTATATATATATATATATATATCGTCATCCACAGACAGTTTCGCTGTACCACAGCTCATCAATGTGGCTAGACATCCGATTGCCACAAGCCGGGATTACATATATATATATATGTGTGTGTGCGTGTATATATATATATATATATATATATATATATATATATATATGTGTGTGTGTGTATATATATATATATATATACAAACACACACACACACACACACAATAGCTGGACCTGCACGAAACCTTCCCCACTAAAGTCAAATCTCATGTGCCGTTGTCGGGCTGTCGGTTTCCTGGGAACTGATCTGCTTGACCCCCATACGTCGAACTCGACGGGAGAGTCGAATATATATATATATATATATATATATATATATATATATATATATATATATATATATATATATATAAACTCGATATGAACAGGTATAGCACGTCTATTTCTATGAAATTTTTCGGACAATATAAGACTGAATGTGTTCGTAAAGTCACTATGCAGCTGAGCACTTGATCAGTTAATTGCTCATCTGGTTTGAAAACCGGAGAGATATTCATTCCAACGTAACTTACCCTAACCGAGCGTAGCACATCCCTCTCCAGTTCAAATGACTCTCTTGGAAGTTGTCGCTTTCTAAAATTCCAATTTCGGGCTACACATCTAGACACGAACGAATACAAATTATTAGGTTGGTGCAAAAATAATGTCGTTTTCTCACATAGTAACATATGTGAGAAAACGACATTATTTTTGCACCAACCTAATACATCACACAGACATATATATATATATATATATATATATATATATATATATATATATATATTTAGTCTTAAGGTGTGCTATATTTATGGAATAAAGTGCTCAATATCAGAGATAGAGCGTGTGTAAATATAAAAGTGAACATAGAAGTCAACACTTAGAGGCGACAGTCTGTTTCATGCTATATGCAATCGTCAGGCTACATATGCTGTTATTTTTCTCGGCTATTTATATATATACGGGTTATAGTGCATTGTGGGTATTCCGTTATGGCGGTTATTTCACCGGAAGTCGTTTGTTTATCTATTTAGGTCAAATTATATTGCTTGTTTTTATTTCTTATTTTATTTATTTATTTATTTATTCATTAACGTAGTAAAAATTTGTTTATATCACTTATTTAACAGTTTTGTTTTGGTTTGAGAATTTAATTAAAGCTATTTGTTCAATTTTGGGGTTGATTGTTGTAGTTCATTCTAAGTATTATTTTGGCGGGAAAAGTTTTTAATTGATTATCTTTATTTGGGATTGGTTTGTTTATTTATTTACTTGGATGAATTTAGGTTAATTTATTTTACTTGTATATTTTCTCTTTTCGGTTTTCGATTTTTAAGTAACAGTATTTATTTATGTTTTATTTCATTTTTCTTTTCTTTTTTTGTTATTTTCTTTATTAGTATATTTATTTGTTTTTATTTTATTTTTTCCGTTTATCATTTTTTAGGTTACGTAGTAAAAATTTATTTTCATGTCTGCATTTTGAGATGAGCTCGGATCTTTTGTTTAATAATTTATTTTGGTCGTGGAAAGTAATGATAGCTATTTTTTCCTCCAAGCAAAGTTTGCAAGTTTTTGATTGGTTGTTGTAGGTTGATGATTTTTTCCTTATCTTCCAAGATATTTTTGGTGTGATGTGCGTTTTGTTTTTAATTTCCCAGATATACTTAGAAAGCATTGTACTGTTCGCATATTTACTATTTGTGAAAGATGTTTTGTGTGTATAATTTCTTTGTTTCCAGGGTCCTTCAGTTACTCCTATGTATACTTTTTCTTCATTATCTGGTGATTTTATCGTGGCTTGGTATATTACGTTGTTTTGTAAACAATTTTCGTTCTTTATTCTGCAGTTGCACGTGGGTTTAATTTGTTCGTGTGGTTTGTTGATAATTTTCCTATTGTGCTCTTTTATTATTTGTGCCATGCTCTCGGTGAAGCTGTAGCTGATTTTTACTGTGTTTTTGTTGAATATCTTGTGTAAGGTGCTTGATTCTGGGAAGTGTTTGTGTAAGAGTTTGAAGAATATTTTTCCTACGTTTGTTTTTACGTTCTTGCTGTACGGTGGGTTGAACCATATGATATTTCTTCTCCTGTTGGCCTTTTTTGTATTCTGTGGTGAGTATGTGAGTATTGCTTGGAATCCGCTATCTTTTAAGGCTGTTTCATAGTCTTTCTTAGCTTTGTTAAATAGTAAAATCCGGTAAAATAACCGCCATAATAGAATACCCACAATGCACCCCTAACCCGTATATATATAAATAGCCGAGAAAATTAACAGCATATGTGGCCTGACGATTGCATATAGCATGAAACAGACTGTCGCCTCTAAGTGTTGACTTCTATGTTCACTTTTATATATATATATATATATATATATATACTGGATCTAGGTAAATTGCTGGAAATCATTTTCTCGACAGTTAATTGAAAAAAAATAATAATTGCTCGAACTATCAATTACTCAAAAGACAGATTGCTCGAAGTAATTTCGAAGCTCGATGCACCCCTTCAACTGCGCCGTCTCACGACACGTCAACGAAGCTGGATATAAAAGGAGCCACAACATTCAACTTTAGCAATCCTGATCTTTTTTCTATATTTATTATCTATTTCAACAATTTCAGTAATTTTGGAGATCTCGAACTCTAGGGATGGACATAACTTTTGTTGAGAGCGAAAAAGGAAAGAAGAAGTTGTGTTTGGATGGATATCTATATATTAAGGACAAAACGGTGAACAATAAGATTTACTGGAAATGTGCAAAAAAAAGGAAATGCTTAGCAGGTGTTTTATTTTTTTAATCACAGTTTTCGAGCAAACTGCCTTTCGAGAAAAAAAATAAGACCTGCTATATAAATGTACTCGTTCTTTAATTTTAACTTGGTCAATTTTTAAATTGGTGCAAAAGTTATTGTTTTCTACTTTAAATAAGCGTAAATTATTATACTTGGTTAAAAAAAATGAGACATGCTTTTTTATTAGAAATGTTATTATGAAAAAAGTAAAAAAAAAACATTTCATGATTAAATTTTGCCCTCATCAAAATATCCCCCTTTAGCCTTGATTACTGCAGCACATTTTTTTTTTTTTTTTGGCATTAGTAGCTAAAGTTTCTCAAAGTATAAGTTTGATAATTGATTCCGTTCTTTTTTCAATGACTCTATCTTTTTCATTTTGGGGATAGAATGGTTTCACTCTTCTGTCAAGTTCATCCCATTCTAATTCTACGAGTGGCTACAAACTGTTGAACTGTGTCGTATATATATATATATATATATATATATGTGTGTGTGTGTGTGTGTGTGTGTGTGTGTATGTATAATTAACAGTAATTCTTCCTTTGTACGTTTTTCGTTAAATATGACGAACAAGGAATATCTTGTGATGTTTTGTTTTTTGTAATTTTACTGGTGACAAGTATTATTATTATTATTTATTATTATTAATAATAATAATAATAATAATAATAAGAAGAAGAAGAAGAAGAAGAGGAAGAAGAAGACTAATAGGAAGACAGAAGATAACGATTGACATTGGATTTAAATTTTTGAAGATCACATTTGACTGGGAAGCAAGAAGCTGGAAGAGAATTCCACAAGCGAGAAGTGCGAGAAAAGAAACTTAGCATAGAGCTTCCATTTACATCTCGCCGTTTCAACTTTTAAATGATGAGACCTAGCTGCCAATCAAGTACTGCGCTTAAATGCATAAAGTACCATAGAGGAAGATTCATCCGAACAATTACCATGAGAATGTTTATAGAAAAAGCACAGGGAAGATAAGGTACGACTGTGATTAAGTGACTGAAGCAGAGATGCAAACTGAATTTGACCCTCAAATGACTGGTAATACGAGTTGCGATTGAGGCATTTGCGCATTTTCCGAGTCTATTAAAAAAACAAAATTAAACTCATAGAAAGTTAGGAAAAATATGGCATGTGTGAGTATTAGTGAATTAGAGAGATGTTAATTAAAGCTGCATTATTATTATTATTATTATTATTATTATTATTCCCCCCTCCTCCCCCTCTTTTCTTCTTCTTCTTCTTGTTCTTCTTCTTCTTTCGCTCTTAACCCCGGAAGGAGTCGTTGAGGACACCGACGTGCTGAGATTTCCATCATTCCCCTTTGTCTACGCGTGTGGATTCTTGGTGTTCTGATGTGTATAGTAAAAAGAATGCTTAATTTATCCGAATTTTCTTAGATGAAGCATTGTTGTTACTAATCTCTCATAACTTTCATCTTATTTTTTTTTTTCCTTTTTGTTTAAACTAACGAGCAATAATAGTCTTAATAGTGTTTACCGTTCGGATTTTGAAGTTGAGGTATTGTCATTACTTGTAATCTTGATTTTTTCCTCTTTTTTTATTTCTTGTTTAAACCGACAGTAGTAATAGTCTTAAAATGTCTAGATTTACTAGATTGAGTATTTTTATTATTATTAAGTGTCGGCCATGTACAACTGATTATTGGGTCCAGTATCTTTAACCTGCAAGGTTTCTTTTGTTTTCTTCTTCTCTTTTTTTATTCCTATAGTTAAATATAATAGCTGAAGAATTGATAAAAATGTTCAGATGCTGATGTGTTTGCATTAATTAAAAAAATAACTGTTACACATTAAAGAAATCATTTATCATATAAGAAAACAAAAAAAAGAGAAACGCTTTGATTTAATTGATTCCATATGCCACAACTTCCGGTAAAGGAATTGACTCATTGTCTTGAAGCACTAACCATTCAATTTTAAAATTTATTGAATGCTGAATTTACCGACCGGTCAAAAGAACACCAAAATATTAGTACTCTTTTCCTTGAAACTAACTTTATTTAGTACTCTTTAGTACTAATTTATAGTACAAAATTTTAGTACAAAATTTAGTACACTTTTCCTTAAAATTAACATTTTCAACATTGGACGAGATTTTCCCAAATAAATGTGTGACCGATGCAAGGTCAATGGGTCAATGTTCAATTTCAAAGTTCTTGGCTGCTTTACAATAATTAAGGAGACCCGGTTCAGTCAACGACAGATATTTTTAGAAACGAGGGTCTTCCAGGTATTTTCAGTGCGGTGACAAGAACTGCTTGTTCTAGAATTCCAGAACAAACAGAACATATGAATAACTCAAAGAAAGTTTTATTCCCAAATACGAAAAGGCAAAAAACCTCAACGTTAACTAAATTAATCTACGAGACAAGAATTAAGGGAAGACCTTTAGACTAATTGAAATTTTTAAAAACATATATAAACCCTTGTGCAAATTAATTGAAACAAAATTTATCCAATGACGCATGACCGCGTGCACATGTTAGTACTTCGTATGTCATTCCACGAAGTCGTTCCTTGCAGATTGACCACAGATTGGATTTAAATCAGGAGAGAGTCCAAGTCAGTCGATAGTACTTTGATTTGCTCACTGGTAAGGCTTATCAATGTGTTCGTGCAGCGTTACCATTTTCGTACACTTCCTTAGGGTAACGTCCATCGAAGACAATGGCCGTAGGACGACTAATCGACAGTCGAGACAATAGTTTCTGGGCGTGATGAAAATCTGATACAATATTTTTCAAGGCCAAGCAAATTCCATCATACCCCACGAAAATAGCTTCATATTACTCCACACAACTGCAAATGAACTAATCTGAGGAAAAAATAAAAATCGATTGCACCCTGTCACTCAAGTGGGTCTAAAATTGACCCAATGGTAAAAGAAAGGAAACTAAAGCGGTTGTTTCAATTAATTTGCACAAGAGTCAATGGCGACAGCCGAAAATTACTTGTTGGAGAGGGCTTCTTCAGACGTAGTTTCTGTCCACCATGACACCAGTTCTCGCTGAACCTGACGTCGGAAGAACTAATAACTTTAGCCGACAAAATGATACCTTTCATGCGGAGAATTATGAATCGGGTTGCCACTACCTCCTCTGAGGGTGAGGGCAGTGACGAACACAAGCTATTAGGTTGGTGCAAAAATAATGCCGCTTTTTGACGTTAAAAATACGTCAAAAAGCGGCATTATTTTTGCACCAACCTAATATTACACCCTCAAAAATTGAACATTCTTAGAGTAATGGCCATTTCCTGTGCATCCTCATCTGCCAAGGAGGCTAGACAAACCTGTTACAGACGCCTGCTCTATTATTTATACTGTAACTCTGCTGAGCGGACCTTAGTTACTCTTCTGTGAGAGAGCACATAATCTGACGTGATCAGAAGTATGCTCAGGAACTTTTGTGTTTGTCAAACATCCACCTGTGGTTTATACTGCAATTATAATCCCACACTGCAACTTTCATCCCACACCTTTTACGACCTCTAGTCCGAGATTTGCCAACTCTTCTTACACCAGGAGTGAAGTTATCCCTGTCAAAGATTAGGAATGTCATTAATATAGTTACCAGTGCACCTATCTTTAGCAAAGCAGTACTTAACGTATTATTAAAATGTTATACTAAAGAATTATTAGTCGAAGCCATTCTAGTCTTACCTCGACATATGACACCATAATCCATATCTGGATTGTATCGAATTTATAGATCATTGTTTCTCAACATTTTATTTTTACCTCTGATCCAATTTTACATTTAACATTTGAAGGTGGATCCCCATAACCATTCAATGAAAAAAAAAAGCTTATTTTATTTTTTTACTAACAGATAAGTTTAGGAATTATATTATAGAAATAGTAAATGTATCTGCTTTATTTTGAAGTAAAACTAATTTAATGAAAATAAACTTGTATTTAACAACTAAATTCTATGGAGCATTTAAATTAGCTCATAATAAACGATTTTAAAAAATATGGGAGTAATTAATAAATTAAAAACGTGCTGATTTATTCAAAGAGATCCCTTTAGTGGATGCTGGTTTATATTCGGATCCATCGATGTCAGTGATAGTCAAAAATCCCAACTTTTCACAATGTCGAGTCTATTACTATATTAATTAATTTATACTAATATATTAATATTTAATTGTAGGAAGCACGATGGAGTAATGGAAGTGGGCTTGGATTGAGGAATCGGAGAGCCGAGTTTGAATTCCAGTCGAATTCATTACAGTCACATGTCCTAATACTCTTGGGAAAGGCATTAATCCTCTTTTTCTCTCTCTCCAGCTACGAGTAAATAGCAGACTCGGTTCTATAACCTTGGATAGCATCTGATGTAGGAGAAGGACAACTCTGAATTCAAAACCTGATGAGAATCGTTTGGGGGACCCTTGTGGCACGTGTGGAAGCGTCTCTGTATTCGGCCCTTCAAAAAGTGTGGATGGTTGTGCACAAAACCTTCATCCCTATAATCAAATCTCATGTGCTGGTGTCGGGAAGTCAGTTCTTAGGAATTGAGCTGCTTGACCTTCATACGTCGAATTCGACGGGAGGAGAGTCGAGTATTAATATTTAAAATTAATATTATTATTTATATATTAAATTGATTTGTATAACACATTATAATTTTTATATAACTTTCTTTTATACACACGCACGCACACACACAAACGCACACACACATATATATACACACACACACACACACATATATATATATATATATATATATATATATATATATATATATATATATATACACTCCTTCCTTTATATATCCTTCTCAGTTTTTATTCAACTTTTACAATTAAAACATCCGGTAGAGTAAAAGAGACGCTAAAATACATCTCGTTTTCTGCTAGTTTTAGAGTTGTTTTTCTATTTTCAGTACTTTAATATGATGTAGATTACTGTAGAAATTCCAAATTTCCATTTGTAACAACCGTTCCGAAGTGAAATTCCACTATGGACCATTAAAATACAGCCGTAGACCCCCAATTTGCTATTTTTGTGTGTGTGTGTGTGTGTGTGTGTGTGTGTGTGTGTGTGTGAACCCGTTGTAATGTTACATGGAAGCCGGTTGAAAACCACTGTTATAGAGTCAAGAGGAATGGAAAAGTCGCCACCAAAGGTAATAGATACCCAGTACCAGACTTCAACAATCTATCGTCTAAATTAGTCAATGATCTTTTACCGCAAGCCTGCTATCAGATGTCAATGAGAGCAAAAGCTGTAGAAAAGTCGGTAGTTTTAACACTATTTGAACTTGTTGAATATCTATATATACTTTTTAATCTGACAAATGTAAAGGTAACATTTCAAAGATTCAGGGACAACATTTTTTTCTCCGCGTTTGAGCATGGGGTTCTAGTTTTCTGCGAAAAGCGACAATAGGAAGAATTTACCCCCGGCAGCTCTTTCAGTATAGAAAACACAATTTATTTACAAAGAGAAATTTCTTATTACTTCAAACTTTATCATCGTAGATAAATCGTATTTAATTAGAATGTAAGAGTGGATGTGCTCGCTTATAGACGGGTTCACAAAACTCTCCGGTCTTTTGAACAGGAGTAAATGTTCATTCCTTGTTTCCTGTTTAGGATTGGATTTCCGGTTTCTTTAACTCTGTACTTCTGACGTCTCCTGAAATCTTAAATTTTATTCAGTAATTATTATTACTTTCCTATCCCAATAAGAGTAGATAGGTTTGTCTATCATCCGATTCAGACTTCCGGCTCATCCTTGTTTCCTGTTTAGGATTGAGTTTCCGGTCCCTTCTAAAGTCTTCTTCAACTCTATACTTCTAAAATCTCCGATTGAACCCTGAAATTTTAATCGCTAATTAATCTTAACCTCAAGTCTAGAATTAGCTATCTTTTCTGTTATCTTGACCTTTCTTACGCTAATACAACTCTACGCGGTAACCCTCTACCTTGAGTGGTCCTTAGGGCTCGTATTGGGAGAACATTAGTAATTTTTGTTTATTAAACACTGCGTATTGCGCCTGCGCATTCGAATAATCTCAGCAAAGAACTTCCGTCCACAATATTGTAAGGAAAATCACCATTTGATCGAGTGTGCTTAACTGGTCGGCCGTGGAGAACGCCGCGGTAAGCAAGGTTCTATTTTAACTTTTTAAGGAAAACACACACCCTCTTCAAACAGATCATTTCTCGAAGACTTCATATCTTCAAAGTTTTGTGTCCGGAACGCAAACAAAACAATTTCTAAAGAATTAATGGATTTATTTTTAATCCAACATTTTTATTACATCAAACGTTATTATTATAATGAGTCAGTTTAACTCTGTTTACAAATCGGGAGACTCGGACAAAGTACACAAAACCAGAAATCACCTAATGTTGTCAAGAGAGTTGATCGATCTGCTTAACTTGGTCTGACACAAGGCCACAATTATGAGGAACTCATTACAGGTAGTAATAGTCTCCGAGACGACTGCTCCACGGCAAAACAAATACCAAAGGAAAGGAAGGAAAATGAAAACAAAACAAAGAAAAAATAAACCAAAGAAAAAAATTCCACCTATCGCAGATATGAAGAAGTCTTGAACTCCAAAGACTGGTAAAATTGTCGGTCCGGGTTTTGGTGCGTCAGGTGGTGTTGGTGGGAGGGGTGCTTGAAGGCGGGATGTTAGCGGCTCTCGTGAAGGTCGAGTTGGTGAGGTGGCGGCTGTTATTGGAAGGCATCTCCAGCGTCTTCCGCGGGCTTCAGCTGCGAGGAACGCTATGCGGCGTCGGGGGAGGATCAAAGCGCGCGTTCTCTGGTGAGAGATTCTGACACACATTCTTCACCTCGCGTCTGTTTCAAAGGCTGAAGATATTTGGGCGGGAATTTTCTTGCCATCGTCCTGTTTGCTTTGCGGTGCCATTCCTGTGTTTGCTCCCCTCCCTCTTCACATACAGATAGAAACACTCGTATAAACACGCACACACGCGTGCGTGCACACACACACACATGCACACACACACACACACACATATATATACAGGCTTCTATATAGATGACTACGTATACATATATATACATATACGCGCATTCATACAAAAGCACTCATTTTCATAGGCACATACATATCTACACACAGACATTAATATGCACACCAACAAAGGCATGCAAAACGATTTGATATATTTAGGTACCTACAAAGAAACGCGTTACCTAAGATTTAAAATTAATTTTTAAAACGAAAGAATCTTTCTTGAATATTTTATTTTAGTTTTAATTTCAAGATAATAGATTAAATTAATTTTTTCCAATAAACAAAATAATTTTTCTATACTTCAAAATGATTTTAAATTGATTGGAAGGTGTTTTTTTTTAATCCATAAAACCCTTAATTTTAGCGTTATTTCTAGCCATCTGTCATTACAATGTAATTCTTTTTATTAAAACATCTTCCAAAAATAAAATATATTTTTCCGAAACTTTATTTGAGGAATATTAACTGATTTAAAGTTTAATTAATCTGACTTGAAACAAATTTTAACACTACGGCAGCTGTTTATTTAAGGTGTTGACAGCTTGATTGACAAATGGAAGTTTATCTAATTTTTTATCTAATTCTTAACTATCAAATAATCTTAAAAAATAGGTAAATTTTCTCTTTATTCTAATAATATTTAGCTTTACATTTATAGTTATCGCTCTTATTTTCTGATAATGTCATCTATGGACATCCGTATTTATAAAAATCGGCACGTATATACACACATACAAAATTCAAGATTCTCTATAAAATATTGGTGGTCGATGAATTGTACTAAGCAAGCTTTTCCATTTATGATTAGTAAATATTAGTTTCCATTTAATAACAATATCACCTAACTAGTACAAATTAATACAGAAATTTAAAAGATTTAAAACTTTATAAACTACTCTAATTAAAATTTTGAAAAGATTGAAAAATTCTTGTAAAAATTCATTATTTATCGAATTTTTTTTCTTAAAACATTAGTGTCCATAATATATCTTATTCATAAAAGGAATTAAAAACTTCTTTAATTAAATAATATCTTAGTTTTATTGCCTTCTTATTTTGCAATTCAGGTTAGATTTTCGGTAACTGGGGGTCCTGTTTAAAAAAAATATTTACCATTTAAATTCTCCAAAATATAAACTTTAAGCGGTACAAAAATTAATTTCTCAAAATTCCATAAAATTAATTTCTTAAAATTTCATAAAATTAAATGAGTGGCGATGTGGGTAACAAATCTAAAAAATGTTTTACCAAGAGTTTCTACGAAGGAAACATTTCTAAAATAATTTCATTCATTTGTGAATAAGTCCTGAAAATTTCATTAAAATCCAACAATTATTTTTGCAAGAATTTCGAAGTTAATGTATTTTTTACCATAAAAAAGACGTTAAAAATTCTTAAACTAATCTTTGGTCCCTCGATGGCGCAAAAATAACAGATTTTTAACGAAAAATCTAATAATGAAAAAATTCTTTTGTCTTTCCTCATAATAATAACATAAAGATTCTGACGATAAAAATTTGTCGTGTGAGCATCAAATATTCCAAACCTTCTTTTCTCATTGTGTGTCCTAGAATTTTCACCATTTCGTCATTGTTCACATGTCCCGTTCATGATATTCTCAGCATCCTTCTGTAGAACCAGATTCTTGTTGCTTCAAGTTTCTCCTGCATCTGTGAGGACATTGTCCAACATTCACTGCCATATAGGAGAACTGATATTACATAAGAGTTCAGTACTCTTTTCGTTGTTTTTAACTAGATTTTCATGTTTCTTAATATTTTGCTTAGCTTTGAGAAGGCATCTTTTGCTATCCCAATGCACCGTCAGTAGTAAGATTAAATTCATCAAATTTATGACGAGGTACCAAAGAGGAGAGCCTCATCAGAAGATTTGGCCATTTTTAGAATCTGTGGACGTACCTATATATAATATTACTATAAACGTTATTTTTTAGTAGGTCTTGCGTTTTAGTTGAAGTCTCTGTGTTTTATTCTATTAAACAGTGAGATTAATAAGAATTGATGAGAATAATTGATAAGAGCAGGACTAAATTGATGAATCCGATAAAGAAAAACTGTAATTCGGACAGGAATCGTACCTACCCCCTTTTATTTCTATCAGGTAAACCCCTCTTTTGATATCTAAGTGAGTCTCTACCTGTTCAGCCGCGGAGGATAATCCGATCGGCCTCGATAGAGAATTCTGCGAATCTACATCTTCTGGCTTCAAATGCTTATCGAAAACGTAAATATTATATATATTTTATATATATATATATATGTGTGTGTTATTATTAGGTTGGTGCAAAAACAATATCGTTTTCTCACATATGTTACTATGTGAGAAAACGACATTATTTTTGCACCAACCTAATATATATATATAAATGTATATGTCGCGCATGGAAAGGTGTCCCTGCAGTCACCTCCGGTGGGCAACCCTGAGGCCACATTATGATGCAGGCTGTGCCAACTCCTCTCTGCCCAAGTCACGGTCGATAACTGTCTGTTTCTTTTACTTCGGGCCTTCTCATCTTCCGACCATAATTGCACATGATGACTTACAAAGACCGAAAAAGTAATCCTAAACCAACCCCGCCAAAATCGCCTAAACCCCTCAACATTTCGTTCTCCAACATCCGTGGCATTAGAACAAACTTCTGCAGTATGGAATCTTTCCTCACTGCAAACTGCCCGGATATACTGGCTCTCTGTGAGACCAACCTTGTCTCGTCTATCCCCTCCTCTGATCTCTAGATCCCAGGCTACCTTCCTCTCCTCAGAAAAGACTCTCTAACCAACCTGCACGGCCTTGGTGTCTACGTCAAGGACAATCTCCCTCTGGCCAGAGGGTTCTCTCTCTAATCGCCAGACCAGTCGTACATGTGTCTCCGACTATCTCTTCTCAATGCGGTAAGCTATCTCTTCTTCCTTTACCGCTCTCCATCCTCTCATGACTGTGCGATACTCGATAGCATTTCTGACAGCATAGACAAGGCTCTCTCCCTCCACCCGTTTGCTCACATATTTGTGTTTGGCGACTTTAACGCCCATCATACCAAGTGGTTTAAGAATGCTACTACTGACCTTGCAGGCATTCAAACGCTTAATTTTTCAGTTTCTCAATCCCTCACGCAGATAGTTAACTTCCCCACTCGTTTTGCCTTCAACCGGGAAGGTAAAGCCTCTCTTCTCGATATGTGTTTTACCTTCATCCCCGAGTCTTGTAGCGCCACGCCACTCTACCCTCTTGGTAACTCCGATCATGCTGTAGTATCTGTTAACATCTCCTTCAACTACACCCCCTGCAAAGAACCTCCTACCACTAGAACTTCGTTCTACTATCAACGAGCTGACTGGGACTCGTTCCGTGATTTCTTCCGCGATGTCCCCTGAGATGTTGTCTTTACGCTCCCCGTCCAAGAATGTGCTTCTGAGGTCTCATCCTGGGTTAAATCTGGAATCGATGCTTTCATCCCCTCAAGGAAATATAGGCTCAAGTCGCGCTCCTCCCCTTGGTTCTCCGCTGCTTGCTCAGCCACCATCGCCCATAGGAACCACTTCTTTCACCTATTTCGTAGCGACATGTCGGACTGCAATAGACGTCTCTTTGCCTCTGACCGTAACGAGTGTAGGCGTGTCCTCAACGAAGCTAAGTCACTATTTGCTGCTCGTATTGCATCTCGCAAATTTGGCTCCAAAGATTATTGGCGTCTCTGCAAGAGCGTACTGAACAATTGCAAACCCTCTATACCTCCTTTGTTCAACCAGTTCGAAGTTCTGATCTCCTCTGCCGACAAGGCTGAATGCTTTGCTCGGAAATTTTCATTCAACTCAACGCTTGACTCTTCCGGTGTACCCATACCCGACTTCCCTCTTAGAACTGATGCCCTATTGAGTGGTTTACACATAACCCCATCTTTGGTATTGGGCATAATCTCCAATTTAGACCCCAACAAAGCTAGTGATGGGGATGGGATACCAGCCATTGTCTTGAAGAAATGCGCGCCTGAACTGGCGCCCGCCCTTTCTAAACTATACAACTACTGCCTCAAGGAATCTTGTTTTCCTGACTGCTGCAAGTCCTCTTCGATTGTTCCTGTCTTCAAGAACTCTGGCGACCCCTCTGACCCTTCTAATTACCGTCCTATCACTCCTACCCCGCTTCGGCAAAGTCTTCGAAGCCCTAATCAATACCGAAGTGGTTGATCTGCTCTCAGATAAGCAATATGGCTTCCGCTTTGCCCGACCTACAGCTGATGTGCTTACGGCCATCACTAAAACTTCTACCGAGCTCTTCAAAATAACGGGGAAGCTCGTACCGTGACCCTAGACATCTCCAAAGCGTTTAATAGGGTTTGACATGCCGGCCTTTTTCGCAAGCTCCAGGGTTATGGCATTACGGGTCGATTGTTTGACCTAATACAATCATTCCTGTCAAACCGTGAATTGAAGGTCGTTCTCAACGGATTCTCCTCCAGTTCCTATCCCACGAACGCAGGTTTTCCTCAAAGCTCCATCCTAGGCCCCACTCTATTCCTTATCTACATAAATGACCTTCCTGACGCCATAAACTTCCAAGTTGGCATCTACGCGGATGACACCACAATTTACTCCTGCCTCAAAAACAAATCTAGTGTCGTTGACACAACTAGCCTGGCCGTGCGTCTCGAAAAGGACCTCCAATCGATTGTGAACTGGGGCAGGAATTGGCTGGTCAACTTTAATGCCTCAAAAACAAAACTGCTCTCTATTAATCACCACAGAGATCATTCCCTGTCCTCCATTAGAATGTCTGACGCTCAACTTCTCGAGAGCCCCTCTCTGCGGCTGCTCGGTCTCACGTTGACTGCTGACCTAAGATGGAACAAATACTTTGAGTCAATTGCTTCGTCCACCGCAAGGAAAGTTGGCTCCCCGTGCCGCGCCAGGAAATTTTTCTCCCCGTAATCGATCCTTCAGATCTACAAATCAACAATTCGCCCTTGCATGGATTGCTGCCATATATGGTCTGGTGCCCCTTCTGTTTGCCCCGGGGTTCTTGATAAGATCCAGAGGTGGATAGGCAATATAACTGGCCCTGTTCTGGCATCTCGTCTACAGTCGCTCTCTCACAGACGCACCGTCGCCACTCTCTGTCTTTTTTACAAATACTTTCATGGTAATTGCTCCGAGGAGCTGCATTCGCTTGTTCCCCGACTTCATGAATTCAAGTGCCCTACGAGGCTGGCATCCCGGTCTCACCCTTTCACTGTCGAAACTATTAAATGTAGCCGTCTCTTCTACTCTAATAGCTTCATATCTCGCACCTCTCGCCTGTGAAACTCCCTTCCTTATTCCAGTTTCCCTGAGAGCAGTATCTCCAACTATTCAAATATAATGTCAATCGACATCTCCAGTTGCCTTGATCTATCCACTATCCTTCTCCACATCCTTTCCTCTATCACTCCTATCTGATCTTGCTCCAAATCTTCTGTAACCCCTTGCGTCTTAGTGGCTTCCCACTTTGCTTGGGAGAAAACGCTTAAAAAAAACTTTTGGCGACTACCAGATGATTGCATGAAAACAAACATGAAACTTTTAGTTGTGGTCGGTCACTGTACACCAGGAATTTATTTAGAAACATATATATATATATATATATATATATATATATATATATATATAATATATATATATATATATATAATTGTATAAAAAGATAGAAGTATAAAAAAGTGTATAAAAAAATAAAAAGATAAAATATGAGCAGCAAATTGTTGATATTCCCTGAAGAGTACGTGGACAAGACCGCCTACGAAACTTATGTTAATTATATATATATATATATATATATGATTGGTGTATATGGAATGAATTCCAATAACAAAATGGCTATTTTTGTAGTGATTTTATAACATATTTATGTTATAATTTTTTTTTTCTTTAAAAATAAATAATTATATATATATATATATATATATATATATATATATATATATATATATATTATAAATTAACTGATTTCAAATATGGTTTCTTCGCTACACAGGAATTACCATGTTTAAGAAACCTAAGCTAAAACTTCAAATTTAATTATATAATTAAATAATTAAATGCATTAGTTCTGTTTAGCGAATTTTGAAATAACTTATTTTAAAATTTATAATATCTATGCTCTGTAAATTTACATTGAGCGCTGTTTTGTAAAAATAAAAATATCAGTAAGAACACCGGATTATATAATCTTACTGTTCTTTCTTTTTATTACAATATATATATATATATATATATATATATATATATATATATATATATATATATATATATATATATATATATATATATATATGTCGTTCACTCTCTCTTTCTCTTTGTCCTCCTCTCTCTATCAGCTTGTTTCTATTTGTCTGTCATGAATTTGATGCAAGATGGCGTCGTTAATAGATTAAATGACAACTTTTAAAAACAACCCCTTCAATTATACCAGATTGTTGAAACTTTATGAGAAAAGCCAAGAATTCGTATTTATTATTAAAGACCTGTTGAAACACAAACTTTTTAGGGGTTGATTACTTACCATCCACCACATAAATCTTTTTCTTTCTTTTTTTTAACACAAATATACAAACATGAACAATGAAAGGAACGTTATAATGCACATTTTTTAGACACCGGATGACTACACATTTAATTGAATTTTATTATAATAGCATTCACGATTCCAATGATGGCTTTCTCCCCACCCATCTCTCTCTCTTTCTCTCTACCGCTCTATCTATCTATCTGTTTATTTATCTATCAAGCTATCTATCTCACTATTATACACACTCTCTCTTTCTCTCTTTCCCTATCGTTATTTTGTTTCTCTACCCATACTTTGTCTCTCGCTTTCCTTCTCTCTCTTTCTCTCATTCTGTCTATCTCGCTACCATACATATAGACGTTTCTCTCTCTTTCTTTCTTTCTTTCAATTTTTATCTCTTTTCAATCGAGCTCTCTTTCTTTCTGTCTCTCGCTATCCTGTTCTTTCTTTCTCTATCCTTGTTTTTTCTTTCTTTCTCTCTCACTCTTTTCTCGTATTAATTTTCTCTCTTTCTCTATAACTTTTTACTTTTTTACTCTCTCTCACTCTTTCTCCTCGTCTTTCCTTCTTTTCTATTGCTTACTTTTCTCTCATTTTCTCTTTCAATTTTCTCTTTTTTCCTCTCTCTTTCTCTTTTTCCTTCTCTCTGACATTTTTCTTTCTGTCTTTCTCCTGCTCTTTCTATCTCACTTTTTACTCTGTATCTCTCTTTTTTCTCTCACCAACATTCTTTCTAATATTTCTCTTACTCCCTCACTCTGTCTGTAAATATTCACTCTCTCTTTTTCTCTCTTCTCTCTCTATTTCGCTTCTACTTTTTCGCACTTTCTTACTCCATCTTCTCTTACATTTTTCGCTCTCCTTCGTTCTCGTTCTCCTCCCACGCTTTCTTTTATTATTGCTCTCTCCCCGGTTCTCACACTTTTCTTTCTCATTCTTTCTCTCTCTCTCTCTCACTCTCTCTCTCTCTCTCTCTCTCTTTCCCTGCAACTCACTTTTATTTCTCTCACTCTCTCACTCTCTCTCTCTCTCTCTCTTTCTCTGCAACTCACTTTTATTTCTCTCACTCTCTCACTCTCTCTCTCTCTCTCTCTCTCTCTCTCTCTCTTTCTCATACACCGAACTTGAGTACACAAGAAGAAATCAGAAGCTCCTTCAGAATTACTGCATGGACTCATATTCTGCCAATTTCTAACTGCGGTTTCACTTATCCGCGGTTGCCACTTTATTTTGCAAAATATTTTACAATCGAGAAAAATTTTAAACAAATGTAAAATGGAGATAATATTAGTCTAATAATAATTAGAGCCTTTAAGCCTTCTTTTTTATTATTTCACCCCAAGCAAGGCAATAAAGCCACTAAGACGTAAGTGGGGTTACCGGGTGTGAAAGAATAAGAAAAAAGACAAACATTATTAAGAAGGCGGGACAATAAATGAACATGAATTAAAAAGACAAAATATCGATTTTGCCTTCAGTATTTCATTCCTGAAATAAGAACACCTTTATGCAAATTAATTGAAACAACCGCTTTAGTTTCCCTTTTTTTCCCCATACGGTCAGCTTTGGATCCACTTGAGTAACAGGGTGTAATCGATTTCTATTTTTCCCTCAGATTAGGTCATTTGCAGTGGTGTGCAATAATATGAATTTATTTTCGCGGTGTATGATTTGGCCGAAGAAAATATTGCGTCATCCGTGATTGCATCAGACTGTTATCACGTTCAGACACTATTGTCTCGACCGTTGATTAGTTGTCCTGCAGCCATTGTCTGCAATGGACGATACTCCAAGAAAGCCTACAAAGATTGTAACGCTGCACGAACACAATGGCAAGCCTTACCAGTGAGCAAATGTACTATAGACTGGCCTGAAAACTCTCCTGATTTAAATCCAATCAAGAATCTGTGGTCAATCTGCAAGGAACGACTTCGTGGATGCACATACGAAGTATTAACATTTGCACTGGGTCATGTTTTAATGAAAAAATACGAAAAAAAAGTAATTAATAACGGAATCGTTGTGTTTCAATTAATTTGCACAAGGGTGTAATTGTCAATATTCTTGCATTATTTGGAACTATTGCTCTCATCTTAGTTGATAGAGATATTATTATAGACACAACGTTTCGACCAGGTACCCTCTGGTCATCATCAGGTGTCCATTATTTGGCTGATATGGGATATTTGTTTATTATTGTAATATGAGATGAGTAATTGTGAATATTACGAATATGAAATACTAAATTATGAAAAGCGGTACGAACCCGCCATCATAACCAAATGTCTAAAAACATGTGATATTGAATATAAGGGACACCTGATGATGACCAGCGGGTCGAAACGTTGTGTCTATAATAATATCTATATCGACCAAGATGAGAGCAATATTTCGAAATAATACACAAGATTATCAATGTTTGACATTACATTTAATTTTTTGAAGATCAAAGTTGATTGGGAAGCAAGATGCCAAAAGACAGTTCCACAAGCGAGAAGTGCGAAAGAAGAAACTATTAGCATAGAAATTACGGTTACATCTAGCCATTTCAACTGCCAATCTAGTACTGTGCTTAAATACCAAAGAGGAAAGTTCATTAGAACAATTACAATGAAAATATTTATAGAAATACACAGGGCCGCAACGTTACGACAGTGGGAAAATGACTGAAGCCGAGAGGCCAGGTCAATACAGGTAACATTGCAGATTTTTTCTTTGGATTTTATTAAGAATCTCCAAATGCATAGCATAAGCACCAAACCACATGTGACAGTAATATTCAAAGCATTAACGTATGGTCGACTTATAAATATGTAAAAAGCCACGGAGAATCGTTCGATTAGCAAAAGGTCGATTTTACTGTTTTTAAACTTCAATCTTCTATGAATCTCTCATATATATTGATATCTGCTAGTACGGTTAAGGCACGTCAGACTATATGACGGTTCCGTATAGGATACAAGTTCGATTCCTGTCGGAGAACGAATATTTTCTATGAAAATTTCTCGGGCATTCAGACCGGTAAATGTTATTAATACAGTTTATTATAAAACAGAGCATTTACTTAAATATTTATATGTATAAAAGGAATGTATAAACATAAAAATGTCTTAAAATAATTGTTGGACTTTGTCCATGTATATATAAATTTTAAATAAAATCAGACCACTTTAAGCTTCCATGTAATAAATTATTTCACCACAGCCCTTTTACATTGAGCTCTCTGGATTATATCCTCCTTAGGTTTACCCATACGGATTACCTAGTTTTTCATAACCTATATATATATATATATATATATATATATATATATATATATATATATATATATATATATAGTTGTTTGATATATTTAGAGTTATTTGCGGACGTGTTATGTTCATTTTTATTTAAGTTAATATTCTCTATAGTCCGTCGAATTTGTTCATCAAAATGTGATTACGAAAGTCATTATTAATGAGGGTTAGCTTAATTTCTTTTCATTCAGTATAGGAAATCGTTCTTGTTGAATCGTTTGCTTTTGCACGGTTTATTAAGTTTTGTATAATAGCTATTTTGTAACAGTTAGTACATTCACTTTTATAGCTGGCAGTGCATGTGTTTATGCTAGGTGGTTTTTATATGGGTAGCTAGTAAATGTATTATTATTACTGTCTATCAATACATCAAGAAACAGGATTTTATTGTCGTCGTTAAGTTCTATGTGAAATTAAGTACAAAGTTTTGGAAAAGTTTTTGTAGTTCATATATTTTGTCTACGTTTTTGACTAAAATGAGAATGTCATTTACATATCTTAAGTAAATGGAGGGTTTTGCGCGGTAATAAGTACGTTATTTTCTAGGTTAGTCATGTAGAAGTTGCTAAACGTTGGTCCCAGGACGGAACCCATGGTTACACCATCAAAGTGTACGTATATATTATTTTGATGGCCATAGGACCTCTGTGGTTCACATCAATAGGTTTCTTAAAATATCAGCACTAATTTTTAATGGAGGGAGAGATGGATATTTGCAGATATTCTTTAGAATTACATCTATAGTTTCCCTCACTGCTCGATCGGTTAAGGCACGTCATGCTAAATGACGGTTGTTGAATAAACTTTCACTGTTTCATTATTAGGCTTTTGTATTTTTAGAATTTGGAGTAAGTCGTTTTCGTTTTGTTAACTTAATGCTGTATCATCTAGACAATTAGTTATAATTTCTGAGAGAGAAGCGTGTTATCTAACGTGATCAACAATTTGAACAAGGCTAGCACGCTCAAACCCTCGGTCACGATGACTTGTACATATAGCACAGCCATCGTTTACACAGTTTCATTCAAAGATGCCTTTTCTAGACTGATAAGAAGAAATCACCTCGAATGGTGACATTCGACCGCAGGTCTCGTGGTCAGAAATCGAACGTTCTAACCACTCGGCCACGTGCTCATATATATATATATATATATATATATATATATATATATATATATATATAAGTGAACAGTGAAGTCAATATTTAGAGTTGACAGTCTGTTTCATGCTAGACGACCTGATGATTACGACTAGCACTGTCGCCTCTAAATGTTCAATATTCACTTTTATATTTACACAAGCTCTATCTCTGATATTGAGCACGTAATGCCATAAATATAGCGCACCTTAAGAGTATATTTCTTCATTGCAGCATTGAAAAATATTTTTAATAATATATATATTAATATATAAGCCAATATTCATTATTTGCGTAGATTTTAGCTAATAAAATAATATTAACGGGTACATTTTGGTTTCATTAAATAGGGAAACGAATACAGCAGAAACCACAAAATCAATTTCCATTGGCTGAAATCCAAAAAAATCTAACCAATGAAAGCTAATACCAAATTTCGCGCATTCCTACAACAAGTCGGAAGCTGAATGCTAATATCTCTTAGAATGTTGACACAGTTTATTTAAACATGTAATGAATGTGGTTGCTTCTAAGTAGGGTAGATTAAAGAATCCAGATATAGAGAGACTTCATTCATTACACGTTATACGACATTCCTATTTGTCATAAGTGTTGAAAAGAATGGACCGCAGTTTGTACACTACAACCTCACATGAAACACATATATAATTATTATTATTATTATTATTATTATTAAAATGAAATATTATTGTATAATAAAAATATTACTGAAACACCTATTGCCACATCTGCAGAAGAGTATGTTAAGTCCCTAGCAGGACTAAAAAGCCACATACACTCTGCATTTAGTTGGGGATCAATCAAGCGATGTGGTTCCTCCGAATCGAGTCGAAGCCATCAGCACGTCTACATAGTATGCTTAAATTATATATATATATATATATATATATATATATATATATATATGACATGCGCGGTACTTAGTGGAAAGCGCTTAATATCAGTGATAGAGCTAACATAGGTCAGGATCACGAAACTCTTATCCACATTATATATATATATATATATATATATATATATATATATATATATATATATATATATTCTAGCTTAAAAGCCGCCCTATTGGGCTGCATTTAGGCGAGATCCTACGGAGGGTTCGTGATTGGGCCTTCATCACAATAGTTAGGGACGAGTACATGCGATAGCAACAACTCAAAATTCATCGCTGCATTTAAATATTGAATTAATATTTAAGCTTAACTTTGAAAAGTGCAACGATAATTCTTCAGTCGCCACTTACTTTAAAGACAATTTGATGTACGTAGGTCCTAACTTTCTGTACACACAATTATTTTTATTTCATGGCTCACTTACGCTGGATTTTTTTTCGAAGTTTTAAAAATTGTTTTTTCACAAACATCATTATCACAAAAAGTCACCGAAAACAATTACAGTAATGAACACTTGGGAATTCAAATTTTCAGGTTTGCAGGTCCAGATCCGGCCTGAAATGATTTTAATTTGCTCACCGAGTCGGCCTGATTTCAAAATGATACGATATGTTGGGCTACGGCATCTAGGAGTGAAGTTAAAAACACAGACAATTTTATTTTGAACGACTGTAATTTCAGAAGAGTATTTTTTTCGTTTTAACATGAGCTATTGAAAGTTACAGAGTTGCCTCCATTTAATTTTTTTATCAGTAGAAGCCAAGATGACGGAATGGAATCATAAAACAATCGTAGTAATAAAAACTTGGGAATCCAAAATTTCAGGATTTCGTGACTGTATCCGAACCGGAATGTTTTAATTTGTTCACGAAGTCAAACCTGATTCCAAAATGCTATGATATGCTTGTGAAATTGAAGAAGTGTAACACAATGACACTCTGACATTCATATTAATTATATATATATATATATATATATATATATATATATATACATACATACTTGGGAAGTCTATGACAAAGTGGGAAAAGTTTTCATGTGATGCGTTCCATCGTTCATCGGACAAAAGTGATATTTAAATGAATGCGTCTACACATGCGCTCAAAAGAGGGAGGACATTATGAATTTTAAATTTAAATATTTTTTAAAAATAAATATTTTGGGTTTATTGTCGAACCGATTTCATTTTATTTTTTTTGTTGTTTTTTCTTTTTTTTTCTTTTGTTTATTTTACAATCACTTTTTTATAACTTCTGTTATAAAAGATTCCAAATTGTGATAATAGAAGAGTGAAATGTTGTAAGAACCTGGTCGAAAATGTACAATTGATGATCTAGCGATTAAAACACTTCTTATATTTCTTCTTAGCAAATTGCGTTCTCAATCAATTTACAAATTTACAGATTCGGGGTTTTTGTATATTATTGAATTGTTCGCGAAGATGGATTTCTCGCCATTTAATCATTAACCTTTGTATTTGTTTTATGTATGAATAATTCATGAATTTGTAAATTAATTGCACCTTTATTGAAATTAAAATAACTGATCCAAGTGCAACTTTCGGATAATAAGTGCGACATTACTGTAATTATTGAACAATATAGTTCATGCCCTATTGACGGAAAATCTATCAGTAAAAAAGAATTTTCTTATCACTATATTTGTACAAAAACGCACAACCTTAAAATTTAAATTCAAACTCAGCGTTGCGACTGCACGTTCCAAAACAATAACACATTTCTCATAGCATTTTTCGGATTACATCTCTATTTTCGTTGTCCTCTTATTACTGAGAGTAAAAACAAGAACAAAATCTATTCCATACCTGAGGATGTCTGTAGGAACAGACGAAAGCTTGTAAAATAAAAAGATCTAATGCAACGGAAATTTATAAAACAGGATCTTTTCATTCATAAACAGATTCAAGGTTTTTGTATATTATTGAATTGTTCGCGAAGATGGATTTCTCGCCATTTAATCATTAACCTTTGTATTTGTTTTATGTATGAATAATTCATGAATATATATATATATATATATATATATATATATATATATATATATATATATATATAAAGATTTAAACACTAATATTCCATGGAATATTAGTGTGTATCTACTTCTGTACTTATATTTATATATTAGATATATATATATGTATATGCGTATATTAACCACTAATATTATCAATACATATATATATATGTGTGTGAGTGTATGTCTGAAGATCCTGAGAAATATAAAATTCTCTGGTGAAATAAATTATTACAATGGAGTCTTAAAGTGGTCTGTTTTACTTTAAATTAAATTATTCGCTATGAATTAACATTGAGCTCTCAGGATTTCGTCCTCCTTGGGATTATCCATACGGATTACCAAGATTTTCGTTACTTAAATATATATATTTTTTTTTTTTAAGCTTAGCGCCCCGAGCAAGGCATGAAGCCACTAGGATGCAGGGAGGTTGCAGAAGATTTGTAGCAAGAGCAGACAGGAGTAATAGAAGAAAGGATGAAGGGAAGGATAGTGTATATATCAAGGTACCTGGAGATGTCGATTGACATTACATTTGAATAGTTGGAGATTATAGCTATCAGGGAAACAGTAATTAGGAAGGGTGTTCCACAGGCGAGAGGTGCGAGGTATGAAGCTATTGGAGTAGAAGAGACAGCTACATTTTAAATTTTCTACAGTGTAAGGGTGAGAGCGGGATGCCAGCCTCGTAAGGCGCTTGTATTCATGGAGACTGGGAACCAGGGAAAGCAGCTCATCGGAGCAATTGCCATGAAAGTATTTGTAGAAGAGACAGAGAGAGGCGACGACGCGTCTGTGAGATAGTGGCTACAGGCGAGACGCCAGATCAGGGCCAGTCACATTACATATCCGTCTCTGGATCTTGTCAAGAACTTCGAGGTAAACAGAAGGTGCCCCAGACCATATATGGCAGCAATACTCCATGCAAGGGCGAATGGTCGTTTTGTATATTTGAAGTATCGATTCAGGGGAGAAAAATTTCCTGGCGCGGCACAGAGAGCCAACTTTCCTCGCGGTGGACGATGCAATTGACTCAATGTATTTGTTCCATCTCAGGTCAGCAGTCAACGTGAGACCGAGCAGACGCAGGGAGTCACTCTCAAGAAGTTGACTATCAGACATTCTAATGGGGGGCAGGTAAGGATATCTATGGTTGTTAATGGAGAATAGTTTAGTTTTTGAGGCGTTAAATTTGACCATCCACTTGTTGTCCCAGTTAACAACCGATTGGAGGTCCATTTCAAGACGCGCGGCTAGGTTAGTTTTGACCGCGACACAAGATTTGGTTTTGAGGCAGGAGTAAATTGTAGTGTCGTCCGCGTAGATGCCAACTTGGGAACCTATGGCGTCAGAAAGGTCGTTGATGAAAATAAGGAAAAGTGTGGGGCCAAGGATGGAGCCTTGGGGAACACCTGCGTTCGTGGGATAGGAACTGGAGGAGAAACCGTTGAGAACGACCTTCAATTCTCGGTTTGACAGGAATGATTGTATTAGATCAAACAGTCGACCAGTAATACCGTATCCCTGGAGCTTACGATGAAGGCCGGCATGCCAAACCCTATCAAACGCTTTGGAGATGTCTACGGCCACGGCACGAGCCTCACGATTATTTTGAAGTGCTTGGTAGACAGTTTCAGTGATGGCCGTAAGCACGTCAGCTGTAGAACGGGCGTAGCGGAAACCATATTGCTTGTCTGAGAGAAGGTCGTGTGTGGTAAGGTGGTTAACCACTTCTGCGTTGATTAGGGCTTCGAAGACTTTGCCGAAGAGGGGTAGGAGACTAATAGGACGGTAATTAGCGGGGTCAGAGGGGTCTCCAGAGTTCTTAAAGGCAGGAACAATGGATGAGGACTTCCAGCAGTCAGGAAAACAAGATTCCTTGAGGCAGTAATTATACAGTTTAGAGAGGGCGGGTGCTAGCTCAGGCGCGCATTTCTTCAAGACAATGGCTGGTATGCCGTCTCCACCACTAGCCTTGTGGGGGTCAAATTTGGAGATAATACCCAGTACTGATGACGGGGTTATGCGTAAGCCGCTCAATAGGGCCTCAGTTCTTAGAGAGAAGTCAGGTATGGGTACACCGGTGGAGTCAAGCGTCGAGTTATATAAGAACTTCCGAGCAAGGCATTCAGCCTTGTCGGTTGAGGAGGTCAAGACCTCGAACTGGTTGAATAAAGGAGGTATGGAGGGTTTTCTATTGTTCAGGACACTCTTGCAGAGCCGCCAATAATCTTTGGAGCCAAATTTGCGAGATGCAATACGCTCCCTCATCCGAGCAGCAAATATTGTCTTAGCTTCGTTGAGGACACGCTTGCACTCGCTACGAGCGGAGGCAAAGAGACGTCTATTGCAGTCCGACATGTCGCTACGAAATAAGTGAAAGAAGTGGTTCCTATGGGCAATGGCGGCTGAGCAAGCAGCGGAGAACTAAGGGGAGGAGTGCAACTTGACCTTAAATTTCCTTGAGGGGATGAAAGCGTCGATTCCAGCTTTAACCCAGGATGAGACCTCAGAAGCACATTCAAGGACAGGGAGTGCAAAGACAACATCCCAGGGGACATCGCGGAGGAAGTCACGGAACGAGCCCCAATCCGATCGTTGGTAGTAGAACGAAGTTCTAGTAATGGGAGGTTCTTTGCGGGGTGTGGAGTTGAAGGAAATGTTAACAGATACCACGGCATGGTCAGAGTTACCAAGAGGGCAGAGCTGTGTGGCGCTACAAGATTCGGGGATGGAGGTAAAACACAGATCTAGAAGGGAGGCCTTATCTGCCAGGTTGGGGGCAAAACGCGTGGGGAAGTTGACTATCTGCGTGAGGGATTGAGAAATTGAGAAGTTAAGTGTTTGAATGGCAGCCCGGTCAGTAGTAGCATTCTCGAGCCACTTGGTATGATGGGCGTTAAATTCACCAAACACGAATATGTGAGCAAACGGGTGGAGAGAGAGGGCCTTGTTTATGCTGTCCGATATATATATATATATATATATATATATATATATATATTAGATGTAGTAAAACATGGACAAAACCCTATATAAGCATAGATGAGAGCATATGGACCTACCAGACAGTCACCTACAATCCCAGCCCAAACATTAATCGTAAACCAGTATTGTCCACCCATTGTGTAAATTCGTTATTCTATCTCTTCCAAATGATGCCTCATTTATAAACAAGACTAAAGAGCCAAACAACAGATCGCTAGTTTCTGCGATAAACCATCGGCAAAAGTCATCTAGCCTTGAGTCTTCAGAGGGCGAAAGACCCTGCACACCTTACAAATGATACGGATACAGGAGCTGCTCTTGAAGTGAACTTCGGCAGCCTGTAGAATGGGTTCTTCGTTGTCATAGTTTGTAGTGACACGAATCTTGCCTCAGCAACGCGAAGATAAACAGCGGCAAAGGTTGGATGATTCGGCTGCCTTCGCTCTATAAACTCAATCCGATACAAACGTGCAGCTTCATGTCCAATACAATTCGCGCCGCCGTATTTAAAAATCCTATCTGCCTGTTCATGATATAAAAAAACCTGGCATTGTTAAACGGAAAACTTTTCAGTTAACTCACTATTACACCCGTTAAACGTTGAAGACAGACTAGCCAAAAATATGCACGAATAACAAATGTAACCTTGTCTACAGGGCAACACAGCCCCATCTACCGTAACATTCTTTCAACTCAATAACTCAAAGTCGAAGGTTTTGGTGTGAGGAACCCTTCCCCAAAGATTGTAAAATTATTTTTAATACACCATATATATATATATATATATATATATATATATATAATGTTTCTCAATTTTCCTTTATATTTAGTTAATGTTCATTAACATATTTGAATATTTTTATATTTGAGTATTTTTTATTCAAATTGAACAATTTTTATTGTGAAATTTATAAAAAACCGATGTGTTAAATACTTTTCCCCTCCACTATATATATATATATATAGTTGGATTGTGGATTGATGTCAAATTGACGAACTCACATTAATCCAACTAAATATGTTAGCTCTATCACTGATATTGAGCGCTTCCAGTAAGTACTGCGCATAAATAATATATATAAAAACTGCATATATATATATATATATAAAAACTGCATATATATATATATATATATAAAAACTGCATATATATATATATATATATATATATATATATTCACATTTTACATATATATATATATATGTACGGTGTTCTTTACTAACTGCGTAAGGAGTTCAGGACATATGCTTCGAGGATAAGGTGAGATAAAAGAATTTTATTTCCTGAAATTACCGTCTCAATCTTTCATTGGAATGGTTTTGTAACTTCTATTTCTAAAATCAAGTCATTATAAGGTGTTTCTATTTTCGTTTTCTTTTCTTTTCTGGTTTGTGCAGTCATCTTAGCAACGACATTCTAAGGCTTCATTTAGCCACGGATCCGCCAAACTTGGATACGAACACAGTCTGCATGAACTACCCCTATCTGTCGTCGGCACAATTCGAATTGTGCAAAATCTACCCCGATGTGACGGCGTCTGCCATACAAGGAGTACAGGTGGCCGTACACGAATGTCAGTTTCAGATGAAGACCCACAGATGGAACTGTTCGACTTTGGAGACGAAAAACAAGAATCCAGAATTCAGTCCTGTATTTAAACGAGGTAAGAAGATATATCTTTCTTTTTTGTTGTTCTTCTTTGTTTTGTTTTTTTAATAGTCGGTATGGAAAAAAGAAAAGTGTTGCAAAACATTCAAATTTAGCCATTGTTTCTACCAACTTCCGGCCAGACGACACCTGACAAAAACGAGAATAAAATACAAGGTACACCATTCTATCACTAATTAACGGAACATTGCGCGTCTGTCTTGCAACTAGTCGTTGTTTAGACCCAGAGAAAATTGCTCGAATGCAGAGTTGAGGGTAAATATCTTCAATATCTCCGATTTTAAATATTGGTGCAATATTTAGACGACATCTCACTATATATATTCTTAGTATACATGACATTATTTCATGAACGGAAGTTTTCGTGGCAAGCAGTGATGACATAACGATAATATAAATTTAAACATTTATTGATGTGATGGCACTCTGGTCCGATAGGTGGCAAGTTAGTCTCCGTGAAACATGTACATAGATATATTTTTGAAAGGATATGCATATATATATATATATATATATATATATATATATATATATATATATCCTTTCAAAAATATACTTTATAGAAATAAGAAATAATGTCGGATATATATATATATATATATATATATATATATATAATTATTTATTTAAAAATTATAACATAAATATGTTATAAAATTACTACAAAAATACCCATTTTGTTTCAACACCTCTGTAAGGATGCATACCAATGTAAGGATAAAGGCGTTAGTTAGATCCAGTGTCAGGACCCAAAGAGTGTAAGTTCAATACCCGGTTAAGGCAGTGGAGAACTTTCAGAGGGAAATTAACAGGAGATAACTGATAACAGACATCGATTAAACATGGCACATGGAACTAGAACAGTCTACCCCAGTGAGCGAAATAAAGGGTTCATTTCGATATTCCAACCACCTGAAGAAGGCCGGAGCGTACAACGACAGAAACGCTGTAATAATTAAGGCGACAAAGATGAGGACAATAGTCCGAATAATGCAAATAATGTACATAATACTTCATCTCAGAAATATAGACAGATCTATCTTCTTCACTCTAAACCTGACCTCCTGTTCCTGTCTGAAACGGGTATCAGTGCTTCAATCCCATTGCAGGAGCTCACAATCCCGGTTTACTCACCTATTATAACAAAATACAACCACCTAAATCGCCAGAGTCACGGACTTGATGCCTACATCAATGACGGGTTTCTCTGTGGCAGGGACACAAAAAAAACTCGGGCCCTGATCTCTCGTATATGTCCTTTCGCGTGGCGATTATCTACAGTATCACATTCGTCTTTGCTCTATATTGGCAATATCCTCACCGATTTTCCTTTCCTAGTCAGTGTCTACATTGACTCCAAACCAATGACATCCCCTGATTTACCGTTCCATAGAATTTTTTTTTTTTTTTTTTGCTACGCAAAGGCAGACTGGGACAGTTTTCGGTCCTTTATGACGGAAGCGGCTCTCCCAACCTTCTTCAAACATGCTGACCCCAAAAATGCTGCCCTGATCTCCGAATGGATCATTTTTGGAATGTAGGATTTTATACCCCAAAAGAAATTCCAGCAAATACCAAACAGTCAGCCCTGGTTTATCCCTAAATGCGCTGCAGCCATAGCTTACTGGAACCAGTACTTCTAAATCTAACACAATGAATGGTGTAGTCTAGCCCTTACTTCTTTCAGAACCACCGGCAATCAATGTAAGGGAATTCTGGAAAATGTAAAGTGCATCTACGCGCCAACTGTCCAGTCCAAAGTTGAAAATTCTGGAAGATTACAAAATCCAATTATGAATATAGCTAAAGCGGCTGTGCCCTCTATTTTAAATGGTCTGGAGGTCATATCCTCCTCGACTGACAATGCGAAGCTCTTCACCTCGATCTCTGCCTCAAACCCAAAGTTAGATAGCAAAGGTCATTCCCTCCCCCAATTTCCCATGTCTCACTGAGCGTAATGTCAGTAATTTACTCATTTCACTAAGAGACGTTTGCAGACATATCAAAAGCCTCGACCCAAAAAAGCCACTGGCCCAAACAAAATTCCAGTAGTCGTCCTTATGAATATCAACCCAGAATTATCCCCGATCCTAGCAAAGTCATTTAATCTCCACTTGAAGGGAAAATTCTTTCCAAGCATATGGAAGGTGGCAAGCGTATGCCCGATCTTCAATTACTCGGAAAATCAATAATCCCCTCCCAAGTATAAACTCATTAGTCTGCTCAGTATCGACAGTAAGCTTTTTGAGGCCTTAATCAACAAGAAGGTCGTCGAACACTTGAATAGAAACAATCACTTGTGCGACGAGTAATATTGGTTTCGATCAGTCCGATCCACTGCTGACGTCCTAACTACCATTACACACAGAATTAGTGAGCAAAAACCTGTAAGATATCATCAAAGACCGGAAGCTCATGACAATGCCGGAACTCCTGGTAGTCATTCCTGGAGGAGATTGTCTTTTTTTCTGCCTTAGATTTCCCCCCCAAGGACTGAAGCAGTCAAGAAACAGATGATGATGATGATGATGATGATGATGATGATGATGATAATGACGAAGTTAAGTTCGGTGGTATAAACCTCAACGCCCCTACAATAAATAGGGCACTAGTGGCCAGAACGTCTCACATTATTATTATTATTTCGATTTTTGCTATGGTCATACTATCTACCAAGATACGGGAAGACCTAAAGCAATATGGTTATTCTCCATCAAGTCGTACGACATCAGACAGAGATCAACTTTCACAGAATATATGCAGTGCAGTGCCAAGCAACGCAGACTTCAGAACCGATCGGATACTAGACTTTATTCCGATTTCCTTAATTTATGACTTCATGATAACTATGTAGGGAACAAGGTCAAATATTTCGTGGGCTGACAGTAATCTCTTCTCGTCACTATTAAGCGTCGGGAGATGGCGTGGTTTGGCCACATCACACTATATAACATCCTCTGCAAGACCATCATGCAAAGCACCGTTCAAAGCGGAAGCAAGCGGAGACGGCAAAGCAAAAGCCGGTAAGATATCATCAAAGACCGGAAGGACATGATAATTCCGGAACTCCTGGTAGTCACCGCCAACAGATCATTCTTTGAGGAGATTGTCTTTTTCTTCTGCCTTAGATTCCCCCCACCCCACAAGGACTGAAGCAGTCAAGAAACTGATGATGATGATGATGATGATGATGATGATGATAATGATGATGATGATGACGAAGTTAGGTTCGGTGGTATAAACCTCAACGCCCCTACGATAACTAGGACAACAGTGGCCAGAACGTCTCACATTATTATTATTATTATTATTATTATTATTATTATTTTCAGATGCTATGTCTCTTAATGAAATCTGCTATCATGAACCCCACAAATTCCTCTCTTTATTTTTGATTTTTGTACAGTCATCTATTGACATAAAGCAAATTACTTGATGTTACGCTTGCTTCTCTTACCTTCAATATTTGCTGTGAGTATTAAATTCTCTAGGCCCTCTTTCCTCAATATCTCCGATCATTTTCTGTTAATGTTCTCTGCATCAGTACAACAGCCTCCCCGTCACTTCAAGTCTCGTCATTCTTCTGTGAGGAGATTGTACGACATTTACTGCGATATTAGATATTTTATAGCAGTTCAATTTTTGTTTGCCATGATATTTTCCAGTCTCTTAATACTTTTTTTTAGATTCTGGAAGGCATCTTTCACTATACCTGCGTCCTTCGAATTTCTGTATCACATTTCCCATCGTCTGTGAATACACCACCCAGACAGTTCAATTTATTTACCTGCTTGATCTTGACGTCCCCAATGCGTAGGAAAAACCTTGGACTGCTTCATTTAATTATTATATATATATATATATATATATATATATATATATATATATATATATATATATATATATATATATATACAAACTTACATCTATCCAACCAAATATGTTAGTTCTGTCTCTGATATTGAGCGCTTTCTAATAAGTACCGCGCATATAATATATAAATAATTATACATATATATATTTATTTATATTTATATACACACACTTTTCACACACAAATATATATATATATATATATATATATATATATATATATATATATATATATATATATATATATATATATATATGCGTGGTATTTAGTGGAAAGTGCTCAATATCTGTGATATCTGTAAAAGTTTGTCTGATGATCACAAATGTGTGAAACACAGGGTTACAAACTAATATCTGTATAACTGAATATATATATATATATATATATATATATATATATATATATATATATATATATATATACAAACTTACATCTATCCAACCAAATATGTTAGTTCTGTCTCTGATATTGAGCGCTTTCTAATAAGTACCGCGCATATAATATATAAATAATTATACATATATATATTTATTTATATTTATATACACACACTTTTCACACACAATATATATATATATATATATATATATATATATATATATATATATATATATATATATATATATATATATATATATGCGTGGTATTTAGTGGAAAGTGCTCAATATCTGTGATATCTGTAAAAGTTTGTCTGATGATCACAAATGTGTGAAACACAGGGTTACAAACTAATATCTGTATAACTGAATATATATATATATATATATATATATATATATATATATATATATATATATATATATATAGTAAAATTAATAAATCCGTTGGTATATAATCCAAGTGTATCCTAGTAATATAAAATATGAAAAGTGATTCACAAAAAGAGATCAATGCATTTATTATTACAGAACAAAGAATTAATACACAATAAAATCCAAAATCACCTCATATGAGGAATAAGCTTATTTCAACTGACGAAATTAGTCAGTCTTATTTAACCCCGGTATAGACTGAGTTCGTGTTGGAATTAGAAATTTAACTGTGACAGCTACAAAAATCCGTCAAAAAACTAATGCAGAATTTATCCGTTTCAGTCAGACGAAAGGCATGAGACAGTGGCTTATATGAAGAATGAAGTGTTAATTTGATACTAAGAGAGGAACAAAAGGGGTTTAAAAAAAACTTAAATTATATAGATAAAGTTATGTTTAAAAATACAAATTCATACTTAAACGTACTATTCCAAAGACAAGTTATATTTAAATACAGGATATATTTAAATAAATTAAAAATAAGTAATATTTAAATAATTTATATTAAAATTAAGTAAAATTATATTTAAAAACCGTTATATTTAATAAAAATCAATAAGTTATATTAAAAAATAAGAAATATTTAGCAATAAAAATATAATAAGATAAAACAAATTCTACAATTAAAAAGAAAAATATATAATAAAATAAATAAATACAAATAACAACTGACTTTAAAGACAAGTTAAATCAAAAAACATGTTAGGATTATTTTTTTAAATAAAAAGCTGTACTTAAAAAACAACATCAAAATATAGAGAAGTAACTGTAAGTGGAAAAAGGAAAGAGAGTTCATAGAACAGCGGACGATTAAGATATAAATAATATGATGTAATAATGGAAAGAGAGAAATTAGAATTACTTATATATTCGATATTTGAAGAGAGAGAAATACAGTAACTAATAAAGTAAAACCTATATTATGGAAATTTAAATTTCCATAATATTTAAATACCTTCCACTCTCCCCTGACCCACTGCCTGGTGCCTTTCATCTGACTGAAACATTAAAATGGATAAATTTTGTATTAATTTTTCGACTGACGAATTTCGTCGATTAAAATAAGCTTATTCTCCATTTAAGGTGATTTGGGATTTTATTGTCTACTAATAGCATTTCTTCAAAAATGATAACATAAACATATTATAACATCACTAGAGAAATAGTCATTTTGTTTCAACACTTTTGGTGTCTTCTCAATTGATGGTGTTGATATCAGAATAAAGAGTTTTTAGAAGTTCAAAACCAACCAAACTCCCCTCAATAGGGTAAACATTATTAGGTAAGCTACAATGACCAATTAAAATACAAATATATGATAATTCAGGTATATGACAATTCAAAAAACTCCTTGTCTTTATTCTGCTATCAACACCATCACTTGACAAAACACAAAAAGTGTTGAAACAAAATGGCTATTTTCGTAGTGAAGCTATAACATGTTTATGTTAAAATTTTTAAATAAATAATATTTGCTCTACTCTGTTTTGAGCACTCTTTTAAAAATAGCGTTTTTGCTTATTGGAATTTTATTCCGTCTATACGAATCCTATAATTATATATATATATATATATATATATATATATATATATATATATATATATATATATGAAGAGACAGATATACATACATACATAGGTACATACATACATAGAGTGGAATAATGGATAGCGGCTTGGTTTGAGGAATCAAAGAGCCGAGTTGGAACTCCAGTCTAATTTGTTACGTGCAAATGCCCTTGGGATGAATCCACCTTTTCTTCCTCCTCTTATGGGTAAATAGCAAAACTTGGATGACAACCGATCTAGAACAACAACTCAAAACATTGAATCTTGAACACCTGCCGAGTGCAGTGCCAAATCTCTTTAAAATTAGACAAGGGCTTCTTGAGCTAGGACCGTTTCTCCGTTATCACGGAAGTTTTAATTGGAAATTCAAACTTTGTTTTCGATACAATTTCTTATATCAATCCGCGTATATAAATAAACACTTGCATATTATATTCCTACTGTTATGTGAGTGAAATATAATAAACATTCATAATACATTATAACAACATTATTAAAGAAATTTAAATATACATAACATATATTATACAATTCACTACACTGTATTAGAACTTGTTTTTATTAAAAAAAAAAAAACTGCTTGAAAGGTGAAGAAGCTATATGTCACATGACTTGATTGTAAATAAATAAATGGTTGCACTCTAATTTGTTACGTATTAAAAAGAAAAAAAGCACGAAGAAACAATTATCTATAATAAAAACATAGTTATTATTTTGAAAAAGACGACACTTCTTTTAAGCTATTACTACTCCAAATTCTCAGGCAAGGTTTTCACTATGAAGCCAAATGGATCAATAAACCTTCTCTTCCCGTCTTCAGTAATAATTATTAATTTTGCATTCAAAGTACATTTTATGGAATAAATTTATCTTTTAATGTAAAGAAGTAAAACACATATCTATTGATATCACTTAATAATTTATTTTCATCCTTTCAATCAGGATATATTTTTCATAAAGGCACTTTTGGTGATTTCCATTTGATATCAGACCGGAAAAAATGAATTACTAACTAATAATTAATCAAAATTATACATCTTATTTTGAAGAATACTACACCTGTTTTAAGCTATTACTACAAATTTTCACTCAATGTGGAACAATTAAATTTCTTTTTCCGTTTTTAAATACACATTAAATGTATAATTAATAATAATTGATAATAAAATTTTTAATTAATAATAAAATTACTGTTATTTCATCATTTTGTATCATGAAAACTGCTTTTTAACATAATTGGTTTATATGTGGCCTAGATTGTGCACACGCACATACACACACACACACATATATATATATATAGAGAGAGAGAGAGACAGAGGGAGGGAGAGAGACGAAGCAACATAATAAATTCCGTTCGATGAATTCCTAAAGAAACATGTCACAGAACCTTTTTCCACTTTGTCATGCATTTTCCCCAATATTGTTCTTGATATATAAAAATTTATATTGTTATCTCATATATATATATATATATATATATATATATATATATATATATATATATATATATATATATATATATTGTCGTCATGAAGTATCATCTAAATTATAGCAGCAAAAGTCAAAAAGAGGGCAGGGGCGAAAAGTTTTTACCTGTTCAAATTTAATCGCTGTCGGATATCAAATCTCGCGATCCCATGTTCACGATGAATCGCCTTAAAATGTCCAAGGGATCATGAGATCATTCGTGACAACAAAAAAAATGATGTCAAAAAAAAAACTCAGCTAGACAGATGGGATATATTTGTTGCTTTTTTACGATTGAACAAATGACATCCTATCTTTAACGTCCATCTATCCCATAGCTTCCACACATTGCCTGTCTTCCCGGATCTTACATTCAAAAAACAAAAAAAATGACAGCGAGAGAAAGAGGCGGAATAAATATCATTGCTTCGTCATATCTCCGGATAAAAAAAAAACTTTTCATTGGAGTTTTATGGTGGAAGAACGGATAAAGTCGTTGTCTAGTTTCATATAAAATAAAATTACTATTTCGTGGGTAAGCGCGTACTACCGAACAGTAACATTTTAATGTGTATTTTCTATCTTCTTATTTTTTTCTGTCAGTACAAAAACAGATTGCTATATAACTGAAAAACTTATATAAAGACTCAAATGTGAAAAACCTTCTGACAATAGCAAATAATTTTTTTTTTATACATTCTTTTTATAGATACAAATATTTAAGTAAATGCTCTGTTTATAATAAACAGTATTAACAACATTTAGCGGCCTGAATGTCCTAGAAATTATCATAGAAAATATTCGTCCTCCGGCAGGAATGGAACCTGTATCTTATCCGGAACCGTCATATGCATTAGCAATTGAGCCACAGATGATCGCTCGGTTAGCATGGTCGATTTTACTGTTTTTAAATTACATTTACCGGCCTGAATATCCGCGAAATGTCGGAGGACGAATATTTTCTATGAAAATTTCTCGAACATTCAGGCCGGTAAATGTTATTAATACTGTTTATTATAAACAGAGCATTTAACTGAGCGCTGCTCTGTGGCCCAATCGGTTAAAGCACGTCAGGCTAAATGACGGTTACGTATAGGATACAAGTTCGATTTCTATCGGAGGACGCATATATTCTATGAAAATTTCTCGGACATTCAGGCCGGTAAATGTTGTTTAATACTGTTTATTATAAAACAGAGCATTTACTTAAATATTTCTATCTATAAAAAGAATACCCGCTCGGCCCGGTGGCTAGGATCAAAGTGTAGTATCTGCGCTTTGTGAGCTGCAGGGTCGGGTGCCTGCCGAACTCTCTGCTTGCAGAGAGGAACCCGGACGAAGCTCCGCCGAAGGGTAGGGTTTCGTTGGGGGAGTTTGACGGAACTGGCCCGCCTCGGCGGGTTTGGATGGTTATTTATTTTTGGCTGGGCCTACGGGCTCGGATATACCCACATTAAAAAGGCCTTGTGCCACATTCGATCCCCGTGGGTGGATTGATAAATACCATCTATAAAAAGAATGTATAAGCATAAAAATGTCTTAAGATAATTGTCTGACTTTGTCCATTTCATAATGTATGACATCATTTGTTGACATTTAGATACGTATTGAGCAGATATGAATGTACGTGAGAGATTCATTGAAGATTGAAGTTTAAAAGCAGTAAAATCGACCTTGCTAATCGAACGATCCCCTGTAGCCCAATCGGTTAAGGCACGCCAGGCTATATGATGGTTCCGTATAGGATACAGGTTCGATTCCTGTCGGTTTTGTTATTTATTTTTTTTTGTGGATATTCATATTTGAGTAGACGCTCTGTTTATTTATTAAACAGTATGTTTATTTATTTTCGCCTACCGGCCTGAATATCCGAGCCACCTGAAAGTGTAAATTTTTCTTAAATAAGTTTTTCTCGAATTTTTTTTTTTTACAATTGGTAAATTTACAAAAGTTCATATTTTTACCTTATTTTTTGTCGAGTACTTTCGAATGTTGCTACATTCGTTTTCAAGGATTGTGTTTTGTGGATATAACAACATTCGAACGTACTACGAAACAAATAAATCAAAATAAAAAATAAAGATAAACAAATATGAAATTTGGTAAATTTACCGATTATATAAAACAACCAATTTGGAAATTTGAAAAATTTTACAAAAAATTGAATAGAGAGAACTTGTCGATATTATTCAATCAAACATATTTGAAAGAATACTTGCTACCAATATATATATATATATATATATATATATATATATATATATATATGTATGTGTATGTGTGTGTATGTGTGTGTGTGTGTCTGTGTGTGTGTGTGTATAAATTCAGTTTAATCGTTGTAAATGATGTCACGCCTGACTGACTTGAAATTGATTTCACCAGGCTTAGAAACGCCAGAATTTACTAAATACAGAATTCGAATGACGCGCAAAACTAGCAACCATGATAACGACTGCAGTAACAATCGAAGGTACCCGAATGGATACAATAAATGGTACCATGCAATATGGATAGAATAAAAGAACCTTGGAAAGTTAATTCTAACATAAACAACTTAGTCGGAAGTTGAACAGACAGATTTTGTTATTATTTAGCCCTGGGGTGTTTTGTTGCCGCCAAAGTACTCGTAATTCCGAGTTGGTGACATTTCTTTTACTCCCTCCCACTACTCTCCTGAGTCAGTCAGAGTGTGTAACACGCAACGTGGCTCAATCAGAGTGTATAACACGTGGTGTGACTCAGTTGTAGCTCAGTTGACGTGGGAGACAGGCAACAGAGAGCTACTCTCTTTTTCGGAAATCCGATGAGATTAACGCAGAGTTCATCAAGCTTATATGAAAGAAATCTTGTTGCCTAAATCCACTTTAGACACACCCACACACACAGACATATATATATATATATATGTATATGTGTGTGTGTGTGTGTGTGTGAATTTGAATGTCCTTAAATGACCCATGCTCCCCTGTGTCTACATGAAAAGCTGCATATTATTAAGTTTTCTAAAAATAATGATCTATTAAATCAACATAATGAACTGGCTTCATTAAAAAAATCTATGTATTACAATTATATATCCATTATTTAATTATATATAATACTACATGTAATATTGATTTAATTCCTTGTATTAAGGCCCAATAAATAAAATAGGTATTGTATTTTAGATTCAAAATTATATAAAAATGATTTAATCATATCAGGGACCCCTTTAAGATTGTTCTAAAAATATATATAAAAATAATTAAAAAAAAAACAAAAATTAAACTATTGTTATAGATATACATATCCGAGTCTGTCTATATTTCTGAGATGAGGTATTATGTACAGTATTTACATTATTCGGACTATAGTCCTCATCTTTGTCGCCATTTTTATCAGAACGTTTCGGCCGTTGTACGCTCCGGCCTTCTTCAGGTGGTTGGAATTTCGAACTGAACCCTTTATTTCGATCACTGCGGTAGACTGTTCTAGTTCCACGTGCCATGTTTGATGGATTTCAGTTATCAGTTATCTCCTGCTAATTTTCCCTCTGATAAGTTCTCCACTGCCATAACCGGGTATTGAACTCACACTCTTTGGGTCCGTCACTGGATCTAACCAACCACTGTGCCATGTGTCCTTGAGGACATCTGGGTATGAATTTCTGGGTATTATAAACCTAATGTTTTCAGAAACCATTTTTACCAGTGCTCATATTGCAATTTTGCTGTTATCATTGCATGTTTTACCATAGCTCACATTGCAACTTTGTTATCATTGCTTTTCTCTGGCACTCCTTATTACTGGTTCCCATATTGTATTTATTTCTATGCTTGGTCGGCTCAGGAGATTTTTGTGGCCTACCATATGTGCTGATTCCTTAAGTTTACGAATTTTCCAATGGTGTTCCCTGTCTATGATCTCAACATGATCCCACAGGGGACGGTGATCTTCCTTCTCTCTCCATATGTAGTCAGCCACCCCTGATTTTTCTACTTCCCCTCGCGTTACAGCTTTCTGGTGTTCTTGAAGACTTACCTTGAGGGGGCGGCCTGTCTCTCCTTTATATTCCTTTCCGCAGCTGCACGGGATAGCGTACACACAATCTTTAGTCATGTTCTCCTCTGTGGGGGGTCTCACTCGAGAGAGATATCTGCGAAGTGTTGTCAAGCTTTTGAAGGTTGTCCTGATCTTATATGGACCGCAGATCCTTTGTATTTTCTCTGATAACCCCTTCACATAAGGCAGGCAGACTGTTTTCTGGGTGTTGTTGTCCTCCTCTTGTACCCGCCTATCCCAGTTTTGGGTGGCTGCTGCCATGTACCCAGGGTAGTTGTTACGTTGTAGGGTACTACTTATACTGACCAATTCTTTATCTAACATCTCTGGGTCGCCACTTATGACTTTTGCTCGGTGTTGTAAGTAACGAACGATCCCTTTCTTTACGCTGTATGGATGGTGGGAGTTGAAATTGAGGTACTGTCCGGTGAATGTCGGTTTACGGTATACGGATATCTTGAACCCATGCTCTGTTCGAGATATTAGTACATCCAGGAATGGGAGTGTGTTGTTACTCTCTTTCTCCATTGTGAACTGTATCGAAGGTCTTATTGAGTCCACATGGTCCAGTAGAACCTGGACATCTTCCGGGTGTGGCCAGAGTATGAAGGTGTCATCTACGTACCTTAACCATATAGTAGGCTTTAGCGATATAGATTCTAATGCCATTTCTTCAAAGTATTCCATGTATATATTCGCCATTGCTGGTGATAATGGCGAGCCCATTGCTAAGCCCTCATCCTGTCGATATATGTGTGATCCCATTCCGAAGTGTGTTGTTTCTGTACAGAAAGTCAACATCTCCATCAGATTATCTATTGGAATACTGGTCGGCTCTTCTAGGGATGAGTCAGAGGTCAATTTGTCTCTGACTACTGAGAGTGCTTCCTCCGTGGGTACCTTGGTGAACAAACTCACCACGTCCAAGCTCACCCTCTGGTTGGATAGGATGGGAGCATCTTTGATTATTTCCACGAAGTGGGCGGAGTTTCGGACATATGAAGGAGACTTTCCGATCAATGGGTCAATTATATCTACAAGGAAGCGACTCAGAGGGTGGCACACAGAGCCTTGGCAACTAACAATCGGCCTGAGCGGAATACCGTCTTTGTGCATCTTAGGGAGACCGTATATGTGAGGTAGCTTGGTGTAACGCTGCGATAACTGCCTATACGTCTTGGGTGCGAAGTGATCCTTGTTCTTGATTAGGATCTGTGACAGTTTGCGGTCCGTTTTCATAGTAGGATCCTTTTTCACTTTGCTGTAGCTACCACTGCTAATGAGATCTTCCAGTTTTCTTGTATACTCTGATTTGCCCATCACTACATTACCTTTGTCAGCCGGTAGTATGATGATGTTTTCGTTCCTCTGTAGGGATCCAATCGCCAGCCTCTCCAGTTTTGTTATGTTAGACCTGGGCAGCTTGGCTCTCTCCAAGGCCTGTCTTACCTTCCATCTCAGTTCATCCGCCTGAGGGAAGTTCAAGGCCACCTCCTCGACTCTGGCAATGATGTCCAAGTATGGCACCCGCCTGATGGTTGTGGCGAAGTTGAGACACTTATTCAATACTGACTCCTCAGAGGCGCTCAGCTGATATTGGCTTATGTTGACTACTGCTTTCACTGGTGGGTGATGGACCTTGTGCGTCACCTTCTGATCTTTCAATCTATTTAATTTTTGCACTTGGCGAGCCTTGACTACATCAAATTCATGTCTGAAGGATTTATCCAGGTCATTTTGGATTCTTCTCTGGTCTTCTTCATTAGTAATTCTGTTGAAGAAATCCTCGAGCGTCTGGGTGATATGAGCTTGTAGTCGATGTTTTATCCAACGATTGTACTGGATTCTCTCTCGGACAAGGGCGTGTCCCGCTTTCTCTGCGACCCGACGAGCTCTCCTTGAATTGACGGGAAGTCTTGGTGCCAAGCCTGAAGGGATGAGTTGTAGGTCTCTGCATCGGTGTAGGAATGTCAGATGGTTCGATATTCGTGCCAGTTTCTGGTAGGATTTCTCAATTTGTCTCCATATTTTTGGTATATCGGGTCCGTACCGATCCTTCAGAGTCTGTCTGTATTTCTGAGATGAGGTATTATGTACAGTATTTACATTATTCGGACTATTGTCCTCATCTTTGTCGCCATTTTTATCACAAAGTTTCGGCCGTTGTACGCTCCGGCCTTCTTCCTATTTAACTCTTTAATAAACAAACGTATTGTTTTCTGTTTTTGTTTGCGAATGGGAATATCTATATTTCGGGACTTAACATTTTTCCCGTCATCAGGCAAAGTTCGTTAACTTTAATTGTAAAATGTTTTAGATGTTCAGTTCATTTACAAGTACTTTCAATGAATCCTTTCATCATTTTCAGGCGTGGATATTATTTTTCAATTTCAGGTGATTTCAGGTGATTTCAGGTAACTTCCGAGACAAATGTAAAACAGGTCGAAAGATGACCCTTCCAACTATCGTCCTATCAGTCTCCTTCCACTCTTCGGCAAAGTCTTCGAAGCCCTAATTAATACCGGGGTGGTTAACCACCTCACATCCCATAATCTGCTCTCAGACAAGCAATATGGTTTCCGCTTTGCCCGATCTACAGCCAATGTGCTTACGGCCATCATTGAAACAGTCTACCGAGCTCTTCAAAATAACGGGGAAGCCCGAGCCGTGGCACTAGACATCTCCAAAGCATTTGATAGGGTTTGGAATGCCGGCCTTCTTCGCAAGCTCCAGGGTTATGGCATTACGGGTCGATTATATAACCAAATACGATCATTCCTGTCAAACCGAAATTGAAGGTCGTTCTCAATGGATTCTCCTCCAGTTCCTATCCCACGAACGCTGGTGTTCCTCAAGGATCCATCCTAGGCCCACTCTATTCCTTATCTACATAAATGACCTTCCTGCCTCAATAACTTCCCAAGTTGGCATCTACGCGGATGACACCACAATTTATTTCTGCCTCAAAAACAAATCTAGTCTCGCTGACAAAACTCGCCTGGCCGTGCGTCTTGAAAAGGACCTCCA
>OZ010588.1:112032206-112069706 GCA_963932145.1 Acanthosepion lycidas | reverse complement strand
TATTACTATTCGGATTGTTATTCTCTACTCTATTCATTATCTTATTTCTCTATTCGGATCACTATTCGGTGTTTACTTTTCGAGCGTGTATTATCGAGCAAGTACTATTAGTGCGAGTGATTTTCGAAGGTGTCTGACACTAGTATTGTTCAACGGCGTTACTGTAGTTGTATCTGCGATTACAAAGTCTCTACTACAACGAACATGACAACGAGTATTCGTTCACATCACAAAAGTGGCAACGAGTGTTCGTTGACATCACAAATTTATTGTTATTTCCTTTGATTACTGTTATATACACATTTTCTTCCGGGTTCCAACCAGAGACCTAAGCTCAGAAATTACTTTATGTCCTTTTCCACTGTAACATAATTGTAACCTTTTTCCATAGATACAGATTTTCTTAATGTTTGAACTGCACTTCTGAGTACAATTGCTTGTATTTCTTTAAGGCGTGGGCTAACAGAAATCCCTTCGGTGAGTCTATCGAAACCTTTTTCCAATCAATCCGAGTACTCCAGCTACAACTGGAATTATTGATATCCTCATGTGTAACATTTTTTTAGATTTCCACTTCAAAATCCTTGTATGTTGATAGTTTTTTGAAGATCTTCAAAGATACATTACAATCTGCAAGAACAGCCATGTCAATAAGAAAGCACATTCTGTTCTTGTGGTCTTTGGCTACGATGCCTTTGATTGTCCTGTCTGTGTGCATTGTAAAGTCCTATATCATTGTTACCGGTCCTATCTCAGTTTGGTTAACTGTTATTAGCGCGAGTAGTACAATAGAAGAGCTGGGTTCAAATTCAGACTTAGTCTGTAGCATTCAATTGAGAAAAGCATGACCCCTTTTCTTCTGCGCTATAACCCTCGTCAAGCTATGAGTTAAATAGTACTACAGACTGGGTTCTCTAACTTGGGGGGCAACCAGTCTAAGCGAAGGAAAATCAAAATGTAAAACACCTCCACGATCCATACAAGAAGCCATGAAAAATCACAGAGTCATGGTATTTAAAAATCCTAGGAGGAGTCGAACGCATTCTCGTTGTATCTCTCGTAATATGGATGTGTAGGTGGTGTAATGATTAGCGACTGAAAAATAAGAATTCGGTGAACAGAGTTCGAATTCTGTTCGAGTACGTTAAATTCACTTTCGCAAAATGGAAAAAAAATGGATCCATCCCTCCTCCTCCCAACGTAGATTGGGTTTTCTAGCCGTGGTTGGGAACCAGTCTAGGAGAATGACAACTCTGAATTCAAAACAGTTTGTACATACTATACCGCCATTGAAAAGGTGATGGCGTTCCCAATTAAGTGCGGCGCTTAGCTATGATCAATGAACTAGATAGTATTAGGTTGGTGCAAAAATAATGTCGTTTTCTCACATAGTAACATATGTGATTTTTGCACCAACCTAATAATAATATCATATAATAATTATGAGTCACTATTCGACTGTAGATTTTTTTTCTAATTTTCGTCTAAGTTGTTTTATCTCAGTTTTTTTTTTAATCCGAGTATTTTCAGCTGTGACTAGAGTCGTTTTCAAGATTTGCGCAATTCTTGATAACGAGTGTCAGCGAAAACTTGTCGAAAATCGGGAAAAAGCTTAATAAAAATTGAACAAGCACACCTTGTTAGTATAATCCATATTGACAAATCTGTCAACATGCCATACGTACCTTTATTAAAAAAATCTTTCAAAAATAAAATATACTTTTCTGAAAGGCTATTTGAGTAAAAAATTAGCTAAAATAAATTTTGATTAATCTGAATTGAAACAAAAGCATTTTTTAACACGAAGGTTATGAGGTTTTGACATATTTACCGATAGCCTGAGGTTTGGCTAATTTATGGAAAGAGGAGCTAATTGTAATAAAATAACCGCATGAATATAATGTAAACACTTGTTCATATATATATATATATATATATATATATATATATATATATATATATAGTAATGCTAAAGATTTTAAATATTTTAAGCTTTCTAATATTTTGTCTATGTTTCTGAGATGGGATATTGTAATTATTTATATTATTTACATTGTTCGGACTGTTGTCCTCGTCTTTATTGTCATATTCGTTTCGGCCGTTGCGCGCTCCAGACTTCTTCAGGAGATTGGAATTTCGAACTGAAATCTTTATTTCGTCCAACAAGGTAGATTGTTCTAGTTCCACGCGCCATGCCTCTTCTGGATGTCTCAGTGATCTCCCTTCAATTCTAGTTTTTCTCCACCATTGCAGCAGACAGGTATTCCACTGACAAGTCTTTGGGTCAAGTCACTGGATTCGACCCACGCTTTTATCCATTGGGCCATGTGTCTAATATTTTATTGAATTTTAAGTACTTTGACTTTATAGTATTGCTTACGGTTTGCTCCCAATATAAGTTCTGGACCAATGATTCACAAATTGGACGTTGCCGTTCCACTGGAAAGATATATGGGGTGGGGGTGATTTCGGTTATACACTGGGGGTGGGGCTTATGGTTGTTTGGATACACAAATGGGTAGCAACCATAAAATGTTTGGGAACCACTGTTTCGCTCTCACCGGCTCTTTTCACCGATATGCGAACTTGGGAGGACATAAATTTGCAAATCAGTTTTTATTATATTTTTTAAAAATCTATTCACCGCAAGTAAGGCAATAAAGCCAATAAGACACAAGGGGATCACTGAGTGTGAAAGAATAAAAAAAGAAGAAAATAAGTTAAAAACAGGAATTAAGAAGGCAGAAGATGACGATTGACATTGCATTTAAATTTTTGAAAGACAGAGTTGGCCGAAAAGCAAGAAATCGGTAGAGACTTCCACAAGCGAGAAGTGCGAGAAAAGAAATTATTGGCATAGAACTTACGGTTACATCTAGACATTTCAACTGAAAAATTATGAGACCTAACAGCCAATCTAGTATTGCGTATCTATCACCAGTCTGTTCATATTTATCTCAATCTCTTCATATGTATCTATCTCGCAAAACAAATCCAGGTAAAAAAAAGTCACAAGAAATATAGAAACATGACGAGATTACCATGCAGCGAGAAAAAAACTCAGCGAACCGAAACTCAGTGGACAAAATCCCAGCCCTTATCCGAAAGTGGACAAAATCCCAGCCCTTATCCCAAAAGTAGACCAAATCCCAGCCCTTATCCTAAAAGTGGACTAAATCCCAGCCCTTATCCCAAAATGAACAATAGTCTGGTAAAGAAACGTCTCCTATATAAAAAGAAACAAATTTAACACTGAAAATTCAAGGAACTTTTAATTCAAATTTGAATGTCAAATTGAGATTTTCTTCGCATAAAGTCGGATCTTATTGAATATTAGTACTCCCTAACTATGAAATATGCTAGAAAACTTTTTTTTTTACGGCTTAGTCTCTTTTCGTATACGATCTCCATGGTTTGTTTACGTTTTGGCGCAAACTTTAAAAAAATCCTTCTTAAGGATTCTTTTACATAAAAAGAGTCTGAGATATTAGGATTCCCTAACTATGAAACATATCGAATATTTGACCGTAGCATTGATAGAAAACTTTTTTAGAAGCTGGTTTATCATGAATTTTTGTTGCAAACAGTGCGGACCCATAAACTGGTGAAGTACCCGACAGAAATAGATGAATTTATTATTGACCAGTATAAATTAATTCTGACTTTTTTTCCGAAGCAAAACAGTGACTTTTCTTTTCCTGTGACTTTATTATCGGCCACGGTCAAAACTGATTATAAGCAAAAACAATCAATTCTCACAATCAAAATGTAAAACAGAAATGTAGCTCTCTTCACTGCCACAGATACACTACAATCACGCACAGACCATTTATTCACTAGGGTATAAGTACATAGACCCGTCGTAACCGCCCTGGTTGTTCTATTCGCCTCACCACCATCCCAGCCGGGCGCTATCAGCATCTCCTTCAGCAGATGATCTGTAGCTATCACAAGTGATAAAGCCACGCTCCTATTTATTTCTTCTCATTTCAGCTATCTGAACACTTTCTTTCTTAAGAACTGATGGTGGTTTTGGCTGAAGAACGAACGAGAGACCCAGACCCGAATACCCACTTGTTATGTGAAATCATCGACAGTTGCAAGCCGCATGATAGGGTTGGTGGGTCGGGTTGGTTAAAAGGTGTTAATCACAACCAGGGGGGGAGACGTTCATCTGAAGGGCTTCGGGGTCTAACGAAGTCAAAACCAGATGAATTGTTTGTTTTAAAGAAGCCAGAGAGGTGAGGGTGGGGAGAGATTTGGGCGTTGGGCTTAGGCTCGGACCTGACTTAGTTCAGAAGTAGGTTGGGTGGGGGTGGAAACGAGATTAAACGGCAGTTGTGGTGTAGGGCGAGAAATAAAAATAAACAATAATAAATTAGATGGTGTGGGAGAAAGAAAGAAAGAAAGAAAGACTCAGAGAGTAAGTATGTATGTATGTTTTTGTGTGTGGAAGAAAGTGTAGGGAACGAAGATGACAGTCACAGAGAAAAGAAAAGTAAAAAGGAAACGAAGAAACAAAAGGCGAAAAAGAGAGAGACCGAGGGAGAATGAGAAAAAACCTCGGGAAAAAGAGAGAATATGTGTGTGTGTGTGTGACATAGATAGATAGATAGATAGATAGATAGATAGATAGATAGATAGATAGATAGATAGATAGATAGAAAGAAACACAGAGAGGGAACACATAGGGAATGTCGATGGCAAAGAAAGAAAGAAAAAGAAAGAACATAGAAGAAAAAGAGAAAGAAAAAAGAGAGGAATAATTGAAAGAAAGAAAGAAAGAAAGAAAGAAAGAAAGAAAGAAATCTGAGATGAGATCAAACGCGGTGAGTGGATAAGTAAAAACAGAAGAGAAATGTTAAGAAACAAATAAATAAGGAAGTGTGTGTATGTGTGTGCGCTCACTCGACTGGATCAGTAAGTCAGTAGCCAGAGATATTGCTATTAAGGGAATTTTGAACTGAAGTTTCAATTGCAATGGCCGGCCGATATGATCGACATCCACTTCTCAATTAAGTGCATTGACAAGAAATAGGGTTATGTCGAAAAAAATATTTCTCGTATAAAATAAATGCTATCTTCATCATTAGGCTACGGACATATTGATATACATATGCATTTCGACTAGCATATATACTTTACATATGTTTGTGAGAGAGCAATGTCCGGGGGCAGTGGGAAAAAAAAAGTTTGGTAGCAAGTGATGGCATATGTGGCAATACAGGCAACAAAGAAACGAAGTTTGTAAATCTCAAAAGGAAATACTGTTAATGAACGGTGTAATTAATCAACAAAATAAAATAAAATCCTTGTCGGTTGGTTGGGATGGACAGCCATAATGCAAAAAAAACAAAAAACCACCCGCAAAAAAAAAAAAAAAAAAAAAAACATGAAAAATCAAAACCCTAAAAAGGGACATATCGTGTACATGAAATATAAAAAGTAAAATAATAGTTTTATGTTTACTAACCCACCTGGAGATAATTAACAAAGCCTAAGACACAACAAGTGCGTGCGCGCACCCACACACACACACACACATACATATATATATATTTAAGTAACGAAAATCTTGGTAATCCGTATGGATAATCCCAAGGAGGATGGAATCTTGAGAGCTCAATGTTAATGGGAAGCGAATAATTTAATTTAAAGAAAAACAGACCAATTTAATGCTTCATTGTAATAATTTATTTCACCAGATAATTTTATTTTTCTCTGGATCTTTAGACCTCACTGTCAAAAGGAGAAACGAAAAATGAATTTAAAATTTACACTTTCTCTATATATAATAATCAATTCCTACGGGAGTCTGCTATAGAGGCACACCGGAGAAAAAGTGTCCCATATATATGTATATATTATTTTATATGCGCATTACTTAGTGGAAAGCACTCAATATCAGTGATAGAGCTAACATTTACCTCTGAAAAAAAAGCAATAGCTACATTTTAAAATGCATTTTCAAAATGAAAAATCTTTTATTTTAGTTTTAATTTCAAGCTAATAGATTAAATTTAATATTTCGAATAATCAAAAGACTTTGCTGTATTTCAAACCGATTTAACCTGATTGGAACTATCTTTAAATAGATAAAACCGGCCATATTGGCAATACAACATAATTCTCTTTATTAAAAAAAAATCATTAAAATATAATATACATTTTTGAAACTTTATTTGAGGAAGATTAACTGACTTAAAGTTTAATTAATCTGAATTAAAATAAATATGTTTCCGTTAAAATACCCCAGAAAAGTATTTTTACCACGGAGGTGAGTCTCTTTATGACATTTTGAGATATTTATCGATAGCTTGTTTGGCACGTTTGAATAAAAAGCCAATAACTGTAAACATTACATGATCATTACAACGCGAACGCCATTTTATATAATTTATAAGCAACTATGTCTTGAGGCACGGCGGAGTAATGGATAGCGGTTCGGATTAAAGTAATCGGCAGAGCTGCGTTCGAATTTCAGTCGGGTCCATTCAACTACGTGCTAATGCCCTCGGGAAAGGTACGAATCCTCTTCTTTTCCCAGAAGTAGCAGGACAGACGGGGCCGAGAAGAAGGAAAAATTTTGAATTCAAAAACGGCCTGGAGATGGTTCGGCTCCGTCAGGCTATCTGTCCCAAGAAACGCCACTTCTACCGTGGCTGCAGTTCACATGGAAATCAACGGGTCATGGAATAAAAAAATCTTGAATGTTTAGGGACGTAATCGAATATTTTATTGATTTTTAATTACTTTGTCTTTATAGTCATCCTAATGAAGACGCTTATTGAGGATATGTTAGAAAATTACCAATAAATTTTAACCGATTTTGATTTCTGATAATATCCTTTACAAAAATAGTGCCTATTTATACACACACAAAAAATTTCTAAATTATTTTTAAAATAATAGATGTCGCTGGATTGTAATAAGCTTTTCCATTTATAATTAGCAAATATAGTTTTCCCTTAATAACAATATCACCTAACTAGTACAAATTAATTAAGAATTTTAAAATTTCACAATTTATATAAATTGTTAATTATAACAATTTATAAAAAATTTAACCTTTGATTTTGAAAACTGAGGGAAAAGAATATAATTCTTGCAAAAATTCATCGAAAAAAAATACGCAGGTTCGAACATTACTGGAGAGCAGATTTTCTTGAGAAATCCCGTGTGTGCCAACCGATAACGTAATACAAACGGTTTAAAAGAAAAAGACACAGGAGTTTGTTTCAAACATTGGTATCCACTAAAAGGAACTAAAAAATAATGACAAAATCAAGATGTTGACTTTCCACACTACTTCAAATAAAAGGTTAGAAAGGAAACCTCCATCAATCCTGGAAAGAGTGATAACAGCTACTGGGCTTGAGAAGAGATAATAATGACATAATCAAGATGTTGACATTCCACACTACTTCAAATAAAAGGTTAGGAAGGAAACCTCCATCAATACTTGAAAGATTGATAACAGCTACTGGGCTTGAGAAGAGAAAATAAGGACATAATCAAGATGTTGACATTCTACACTACTTCAAATAAAAGGTTAGAAAGGAAACCTCCATCAATGCTGGAAAGAGTGATAACAGCTACTGGACTTGAGAAGAGAAAATAATGACATAATCAAGATGTTGACCTTCCATACTACTTCAAATAAAAGGTTAGGAAGGAAACCTCCATCAATACTTGAAAGATTGATAACAGCTACTGGGCTTGAGAAGAGAAAATAAGGACATAATCAAGATGTTGACATTCTACACTACTTCAAATAAAAGGCTAGGAAGGAAACTTCCATCAATAATGGAAAGAGTGATAACAGCTACTGGGCTTGAGAAGAGAAAATAAGGACATAATCAAGATGTTGACATTCCACACTACTTCAAATAAAAGGTTAGGAAGGAAACCTCCATCAATACTGGAAAGAGTGATAACAGCTACTGGGCTTGAGAAGAGAAAATAATGACATAATCAAGATGTTGACCTTCCATACTACTTCAAATAAAAGGTTAGGAAGGAAACCTCCATCAATACTTGAAAGATTGATAACAGCTACTGGGCTTGAGAAGAGAAAATAAGGACATAATCAAGATGTTGACATTCTACACTACTTCAAATAAAAGGTTAGAAAGGAAACCTCCATCAATGCTGGAAAGAGTGATAACAGCTACTGGACTTGAGAAGAGAAAATAATGACATAATCAAGATGTTGACCTTCCACACTACTTCAAATAAAAAGTTAGGAAGGAAACCTCTATCAATACTGTAAGAGTGATACAAGCTACTGGGCTTGAGAAGAGAAAATAATGACATCATCAAGATGATGAAATTCCACAAAAATTTAGCTTTTTTCAATTCTTGTTGTTTGATTTTCATTGGTCAATCAATTATCACGTGGATTCTAATCATAAATAATTCTATATATAAGCTTGTAAGAATTTTGTTTGTCTATATGGCATCGAATGGTAATGTGTATTCGTAATTTTGTGTGTGCTTATGCCTAGTAGGAGTAATTCTGATCACACACACACACATATATATATATATATATTCTTAACAGGATTGGGTTTCTGGTTCCTTCTAAATTATACTTTATCTCTATACTTCTGATGTCTCGGCGTGAACTCTGAAATTTTATTTACTAATTACATTTTCGCCTCAATAGATGTGCATAGCTTCGCCTCTAGTCCGGTTCAAAATCCTACCGGTCTTTTGAACAGGTGTTGAGGTTTATCCCTTGTTGCCTGTTTCGTATTGGTGTTACGGTTCCTTCTAAAGTCTTTTCATTCTCCTTAACCCTCAGTAGTCCCCCACTCCCAATGCGTCTTAGTGACATTATCGTCTTGCTTGGGGTGAATCGATTTAAAAAAGAACTATACGACATTATTCATTAACCGTGTTTATTTGGAGCATTTTAAACAAATTGTTGTAGCCACATCTATTGCTCTTACAAACTTGTAAGCTGGCTTTTGAAGACAGTTTGTATTGGGTAGGGGTAAAATGCTTTAGATCAGGTTGAAAATGATTGGTGGGTGTCAGTGTGGTAACATTTTCCTTTGCCTATTCGGTGGCTGCTTTGTCCGGACCGGAGTTTGAATCCTACTTAAATCTCCTTTTTTTCAGCATAAACCCACGAGGCAACATCTTGAAAGACTTAGATTTAACCAGGAAATTAAACGAACAAATAAGTTACGCAGGATTTTGCTGCAGGCTAGAGACTAACAAGTGCTTTGTTGCCTATGTAAATGAAAGATTAAACATCGTGCCAATGTCAACGCTCGCCGTAGAGTAATAGTTAACAAGCTAGTCTCCCTTTTTGTACAGTTAATCCTGTACAAGGCCCAGGAGCCACTCGAGGTAGATGGTTATATATAAAGAGGCACGGTTTATGCGGATAGATTATGGTCGAGGCTAAACCTGAAGAGGTTAAGAAAACATCCTTATGGCAGTCAGTTCCACAAAGTAGTGGTTGGCAGGAAGAAGCTGCTTCACTAGAACTTAAGATTGTGGCGATTGGGAAGACATCCTCTTGGGAGCCGGTTTCACGAAGAAGTGCTTTGCGGGAAGAAGTTGCTCGAGTGGAACTTAAGATTAGTATGATCGGGAAAATATCCTCTTGGGTGTCGGTTTCCTAGAGCAAAGGTTAGCGGGAAGAAGCTTCTCGAGTGGTACTTAAGATTGTGCTGATCAGGAAAGCATCGTCTTGGGAGTCGGTTCCCCAGAGCAGTGGTTTGCGGGAAGAAACCGTCCGAGTGGAACTTAAGAATGTAATGACCGGGAAAACACCCTCTTGGGAGTCGGTTCCCCAGTGAAGTAATTCAGGTGAAAAAGCTGCGTGAGTGAAACTTAAGATTGTTGTGATCGAGAAAACATCTCTTAAGAGTTGGTTCCCCGAAGCAGTGGTTTGCGGAGAGAATCTGCTCGAGTGGAACTTACTTCCTACAAATGGAATACCTAAAGAATCAATGTGATTCGCTACAACGTGTGTAGCATGTCCTGTTCGAGCCGTGAAGGTTAGAACTGTTTGAACCAAGTACTGTAGTTCTACTGAGTACTTTCCATGGAAGAAGCGATAGAGCAGTTCAAGTCTTGCGACATCGCATCTGTTTGAGAGTGGTTGTCAGGTGGAAAATAATTTCTCTCTCTTGTCTCGAAGACGATTATAACTGCAAAGTGTTCGATAGCCAGTATGCGTTGCACTGTTGCGCTTTATACTTTTTTAATGTCAAACGATCACGGCTCTCCACATCTTTCTGTCTTTTATCGCTCTAATATTTCACCCTATTTAAATGGATATCATATGTAATTCAAAGTGAAAGTAATTATATAATCAAGATGTTGACTTTCATCACTACCTTAGACAAAAGATTAGGAAGGAAACCTACATCAATACTTCTTCTATATGCCGTGTCCTTTCAGGACTTTGACAATCACGACTCTTCAAAATATCCTAATCCTATTCCTCTTTTCATTTTTTTCTTTACCGTTTTTTGTTTTTTTTTTCTTAAGGCTCTCGCCCTATTTTCGCCATCCATTCACACAATCAAGTAAGTCACACGCTGCTTTCCCCTATCTCTCTTGGCCTAGGTATGCCCTGTGATTGATAAGTTTGCCAGTCACTCCTTCCTCATTATGTGTCCATGGAATTTCAACTGCTCCTTCCTGATTCTGAGCATATGCATTATTTTTGCCGCCATTTTCTTTATGATTCCTCTATGAAATTCTCATTATCCTTCTGCAGAACCACATTTCTGTTTCTTCCAGTTTTCTTCTTAGTTCTTTTTTTAAGGGGTGGGTGGTTATGCACCTAGTTCAACGCGTGTTCGGATTTCGGGGTCACTTTTTCCTTCCAAAACAAACTTCCTAGATATTTAACCCCCTGAACAAATTTACTTGAAAGACTGCTTATAAGAGACAGATTTTGTAAATGTCAACCGTGAATGTTTCTTGTAGAGAAACGGTTAACCTTAGCATTACCATTCATCCCTGTTCTGCTATCCATTCGTGCTTCTTCTACTTTCAATGTTTTCTGTGAGTGTTAAATTCTCTAGGCCTTCTTTCCTCACGTGTCCCAGAAATTTCATCTGTTTCTTTCTGATTGTAAGTGTTTAATTTCTGAAATATTAATTTTTAATAAAAATTTTAGTGAAAATATTTTCTTTTACATTTATTACCACACACTTTAATTTTAGGAAATTTCGAAAAATTCTATTTTTGTAGTATTTAATGTTTATATTAATTATAAATACAAGTGAAAGGAGAATTTAAATCATAATTTTTGGTGAAATCATCGTTGTTTTTGTCAAACAGAAAACATAGAGAAAATCTGCTCTGAATCATTAATTAAAAAAGGTAATAAAATTAAGACATTAAAAAAACATTATTATAATGGCTTTTATGAATAAAATATGTTATATATTTATATAAATATATTTAATAAAATGTATTTGATAATTTTATAGATATGTTATCGACACTATTTTCTGAAGAAAGAATGTTTTATTCGATGAATAATAAACGAATCTTTAATTTGCAAACCTGCAATGAAATTTAGTTCTCAGTGTTCAAACATTATTCGCTGTCAACATCTTCCACGTGTATCTCTTCCATTACATCGCATAAAAACATGGCAAAGGCTAAAATATTCACACACACACATACATACACACACACATATATATATATATATATATATTATTTTTTTTATATTTCTGAGATGAGGTATTATATACACTATTTACATGATTCGGACTATTGTCCTCATCTTTTTCGCCATATTTATTATAACGTTTCAGCTCAAGGACACATGGCACACTAAATAAAGGCGTTAGCTAGATCCAGTGACAGGACCCAAAGAGTGTGAGTTCAATACCCGGTTAAGACAGTGGAGAACTTTCAGAGGGAAATTAACAGGTGATAACTGATAACTGGCACCCATTAAACATGGCACGTGGAACTAGAACAGTCTACCCCAGGCTTCATTTCGACATTCCAACCACCTGAAGAAGGCCGGAGCGTACAACGGCCAAAACGTTGTAATAAATATGACGACAAGGATGAGAACAATAGTCAGAATAATGTAAATAATGTATATATATATTATTATATTATACTATATTACTAATTAAAATATATCAAACACTTAAAATCCCAGAGGTAATAATTTTGATTCCATGAGAAGCTCTAAAAAAGCAGCACTCAATCTTCAATACCCACAAGCAAATCCCAAAAGAAATGGAAAACACAGAAGCAGACGGGATTGTTTCCAATTCAGTGAATATCACTTTAAAAAACATGTTGTCTCCACGAAACCAAAATCAAAGAACTTGATATTAATATACGAGTTAGACAGCACAAGTTAATAACTTCTGAAACAGACAGTAAATATTAGAGAAACAGTTCTGTTATCGATGCCAAATGGAAGAATAACATCTGTAAACTTTGGAAAGTCTCAGACAAAATATCCGTTTTGCAGCTAAAGAGAAATTAAAAGGAATAGAAATGCATTTAGATGGAGATATAAATCGTAAAATATATAGAAGAAAATTAAAATTAAGTAAAATGAGTAACTAACTACACTTTATGCTCTTCCACTTTCCTCAAATGACATACTATGGTTAAATCTGAGTTCAGTATGTCAAAATAGGTCAACACTCTCTGTCTTTTCCCACTCTCTAAATAAGATAGCAATATCTCTTGATTTTAATCTGGAGTATTTTTCCATTCAATTTGTGATTTAGTTTGTAGGTCTTGTAGATTGATGGGTGTTTTTTTAAAGATCTCATGAAATAAAATTATTACCTATGGGATTTTAAGTGTTTGATATTCTTTACTTAATAATAATGTTGCTCTGTCTTTTAACATAGAGCTCTCCCTGGATCTATTTCCTCCTGGAAATTCCATACGGATTACCATATTGTATCATTACTACCCACGCACACACACACACACACACACACACACACACACAAATATATATATATATATATATATATATATATATATATATATATATATAAATGTATGTATGTATATGGAGTCAGGATTGATAGCTGCTTGTATTAAGGAATCAGAGAGCTGAGTTCTGTTTCCAGTCAGTCGAATTCATTACATTCATTTACGTGTTAATAACCTTGGGGAAAGATATGAATACATCTATTCCCCCCCTCCACCTATGAGTAAATAGCAGGACAGACTGGGTCTTATAGCCTTGGGTGGCAAACGGTCTAGAAGGAGGACAACTCTGAATTCAAAACCTGCGGAGGGTCTTTTGGAGCCCTTATGGCATATTGGGAATCATGTCTCTCTATTCGGCTCTTCCAAAAAGTGTGGTAAGTTCTGCATAAGCTTTAACAACTATAAATAAATGATATATGCGTGTGGTGGGTCCAGCTGTTTCGTTCAAAGAACTGAGCTGCTTGACCATCAGACGTCAAAAAACACGGTAGTGTCCACTATATACAGTTGTGCACCGAATTATTTGCCCCCCACTGAATATTTGCATATTGTCTAAGGAAATGCAAATATTTCCAAGAACCTATTGAATTTATCATAAATAATTCATATAATTCGTGAAAGTTTTAGAAGTTTCGATCTATTATATTCGTGATTGTAGAGTTTTATAAAAATTAGTGCAGTTCAAAATCATACAACCCCCCAGTGAAAATTATGAAATATTATTACTCTATTTTTTTCTTAATTTGACTTTTAATACAAAGACCCTTTAAAAATGAAATAGCATTGACCTAATTCTATAACATTCTAAAAGATAATGAAGAAGACAATATTTGAGTACCACGTACCGCGATAACACAATCGTTCTGCAACCATAGAGGAGGTAGCTGAACTTGACAAATCTCTGAATGAAGATACTTGATGCGTACAAAGAAGGTGATGGATATCCAACACTTTCCAAGCGTTTAAATCTTCCTAGATCGACAATTTAACATCAAGAAGTACAGTGAGACTCATTGTATTGAGAATAAATTAAAGACTGACAGAAAACGGTTCTTTTCTGAGAGAATGGAAAAGAAAATTGTTAGATAAGTCTTAAAGAACCCTCACTTAATGACAAAGGACATTGTCAATGATGTAAAGACATCAGGGTTGAATATATCGATGAAGAAAGTCATTAGATGCTTTCAATGAGCAGGACTTCGAGCTTGTCGCCCAAGCAAAATTCCCTTGCTTAAGTCTAAACACCTAAAATGCAGATTAGCTTATGTTAGAAGCCATCTAGAACATGAGAATAAATACTGAAACTCTGTTTTATGGTCAAATAAAACCAAACTAGTATTATTTGGTTACATGAACTCCCGTTATGTACGGAGGAAAGTGAATGAAGCTTACAAACCAAAAACTACCCTCCCTACAAATAAGCAAGGTAGTGGGTGCATTCTGCTCTGGGGATGTTCTGCTGCTTCTGGACCAGGAGAACTAGTGAAAGTACAGAGTGTCATGGATAAAGAGCATTATTTGGCTAGTCTTAAAAATGATATAAAACAAAGTGAATGAAAGTTGTCTTTGGGGCATCACTGGACGTCCCAAAATGGCAATGACCCGAATTAAACAGCACGAATTGTTGCAAAATACTTAGATGACAGCAAAATTAAGGTATAGGCGTACCCCACACAAAGTCCTGACCTAAACCCCATTGAAACTTTATGAGCATCTTTGAAGAAAAAAGTGAGAGAAAGAAGTCCTTCAAATTAAAAGGAACTAGAAGATATTGCCAAGGAAGAATGGAGCAAAATACCTATTAGTGTCTTACAAGGAACTGTCAAAGATGCTTAAAGAAAATAATCAAGAATAAAGGTTACACAATTGATTATTGAGGTAAGAGGGTCAATAATTTTGTCCTATGTTAAATGTTTTTTGGTGTTTTTTGTATTATTGTTTGACATTGAAATAAAAATCATGTCGTGGGCATTCATAGAAAATTTACTTAAATATTTGTATCTATAAAAAAGAATGTATAAGCATAAAAATGTCTTAAAATAATTGTCCATTTCATAATGTGTGACGTCATTTGTTTACATTTAGATACGCATCGCGCAGATATGAATGTACATGAGAAAATCATGGAAAATTGTGATTTAAAAACAGTAAAATCAACCTTGCTAACTGAAACGCTCCTCTGTGGCCGAATCGGTTAAAAGGCACGTCAGGCTATATGACGGTTCCGTATAGGATACAGGTTCGATACCTATCGGAGGACGCATATATTCTATGACAATTTCTCGAACATTCAGGCCGGTAAATGTTGTTTAATACTGTTTATTATAAACAGAGCATTTACTTAAATATTTGTATCTATAAAAAGAATGTATAAAGATAAAAATGTCTTAAAACAATAGTCGGACTTTGTCCATTTTATAATGTATATATATAAAATCTTGTGTATTTAAGCAGCAAATTCTCATTTAGGCATGCCTTATTAAATAAATTACAGACACTATGTCTGCTAATTTTTAACAAAATCTGTTCATACTCACGAATAACCTTTCGTGTATTGATGTTAAAGGATGAGAGAAATAACAACACAAATTAATTGCTCCACAAAAAAAAATTTCTACAATGAACTAAAAATATTAAGCAGACTCTCATTAATAATGACTTCCCAAACTACATTGTAGATGAACAAATAAGATGATATATAAAAAACCTCAACACACGTCAAATATAGTACTTCCTCGAAGGATACTAAATATATCAAATTACTATATTGTAACAAGATGAATGCTAACTACAAACAGGATGAAAAGCGTCATAAAGAATCTTATTTATACTAACATATTTTCCATGGATTCTAATAAAGAAATAAAATTAATCATATATTATAAAAAATACAATACAACCAATTTAATTATTCGCAATAACACTCCCCACCAACCGATCTATTATGCAAAACCAACATTATATATCAATTCAAATATCTCTTGGGAGAATGTATCTCCGACAACAAAAATAAAAAACAAATATATATGTTGGGTATATGACAAATACACTAACAAGAAGGCTTACACTCCACAAGTCTGACTATTCTTCCATTGCAAGACATCTACAACAACATTCCTGTCCACATTAACAATATAAAAAATTACTAATCGAAAACACGAAGAAAAACAACAAATTCAGATTACAGATACTAGAAGCAATTTATATTAAAAAATTAAAACCGGCACTGAACAGAATCAAATATGAATACTGCAGTAATGTTCTGAAATGCCTATAAAGGAACAGTTTTTCACGCTTTATTGCGCGCATGACCATAACATTATAATATGAAAAAAATTTCCATAATGGATAATTGTTTCATGTTCTAATGAATGCTCAGTACATTGTCAACCGTCTTGCATTTAAAAGCATAATGAAAAAAACAACACACAACTTTGTATAAATACTTGTACTAATGAACAACATATAGATTTGTACTACTTGCATCCCTGAAGATGATCTTGAAAAAAACTATCGAAAGTACTTAAGAAATTAACATAAAAGAAATTTAAACAGCTATATCACATTTCTCTCATCGTTTAACATCGATACACGGAAGGTTATTCGTGAGTATGAACAAATTTTGTTAAAAATTAGCAGACATAATGTCTGTAATATATATATATATATATATATATATATATATATATATATAATGTAAGTATGATCGTTGTGATAGTGATTTTTGCGAACATGCGTGAACGTGCTGTTATAATTTTATTAAAATTAACCGTTGTAGCTAGTATATTTTTTGTAAACAAGCTTCAACAATGTAAGGGAGCTAACCAGAGATGGTAAAACGGAACATGGACTTAAATGTTTGTCAAATATATTTTAAAACATTCCTACTACACACGTAATAAATTTTGTTAAGTGTTGGTTGCTTTTGATATAGAAGGCCTCGAGAATTTGAAATTTTGTTTAATTATTTTCGTGGTGTAGTATATTGGTGTTGTCAACATGTATTTTCCTTGATTGTCAAGGGGAACAGGAATGAGTCTTCAAAATGTTGTGTGATAAAACTTGTATCTGATAAATGAAGTGTATGACGTCTTGATAATGTTGTGGTCGCCAAGCCGATAAATGCACTTACTTTTCTGTTGTTATATATTTTAAATTCGTTAATGTTGCTGTTTTGACAGCATAGTATCTCTTGGTCATAACCAATCCAGAAATAAAGGCTGTCTGCCTGAATCAATAGGTCAATAATATTTTATACGTGAACAAAATACAAAATCACACACACACACACATATATATATGTATATATGAGCTCTTCCGACTAATCTAGGTTGCCGGCGCTATTGTGTGGCTTGCAAAACACAACGACCATATCGGTGCCATTCGTTCTTCACCCTCATCCGATCCCCAGCGATGACGTATAAGCTCTTTGATGATAATACTCCACTACAGACCCTTCGCTGAACACCCCGTTAGACATATGAGTACCGGCTACCCTCTTTAGCTTGTCCAAGACAAACCCCGTTTATTTATACCAAATTAAAAATATGTCTTGTGGTCCGCCATTTCCTTCTCTTTCCCTTTGCCAGTTCCTCCTTTCTCGACGAAATTTTGTTTAATTATCAATGCAAAAGCATTCCGGTTATAGGTACGGGGCGTCGGCTCTTTATGCAAAAACCCTTACTCTGATTCGTGGGGCGATGGGGTCAGGGTATCAGATCGGGGAATTGGCCTTAAATCTCGTGGGGGGGGGGAGAGGTACCCGACTTTGTCATGTGAACTAAGATATGGCGCTGAATGTCTCATCACGGTTTATATAATTCTAATTTGCTCTCTTGCTTTTTATCGTTGTCTCTCCCTCTCTCTCTCTCTCCCTCTCTCTCTCTCTCTGTTTTTTTTCTGTTCTTTTCTCTTTTTTCTGTCGCTCACATTGTTTTTCTATATCTCGCTGTTTTTCTCTGCCTCTGTCTCTCACTGTCTTTCTCTGCCTCTTTCAATCTTTCTCTTTCTCTCATGAACACATATTTACACACACACACACATATATGTGTGTGTGAGTGTGTGTGTGTTTTGAAGAATAAAAAATATTAAAAACTTAAAATCTTCAGACACACTGGTTTGTAGATTAATATTCTTTCGTTTTTATTACTTCAGTTAGATTCCTCGACTAGTTTCGGCCAACATGGCCATCATCAGGAAAAAAATCTTCTGCTTGCTAGTAGCAGTAAACTACAGAAATGAATATATATATATATATATATATATATATATATATATATATATATATATATATATATGAATGAATCTATACATATATATATATATATATATATATATCAAATATCTGGTGCAGTTCAATTTATATTGCAATGAATCATTTATAGAAAAAGTGGATTAGTAAAGTTAATGATATAAAATGGCGAAATCTCTTCGCAAACAAAATTTTAAACGTGCATTGACATAACATTCATCAAGTGATTTGTAACTTTACTAATCTACTTTTTGTATGAATGATTCATTGTAATATATATATATATTACTATATGCATTATCAATCTAACATGTTTCATTTTTATAAAAGCTTCACCAGAGAATGAGATATGGAGAAAAAGAATAAATAATATCTTAACCAAGACCCCAAGTGGAACTCGTACATATGGTACATCGCTAAAGATGCTGGAAAAATAGTCGTTTCCCTGTAGTGCTCCAGTAAATACCTGACTCCTCGTGCTATCCTTTTTGTTTATAAGAGACAGATCAGGGCTTAAAGTGGAGTACGGCTCTCATATTTGGACAGGAGCTGCCCAGTCGTCACTTTCCAGTCTCGATAGAGTCCAAAAGCATCTACGCGTCCTTGTGGGTGATGAGTTATTTTCCATCCTATAATCCCTCTCTCAAAGACGAAACCTTACAATCTCCTCACTCCGCTATCGCCACTTCCATGGAAAGTGCTCAGACGAATTATATCAAAGTTCCACTAGTTCTAACCTTCACGGCTAAGACCCACCATGCCACGCCCATTGTAGCGAATCAACGTCATTCCTTTCGTATTCCATTGGCGACATGTAAGTGCCACTCGAGCAACTTCTTCCCTCGAACCACTTCTCTGTGGAACCGACTCCCAAGAGGATGTTTCCCCCAATTATTTTTTACCGCATAAACTGTGGCTTTCACTCTGAAACCCTCTTTGGCTCCCGGGCCTTATACATAGTGAATATCACTTTAAAAAACATGAAAAAACAGCAAATATACGAGTTAGACAGCACAAGTTAATAACTTCTGAAACAGACAGTAAATATTAGAGAAACAGTTCTGTTATCGATGCCAAATGGAAGAATAACATCTGTAAACTTTGGAAAGTCTCAGACAAAATATCCATTTTGCAGCTAAAGAGAAATTAAAAGGAATAGAAATGCATTTAGATGGAGATATAAATCGTAAAATATATAGAAGAAAATTAAAATTAAGTAAAATGAGTAACTAACTACACTTTATGCTCTTCGACTTTCCTCAAATGACATACTATGGTTAAATCTGAGTTCAGTATGTCAAAATAGGTCAACACTCTCTGTCTTTTCCCACTCTCTAAATAAGATAGCAATATCTCTTGATTTTAATCTGGAGTATTTTTCCATTTAATTTGTGATTTAGTTTGTAGGTCTTGTAGATAGATTGATGGGTGTTTTTTTAAAGATCTCATGAAATAAAATTACTACCTATGGGATTTTAAGTGTTTGATATTCTTTACTTAATAATAATGTTGCTCTGTCTTTTAACATAGAGCTCTCCCTGGATCTATTTCCTCCTAGAAATTCCATACGGATTAACATATTGTATCATTACTACCCACGCACACGCACACACACACAAATATATATATATATATATATATATATATATATATATATATATATATATATATATATATATATATATATATATATATATATATAAATGTATGTATGTATGTATATGGAGTCAGGATTGATAGCTGCTTGTATTAAGGAATCAGAGAGCTGAGTTCTGTTTCCAGTCAGTCGAATTCATTACATTCACTTACGTATTAATAACCTTGGGAAAGATATGAATATACATGTCATATGAATGAGATGTATTCATATCTTTATGAATACAGAAGAAAATTCAAATTAAATAAAATTAGTAACTTGAACAACCATTGCATAAACAGCGAGCAACGGCGTCTAATAACTATCAATAAAATTTCATCATTCCTTGGAAGATATGCAAACTTTTCGTGTCCAAGACAGGGAGTTTTGTAGAGGACCGATGAAAAAGTATTTACAAAGCTACTGAAGACCCTGATGTATCCTACATATCATCATAATTTATATTATGGAACAGACTCCCGTGAGGACGCTTCCCTGGTCATTACAATCTTAAATTCTTCAAGTCTAGGATCAACCTAATCTATCCTACATATCTTAATAATTTTATATCGTGGAACAGACTCCCGTGAGGATGCTTCCCTGATCATTACAATCTTAACCTCTTCAAGTCTAGGATCAACCCTGCATATCCTTATAATCTTATATTGTGGAACAAACTCCCTTGGGGATGCTTCCATGATCATTACAATCTTAATCTCTTCAACTCTAGCGTTTTCTATTCTACGCTTACGACCATAACACGTCATACTAGCAGTTTCCGTACGATCACCGAGCAATGTTGAGCCTGGTCAGTACCTAGAAGAGTGACCGCTTGCGAATAACAGTTGGTGTAAATTTGGATTTACGGTTATAGTAATGAATAGTGGCTGGTGATTGAAAATAGGAGATCCGTGTTCCAATCATGGTTCTCTTCGTTATATTCACTTACGTACAAATCCCCTTGTGAAAGATATTGAATTAGTTTATTAGGGTTAAGTAGGATTACTTGTATCAGTAAATCATTATTTTCTTCTAAAGAAATCTAAAAATATTTTCTGGGTTTAAATAACCTGCGAAAGGTTGATAAACCGTAAAAAAAACAAATCAAGCAAAAAAGAATCCGAGCTGTCTTAATATGTGCCTCTTTCTTATTCTTTCTACGCCGTTACAACCAACTCATTTATTAACACTCTACCTTGAGTGGCTTCTATGCCTAGTATTGGGTGGGATAAAAAGTTAAATCATAATGTCAGATCGCTCTGAAAGAAAAACAGATTCTCATATATTGTAAAAATATCAACCTTCTGATTTGAAAGGCTCGTATTAACTTACATGACAAAAGGTAGACGGATTCATTTATTGTCGAGCAGATGCGGCAGGCAAGTTTGAAGTTTAAATCCTGACGTCTATACAAACCAAGTGCAAAGAGAGCAAGCCGTAATATCAACAAGCAATGCCGAAGACGTTATGAACACCGGATGATATTACAAAGCATGGTATCTTTGTTATGTCCGATAGCAGATCCCGCAGCGCGCAAACAGACGTTTGCAGCTGTCAAAGGGCAGGTGGCAACTTTTGGCAACTACTGCACTCCACTTAAACCAGAGAGGCAACAAAAATACATGCTCCATCTTTAAAACAGCTATTGATTATTAGTAATCAATAGGTTGACGCCCGTATGTATAGCTATAATTCTCAAAGTGTGTGTGTGTGTGTGTGTGTGTGATCAAATGTTTATGCATTTTCACAGTTGGTTTGGGTGTTTTTTTTTGTTGGATAGATAATTCTTCAGTGCCGGTTTTGAGTCCAAAATTATTCGCGACAATGGCTCTCCACTACTTCCTGTCCATTATTACTCTCAGCAACGTTTTACTATTTACTCCCTGTTCTTGGATATATATCTTTCATAAAAACTTTAACAAAAAATAAATACTTTAAATTATTACAATAATATTATTTAGTATTATACAGTTACCTTTTCAGGGGCACCCCCCATTCAAATTGTTAATCCCCTATTTGAGGATGTACCTCAGTTGCAGACAAATGTTACTAATATTGATGTTCGGGTGGGCTGACTTTAAACTTAAACTGCTCCAACTGAACGGCAAAAATTCCCAATAATGAAAGACCCAGTCAAAGACTGGTTGACTAATAAATTCGAGAAACGAATCTGTCGATAGAATTCTATATACGAGAAATGAGAAAGGGAAAAACTTTTATGCCGACGCGTTTAGTTTCTTGAGGAATTTTATCAAAGACAAACATAGAAAATTACCGAGAAAGCTGTATTTCTACAAGGAGAATCAGTATTGTAGATTAAGCGTTCACATTTGAATTATAGAAAATTTTAAAATATTCGAAAATCCTACGGGCCTTGTGGAAAGGAAAAGAAACTATGAAGAACGATAAGTGATGTACATTATTTTTTATGTTATCAAAACTAAAGTGAAATGTTGTTAAAAACGTCATAAGTTTAACCATTTTCTTTTAATTTTTACAACATTTTTATCGCTCATAAATATGTTGGCTTGAGAAGTAAGCATTTCCGTTAAGAAAGGAGACATTTTAAAATATCCAAAGAGCATGTTTATATTTGGGTTAGTATCTTCTTTTTCTTAGATTTTTTAATACTCATTAATTCCCTGCGTTTTTAGGGTCTTTATTGCCTTGCTTGGGGTGAAATGATTAAAAAAATCTATTAGTGCATTTTTGGAGATCTACAAAGAGACGTGAGATCTGAAATTATCCTATTGGAAGACGACACCATTTTGATTGGCAAAATTCGGACGCTTCTTATTGATTTTTGTCTTTACAGGATCCAAATGAGAACATTAAATCGTAATATCCAATTCCTTATTACATTCTTCAGTTGCAGACCAGTGGTTAACGGTGGCTTATTTTCTTTTCCATGGAAACTTTTTCGCTATACATTGTTGTAAGCAATCCAGTTTTCATAATCTGCAATCGTTTTTTTCAAAAAATGGTGTCGTTTTTGTTGAAGTGTAGGTCCACGCACATTATCAACTAGATTGATTATCCATTAGGTTTGTATAGGCTGCAGCTTACGGTCGGATTATTCTTTAGACTAGTATACGCTGCAGTCAATGGCAAGGTTATCCTTTAGGCTAGCATAGGTTGAAGCCTATGACAGGATTAAGCTTGTAGAGGCTGCAGCCTATGATAGGATTGTCCTTTAGGCTGCTGCCTAGGACTGGATTATACATTTAGCGAATACAGGGTTCAGCCTAGGACCTGAGTATTTTTAGGCTGCAGCCTAGGGCCTGAGTATTATTTAGGCTGCAGCCTAGGCCCGGATTATACCTTAGACTAATATAGACAGTAACCTAAAGCTAGATTATTCTTTAAGCTAGTATAGGTTGCATTCGAGTTCCGGATTATTCCTTAGACTATTATAAGTTGCAGCTTAGTATTGAATTATCCTTTAGACTAGTAAAGACTACAGTTTAGGGCACATCAAACTTTTAAAAATTTTCTACATGTTATAATTTATAAATAGCTTAAGGAAATGTAATGATATCAATATAACAAACTCTTATTTATTTTGATCGACTGTTCTTCGTAACTCAGTTGGTTAGAGCGAGCTAGGTCTTAAATTCAACTCTTAAAACCAACTTTGGTATAATTTGGGACATTCAATAAAATAAAATGCTTCTTATTTGTTCTTCATTGTATCATATAAATTATTATATATAAATAAAATTTAGATCAGTTAAATTAATTACAGCATTAATCAAGTCAAATTTGCTATAAAAATAATGAAAATTGAGAAAAAGGAGCAGTCAATTGCTGAAAACACCAGCCAGGTGAACTTAACAATTACAAAAACGGTCAGTCTACGAAACTCCGGAGTTAAGTAGATGAACATCAATTCAGATAAGCGAAAAATTTTATATTTCTATTAATCACATATATATATATATATATATATATATATATATATATATATATATATATATATATATATATATATATATATATAACTTGAAATATTAATTTTAATGGATACCCGCGTTTTCAATTTAAACAGTATTTCTTTCGTCTCCTGGCCTACGTACACGAGAAAAGCTATTAAAGAAAATGGGAACACATTTTCTTTAAGAAGTTTTTCTTGGGTGTACAGACCCGTAGAATAACTTAAGACTGTTTAAAATCAAACGGGGCGTTTATTCAAATACGGACATACACTAAAAATAGCATTTAAAGCAATACAAATATGTCGAATTAAAAAATAAAATCCTATAATTGTTTACAAATATATATATATATATATATATATATATATATATATATATATATATATATATATACAATAAAATCCAAAATTACCTCATATGGGGTGGGGATACATCTTCGTCAGTCTTTTTCGTCCGACTGAATAACTGAAATGGATAAATTCTGTATTAATTTTTCCCACAGCTGTCACAGTTAAATTTCTAATCCCGACATGAACGCAGTCTATATACCAGGGTTGAATAAGACTAGCGAAGTTTTCTTCCGTTGCAATAGATCTATGCCCACCCCATATGAAGTAATTTTGAATTTTGTGGATCAGTTTTAATATTTTATATTACTAGGACCCACTTGGGTTATATACTAACAAAATTATTACATTTAGTACATACATATATATATATATATATATATATATATATATATATGTGTGTGTGTGTGTGTGTGTGTGAAAATATATAGAAAATAGGAAAGAATTGGTTAGGTAAATAATCCAAAGTTCTTTAGTATTTTTGTTATTATTTTTAAAAAATAGTGCTCGATACAAAAGTAGAGCATAAATATAATTATTTATTTATGTAGCGTGTTGGAATCATATTTTTAAATTAATAATTATATATATATATATATATATATATATATATATATATATATATATATATATATATATATATATAATAGATAAGAAAAGACAATGTTTATAAGGCATTTTTAAAAGCAAAAGCTAAAATAAAAACAACCGGTTTCGTCCCAGGACTTACCAAGTTTATTTATTTTGGGAATTTAAAAAAGCGTGTAAATTAATTTTTAATTAACGAATGTAATCGAATGGGGGAAAAATTATGAATTTCAAGAAACTAGAGTCCAATAATATTCAGACCCAACAAGCATTCCCTCTGTTTACAAAGGGAAGGCTCACGAGATCTGATATACAAGGACTCTAGAACCTTGAGGTGAATTGTGGAGTGGGACCTAGATAAAATTATAAATCGGTCACCACTAAAATATTCCACATATTTCCTTCTAGTGTATGTATATATTTCTTACCTTTAGTATATATATATATATATATATATATATATATATATATATATATATATATATATACATACGTGTGTTTGTGTATGTATATATATATATATATATATATATATATATATGTATATATATACGTGTGTTTCTGTATATATATATATATATATACGTGTGTTTGTGTATGCATATATTTATTACCTTTAGTATATATATGTATACATACGTGTGTTTGTGTGTGTGTATGTATATATATATATATATATATACACGTGTATTTGTGTATGTATATATTTATTACCGTTAGTATATATATATATATATATATATATATATATATATATACATACGTGTGTTTGTTTGTATATATACATATATATATATATACGTGTGTTTGTGTGTGTATATATATATGTATACGTGTGTTTGTACGTGTATATATATGCATACGTGTGTTTGTGTGTGTATATATATATATGCATACGTGTGTATATATATAAATCCGAATATACTTTGACGTTTGTTTCTTAATGATACATTTCATTGATTAGGAATTATTTTGAGAATGGTGGCTGGACGCCCCGCGTCACGGTTATCGCCTTCTGCAGTGGGACCGGCATGTAGAATTAAAATTCCGGCTAAGGTCATTGCATTGACCTTCGAACGAATACCCTAAATCTATTTCTTCTATGGCCCACGTTATACTCTGGGTTAAAAAGCAACTCACAGTGACTGCCGAACAAAGGTGAATTCAAAACCTACCTCGGTCCTGGAAACAGTGTTACTGCGTGCTCGTCCATTTAACGGCTAAAAAGATGTTGTGACAAACGGAATCAGCCCCCCCCCCCACACACACACACAAAAAAAAACGAAAACTTAAGGAATCAGCCCATATGCTAGGCCACAAAAATCTTCTGAGCCGACCAAGCATAGAAATGAATACAGTATGGGAACCAATAATACAATGTGCTAGAGAAAAGTAATAATAACAAAAAATGTAATATGGACTCTGGTAAAAAAAAAAAAAAAAAAAAAAAAAAGAGACATTAGCATTTTAAGTCCCAAACATTCACTCACTGATGTCCCCAAGGATATATGGCCCAATAATAAAAGCTTTGGTTGAGTGATTCGAAAATGATGACACCCTAAGTGTTTTGAGTTCAATATACAACCACAACAAAAATCTTGAAGAATTAAGTTATTAAAGTGAATTAACTATGCATGACACGTAGAATTAAAGCAAAATATCTGAATAATTATTTCAAAGAAGGCCGGGGCGTGCAACGACCGAAAACCTTATGAATAGGGTAACAAAGATGAAGACAACAGCCCGAACAATACAAATAAGAAAAGATTCTATTGGATATTAAGTGGGGGATCGGATTTCTATTATTATTATTATTATTATTATTATTATTATTATTAAGTAATAAACTCTTCCCCCACAATTATTACACGTTCATACCATTTGAAAAACCTATAAAACAAAAAAAACTCCTCTATGAAAATCTAATAATAATCAAGGCTTAATAAAATGTTTTTTTTTTATTTCTTTCTGGCGTCACGGGTCGTCGTTGTCTTCAGCTTTATCTCGTCTCCAAGAATGTAATTTCTTCTCTTCTGATCGCTTCCTTTATGATGATCGTGTTGTCGACTAAATTCACCGCCAATGTGCAGGTTCAGGACTAGAAGCTCCCGTCAGCCATTCCATATCGCCGTTTGGCTTTGCAAGAGTTGGTTCATGGTTAAGGGAAAATCACAGTAGAAGAATGTGCCAGTGACATGAATTTGTGTAAACAAATTCTCGCCATTGGCACATCAACTTGCCAGGAAGTGACCCACACACTTGATTGAATGACCTTCCTCTGTGGCAAATGTGAAATAACTGCCACTGACGGAGAAAAAAAAACAGACATAGCAACTCAAATACATGGACCCCCTAAAAATGACGTTTATATTAATAAGAAATAATGTCGAATAAAAAATCCGTTCACAAATTATCAATCGCTATCTATCCTCCTAATCCGCTTTTTCTACACTCTGTTACGTTCATATCACACAGCTCATTCCTTAAACCTCTACCTTGAGTGGCTCTTGGGTTTTGTGATGGGTGAACTTTAGTCTAAAAAATAAAATGATCACCGAATAATTAATTGGAGAATATATATATATATATATATATATATATATATATATATATAATGTCTTACATGTGGAAATATCTAAAAATAAAAGTATATATAATTTTGAAGGGTATTATTAGTTGGTTGATTTTAAAACCCGTCAACCTCTCTTGAGTTATTTATATCGAATTTAGTATAGCGATTTTAGCTCGGATGTGACACAAGGCCGGAATTAGGGAGAACCCATTAAGAAATCGACCTCACTATTCAGTTGTAATTGATCTAAAGAGGCAAAGCTTGCTAACCATTATACCCCGTTGAAGTGCCCGTCAAAAATATTTTCTGAGCGTAGCTTAGATGTGGTACAAGGCGTAAAGCGTGGAATACCCGGGGCGGGGAGGGGCTGGGATCTAACTCAATATTCACTCGTAAGTTGATCTAACGCGACAAGCCTACTAAGCATTACATCACGTCAAAGATCCCGCCAAAATGATTCGCTAAGCGTAGCTTAGATGTGGCACAAGGATGAAAGTATAGAGCACCTTGTGAGGATCTAACTGGCTATACAGTCTTAAATTGGTCTTGCTAACCATTACACTACGTCGAAGTGCTCTGTCAGAAACCAATATAGAACATCCAACTCGGATCCAACAATGGATGACAAGACGTCTTCATACAGTTAATAGTCAATGAAACTAGTTTGCTAGTCATCGCTATGTAACAATAGCGTTATGCTTTATTGAGTATAAGCTTAGACGAGTTCCACCACGATAGAGTTTTTAATTAAAATAAAATTCTCACAAGCGATAGATCGTTTTCTAACCGTCTTCCTGTGTTAGGTGTACGCTAAGACGCTCTTCTCATTCCATAATACGTATCGTGATCTCAGAAGGAAAACGTTAGAAGCGTTAATAATGAAAGAAAGACGAAGAATTTGATAGAAGAGTTAGATGAGACCTAAGGACACCGTAATTGTTGATTTTCTCACACCGTCGCTAAATACACCAACAACTTTGATCAGGCAATGTCGGGCTTTGGCAAAAGAACCCAAGTATTTGAAAAGGTCGACCTTTATTTCGAAATAACCTTGTTTCTGATTTTTTTATTTGGTGTTTCAATGTTTTCCAGCGACCGTGCGAGACGTAGCTTCTTCTGCGAAAATAAAATAAAATATAGAAAGCAAATAATACGGAACAAAAATAGCAGCTTTTGTTTCGATATTTTCTTTTTTATCGTTGATATTTTTTTTAAATTTATGTGAAAGTAAGTGATTAAGTCAAATAAATAATTAGCTAGTTAGAACCACATGCTGAAACAGTTGGCCCCGGGTGAGGAGGCCAAATCTCGCGGATAAGATTAAACTCTTTGAAGAAAGCTAATGCATGTGCCGAAGAGAGATGTCTCGCCATTTTTCTTCAAAAAGGAAAAAAAAAGCTATTGAAATAAAGAAGCTGGGGTAGACTTTAGTAACACTGATAACGAATCAAGGACAGACAAGTGGAAGAGATTTTTATATATAAAAAATACCCACTGAGCCGACATTTTGAGAAAGAGGCTCTTATTTTTCTTTCATGAGTCATGTTCTTTACGAATATAGGAAACAATGGCTCTCCACAACTTCCGGTCTTTCGTTGCTCTTAAATACCTTTTGACCCATTAACATCCCTGTTTGTCCTTGTTTACCGGCCATTTGGACAAACTCGTGAAGTATGTTGCTCATCCTTTCTTTCTGTTTCCTTGTATGTTCTGTAAATGTTAAATTCTGCAGGCGATCATGGCTCTCCATAACTTCCTGTCTTTTGTTTGTCTTAAATAACTTTTGACTCATTACTATCCGTCTTTGTTCTTTTTCTGCCATCCATTCACACAAGCTAGTGAAGTCGTTTACTTACTTTCTTACTGTTTCACTTGCTTCCTACATCTCTTTGTGTTGAATTCTGCAAGCGATCATGACTCTCCACAACTTCCTGTCTTTTGTTTGTCTTAAATAACTTTTGACCCATTAGCAGCCATTCATACCAACTTGTCAATTAAGTCATTCGCTGTTTTCCGCTGATCCTGATTCGTATGTGTTAAATTCTCCAGGCGATCGTGGCTCTTCACCACCTCCCCTTTTTATTGCTCTAAATATCCTTTTTCTTTTTACTGTCCCTTTTTGCCGTTGTTTTAATATTTCATTTCATTTAATCACCATAGGGAACCTTCTCTTCCTGCCATCATGACTGCAACACTCTACGCCTTCATGTGCTCATGTTTCCCACTGACATGAATAGGAACAACTATATCGAATCACTTGCTACATCTACTGCAAGGAAAATTGCTTTGCTGTGTTGTGTTAGAAATTTTTTCTCGTCAGTATCAATCTTGTACATTTATAAATACACATTCTTCCGTGCATCGAATGGTCGGGAGTTCCTGCCGTACATCTTGTGATTCTTGACAAAATTCAAAGAAGGATCTGCAATATAACAGATCCTGACCAGGCACCTCGTCGTCACTTTCTCATGGACGTGAAATGGCTTCCCTCTGTCTTTTCTATTTCTATTTTCATGGCAATTTCGTTTTTGGAGGCTTTAAAATTAACAAGATATTCCTTGTCCCAATTAACAACAGATTGTCGCTCACTTCATGGATCCTCTGTCTTTTCTACAAATATTTTCATGGTAACTGTTCTGATGAGGGTTTTTTCCTGGAGCCCCGATTACATAAATTTAAGCTACTAGATTGGCAATTGGATCTCATCGATTTGCCGTTAACCAAGCTGGATGCAACTGTGGTTACTTTAACAATTTCTTTTCTCCCCCACCCCCGTGGAATCCCTTTCCGATGTCTTGCTTCCCTAATAACTACAGTCTTCAAATTTTAATGTAACGTCAATCGCCATCTTCTGTTTTCTTGAAGTCGATTTCTTTTCTATCCTTTCCTCAGCTCAATCCTCTCTGTTCTAAGACTTCTCATCCTTTTTCACTTTCATTCCCTGTAGCTCCCCACCCCCTACTACGGTCTAGTGTCATTCAATAAATTTTATTAATTAAGTTACTTGCTGTTTTACTCTGCTTCGCTTGCCTTGCACAGATCCTGTGTGTGTTTAATTCTGCACGTGATTATGCCTCTTCATACTTCCTCACTATTATTACTCTAAATAACTTTAAACTCTTTTCCATTTCCGTCTATATTTCTGAGATGAGGTATTATGTACACTATTTACATTATTCGGACTAGTGTCCTCAACTTTGTCACCATATTTATTACAACGTTTCGGCCCTTCAGTATCTGTCTATATTTCTGAGATGAGGTATTATGTACATTATTTACATTATTCGGACAATTCTCCTCATCTTTGTCACAAGATTTATTACAGGGTTTCGGCCTTTCAGTATCTGTCTATATTTCAGAGATGAGGTATTATGTACACTATTTACATTATTCGATCTATTGTCCTCATCTTTGTCGCCATATTTATTACAACGTTTCGACCTTTCAGTATCTGTCTATATTTCTGAGATGAGGTATTATGTATATTATTTACATTATTAGGACTATTGTCCTCATCTTTGTCACCATATTTATTACACCGTTTCGGCCTTTCAATGTCTGTCTATATTTCTGAGATGAGGTATTATGTACACTATTTACATTATTGAGACTATTGTCCTCATCTTTGTCGCCATAATTATTACAACGTTTCGGCCTTTCAGTATCTGTCTATATTTCTGAGATGAGGTATTATGTACACTATTTATATTATTCGGACTATTGTCCTCATCTTTGTCGTCATAATTATTACAACGTTTCGGCCTTTCAGTATCTGTCTATATTTCTGAGATGAGGTATCATGTTCATTATTTACATTATTCGGACTATTGTCCTCATCTTTGTCGTTATATTTATCACTGCTATATATCGAGATTCTTCATAAATTACGAAGAAGTACCAGCCATATTATTGGTCTTGGTTTGACATCTCAGTTACTTTCCCACCGCTGCTATGTAGCTTCCCTCTTCCTTTTCTATCAATACTTATATGGTAATTGTTCGAATCAACTCTTCGCTATGGTACCTAAGTTTTATTAATTGAAACGCAGTACTTGATTAGCGGTAAGTTCTCATAAATTCACAGTTGAATTGACTAGATATATCTAAGTTTTATGCTAACAGTTTCTTTGCATTTCTTGGTTGTGGAAATCTCTTCCAACTCCATGCTTCCCGTCAACTTTGATCTGCAAAAATTTAAATGCAAATCCATCGTCATCTACTCTTGATTACTCTTGTTCATAATGTTTCTCGTTTTTCTTATTCTTTCACACGCAGTTATTCCTTGTATGTTAGTGGCTCTAGTACCTTGCATGGAGTGAGACGATTGAAAAAAGAATTCACTCAAAATTGTCAAATTTTTGAGCATGTTTCTTATCTATATAAATTCAGACTTATTCAATTATTAATGCTTACGGCCACATCCTGTTGAAACCCCCACTTCCCGAAGTTAAGCCTTGAGCCTGGTCAGTACATAGATGGTTGATCGCTTCGAAATACCAGGATTGGATGTATGGCTGGTGCACTGGATAATCGCTCGAAATTTTGAATTGAAGATTCACATTCCACTTCCAGTTATTAAAATTATCAAAATTAACCCGACAAGAACTATCAATAAATAATAAATATTCAAATAAATTATAAAAACCGAACGAACTTATGTTACAATCTGATAGTTAATGAATTATTTAGATTTTTGCCTGAATAATTCATAGACTGAGCAAACAATTAATGCCTGTCACCGTAATGTATTTGAAATCAAATCCAACCACCTGACAATGTGTTAAATATTCTAAAAATGCAAAGCATTGTTCTGATCATTTGTTTTTTCTTTCTTTGTTTTTGTAGGCTACAGAGAAACGGCATTTGCGCATGCCCTGAGTGCAGCCGGCGTGACTCATCAAGTGTCGACAGCCTGCAGCCTTGGAAAACTGCGTTCGTGCGGCTGTGATATGAGGTCGCATGGACCCGCCCTCAACTGGGAATGGGGCGGCTGCAGTCATGATATCGAATTTGGGGATCATTTTGCGCAAAAGTTTCTGGATGCCCGCGTTACAGCAAAAGACATTCAAGCACAAATTAATCTACACAACCACAGAGCCGGTCGACTGGTGAGTTAAGCAGAGATACAATATCTTCTGCTTAAGATGTTAAAACGTTATATTATGATATCCTTCTGACCAACGACAATCTTTTTTTTCTATAATAAAATTATTTAGAGATGTCTATAGTAAAAATCAGTTATCAGTGCACAATTCTAATAAATTTTTTTTCAATACAATTTTATATTAAAATTGTGAATATATATTAGAAGGAAATACATTATAATGGTTCTAGTAAATGTAATCATTTGAGTGAATGAAAGTTTTGATGGATTTGTTTAATAAATAATCCTAATGTATTTCTATATTAAAATCATTTCCGACATCTGAGGCGACTGCATGCCTGGATCAGGCGGTCCCTGTAAATATTGACCAACATACGAGATTTGATACAAATCTATAACCGGATAAGGTGATTTTCATTAATATTCGCCATCATCTTCAGGATACTGGCTTGGATGCGATTCCACACCAGAATCAGATATTTCAGGTTAATGTTGGCCATCATGTACACGATACGGCCTCCGAAGCTGCTGCGTGCCCGAATCAGGTAGTTCAGGTTAATGTTGCACATCATGTACACGATACGGCCTCCGAAGCTGCTGCGGGCCCGAATCAGGTAGTTCAGGTTAATGTTAGACATCATGTACACGATACGGCCTCCGAAGCTGCTGCGTGCCCGAATCAGATAGTTCAGGTTAATGTTAGAAATCATGTACACGATACGGCCTCCGAAGCTCCTGCGGGCCTGAATCAGGTAGTTCAGGTTAATGTTGGTCATCATGTACACGATACGGCCTCCGAAGCTCCTGCGTGCCCGAATCAGGTAGTTCAGGTTAATGTTGGTCATCAGGTACACGATACGGCCTCCGAAGCTGCCGCGGACCCGAATCAGGTAGTTCAGGTTAATGTTGGCCAACATGTACACGATACGGCCTCCGAAGCTCCTGCGTGCCCGAATCAGGTAGTTCAGGTTAATGTTGGCCAACATGTACACGATACGGCCTCCGAAGCTGCTGCGTACCCGAATCAGGCAGTTCAGGTTAATGTTGGCCAACATGTACACGATACGGCCTCCGAAGCTCCTGCGTGCCCGAATCAGGTAGTTCAGGTTAATGTTGGCCAACATGTACACGATACGGCCTCCGAAGCTCCTGCGTGCCCGAATCAGGTAGTTCAGGTTAATGTTGGCCAACATGTACACGATACGGCCTCCGAAGCTCCTGCGTGCCCGAATCAGGTAGTTCAGGTTAATGTTGGACATCATATACACGATACGGCCTCCGAAGCTGCTGCGTGCCCAAATCAGGTAGTTCAGGTTAATGTTGGACATCATGTACACGATACGGCCTCCAAAGCTGCCGCGGGCCCGAATCAGGTAGTTCAGGTTAATGTTGGACATCATATACACGATACGGCCCCCGAAGCTGCTGCGTGCCGGAATCAGGTAGTTCAGGTTAATGTTGGTCATCAGGTACACGATACGGCCTCCGAAGCTGCCGCGGTCCCGAATCAGGTAGTTCAGGTTAATGTTGGCCAACATGTACACGATACGGCCTCCGAAGCTGCTGCGTACCCGAATCAGGCAGTTCAGGTTAATGTTGGCCAACATGTACACGATACGGCCTCCGAAGCTGCTGCGTACCCGAATCAGGCAGTTCAGGTTAATGTTGGCCAACATGTACACGATACGGCCTCCGAAGCTCCTGCGTGCCCGAATCAGGTAGTTCAGGTTAATGTTGGCCAACATGTACACGATACGGCCTCCGAAGCTCCTGCGTGCCCGAATCAGGTAGTTCAGGTTAATGTTGGCCAACATGTACACGATGCGGCCTCCGAAGCTCCTGCGTGCCCGAATCAGGTAGTTCAGGTTAATGTTGGACATCATGTACACGATGCGGACTGCGAAGCTGCTGCGTGCCCGAATCAGATAGTTCAGGTTAATGTTGGCCATCATATACACGATACGGCCTCCGAAGCTGCTGCGTGCCCAAATCAGGTAGTTCAGGTTAATGTTGGACATCATGTACACGATACGGCCTCCAAAGCTGCCGCGGGCCCGAATCAGGTAGTTCAGGTTAATGTTGGACATCATATACACGATACGGCCCCCGAAGCTGCTGCGTGCCGGAATCAGATAGTTCAAGTTAATGTTAGACATCATGTACACGATACGGCCTCCGAAGCGGCTGCGTGCCCGAATCAGGTAGTTCAGGTTAATGTTGGCCATCATGTACACTATACGGCCTCCGAACCTGCTGCGTGCCCCAATCAGGTAGTTCAGGTCAATACTGGCCATCATTTACACGATACGGCCCCCGAAGCTACTGCGTGCCCGAATCAGGTAGTTCAGGTTAATGTTGGCCATAATGTACACGATACGGCCTCCGAAGCTGTTGCGTGTGCGAATCAGGTAGTTCAGGTTAATGTTAGACATCATGTACACGATACAGCCTCCGAAGTTACTGCGTGCCCGAATAAGATAGTTCAGGTTAATGTTGGCCATCATGCACACGATACGGCCTCCGAAGCTGCTGCGGGCCCGAATCAGGTAGTTCAGGTTAATGTTGGCCATCACGTACACTATACGGCCTCCGAAGCTGCTGCGTGCCCGAATCAGGTAGTTCAGGTTAATGTTGGACATCATGTACACGATACGGGCTCTGAATCTGCTGCGTGCCCGAATCAGGTAGTTCAGGTTAATGTTGGATATCATGTACACGATACGGCCTCCGAAGCTGCTGCGTGCCCGAATCAAGTAGTTCAGGTTAATGTGGGACATCATGTACACGATACTGGTTCTGAATCTGCTGCGGGTCCGAATCAGGTAGTTCAGGTTAATGTTGGACATCATGTACACGATACGGTCTCTGAATCTGCTGCGGGCCCGAATCAGGTAGTTCAGGTTAATGTTGGACATCATGTACACGATACGGGCTCTGAATCTGCTGCGGGCCCGAATCAGGTAGTTCAGGTTAATGTTGGCCATCATGCACACGATACGGCCTCCGAAGCTGCTGCGTGCCCGAATCAGGTAGTTCAGGTTAATGTGGGACATCATGTACACGATACGGGCTCTGAATATGCTGCGGGCCCAAATCAGGTAGTTCAGGTTAATGTTGGACATCATGTACACGATACGGGCTCTGAATCTGCTGCGTGCCCGAATCAGGTAGTTCAGGTTAATGCTGGCCATCAGGTACACAATACGGCCTCCGAAGCTACTGCTTGCCCGCATTAGGTAGTTCAGGTTAATGCTGGACATCATGTACATGATGCGGCCTCCGAAGGTGCTGCGTGCCCGAATCAGGTAGTTCAGGTTAATGTTGGACATCATGTACACGATACGGCCTCCGAAGCTGCTGCGTGCCCTAATCAAGTAGTTCAGGTTAATGTTGGTCATCATGTACACAATACGGCCTCCGATGCTGCTGCGTGCCCGAATCAAGTAGTTCAGGTTAATGTTGGCCATCATGTACACTATACGGCCTCCGAATCTGCTGCGTACCCGAATCAGGTATTTCAGGTTAATGTTGGTCTTCATGTACACGATACGGCCTCCGAAGCTGCTGCGTGCCCGAATCAGGTAGTTCAGGTTAATGTTAGACATCATGTACACGATACGGCCTCCGAAGCTGCTGCGTGCCCGAATCAGGTAGTTCAGGTTAATGTTAGACATCATGTACACGATACGGCCTCCGAATCTGCTGCGGGCCCGAATCAGGTAGTTCAGGTTAATGTTGGCCAACATGTACACGACACGGCCTCCGAAGCTCCTGCGTGCCCGAATTAGGTACTTCAGGTTAATGTTGGCCAACATGTACACGATACGGCCTCCGAAGCTGCTGCGTGCCCCAATCAGGTAGTTCAGGTTAATGTTGGACATCATGTACATGATACGGCCTCCGAAGCTGCTGCGTGTGCGAATCAGGTAGTTCAGGTTAATGTTGGACATCATGTACACGATACGGCCTCCGAAGCTGCTGCTGGCCCGAATCAGGTAGTTTAGGTTAATGTTAGACATCATGTACATGATACGGCCTCCGAAGCTGCTGCGTGTGCGAATCAGGCAGTTCAGAATAATGTTGGCCATCATGTACACAATACGGCCTCCGAAGCTGCTGCGTACCCGAATCAAGTAGTTCAGGTTAATGTTGGCCATCATGTACACGATACGGCCTCCGAACCTGCTGCGTGCCCGAATCAGGTAGTTCAGGTTAATGTTGGCCATCATGTACACGTTACGGCCTCTGAAGCTGCTGCAGGCCCGAATCAGGTAGTTCAGCTTAATGTTGGACATCATGTACACGATACGGCCTCCGAAGCTGCTGCGTGCCCGAATCAGGTAGTTCAGGTTAATGTTAGACATCATGTACACGATACGGCCTCCGAAGCTGCTGCGGGCCCGAATCAGGTTGTTCCCGTTAATACTGTGCTTGTTGTACACAATACGCCCTTAGATGCGACACCATACTCAAATCAGGCGGTTCTCGTTAATATCGGCTATCATGTACAGAATACGTGCTTGGATACAACTCTATAACCGGGTCAGGTGGTTTTCGTTTATATTGATCATTATGTATATAATACGGGCTTGGATGCGATTCCCCACATGGATAGGGTTATTCTCGTTAACTTTGGCCACTATTATGTATACGATACAGCTTTGCATGTGACTCCATACCCGGATCAGGTGGTTCTCGTTAATATTGGCCATCATGTACACGCGATAAGGGCTTTCATGCGATTCCATACCTGGATCATGTGGTTCATGTTTATGTTGAACATCACGTTCACAACAGAGGCTTTCAGCGAATTTTTGATGTATCACGTGATGGCACTTAACTAACTGATATAATAAAAACCGTTTTGTTCATTGAATACTCATTTATTTTTTTTTATACACTTAAATTTTACGCTAATTTTGACGCATATGTAAAATATAGTTCTCATTAGTGAGGACAGTTCTGTTTTGTCTTTTATTATCAAATGGGATTAGTATGTATGACAAAATGCTGCCAATAAGGCATCAACTTTACAGCAATTAATCCGCCTGATAAGATGATTTAAACAGAGTATTTATTAGCATTTTTTGAACTTGACAGAAGAGTAA
>OZ010588.1:111937206-112029706 GCA_963932145.1 Acanthosepion lycidas | reverse complement strand
ATATATATATATATATATATTCACGGCTTATAGCCGTACACAGTTGAAACACTCCTTACCGTACGATTACCGAAATTAAGCAGTATCGAGCCTGGTCATTAAATATATGGGTGACCGCTTAGGAATTTCAGTAGCTCTAACCTTGGATGTGCGGGTGGTGTAATAGATAATGACCCGGAATTGTTAATCGGAGAGCCGAGTTCGAATTTCAGCTTGGTTCCTTATATTCACTTGCGCGCAAATCTAAAAATATATTCTGCCTTTATACAACCTGCAAAGTGTTGATAAGCCGTCAATTAATCAAATAAAATTATTCACAATGTTAATTCTCTCTTTGTTTTAAACATTAAATATTAAACTGTTTTACAAACGTTGTGTAGATTAAATTCCATTAAATCAAATTTGGATTAATTAATCAGGAAAAATTATAAGGGAAATAAATCTAAGATTCGAGTACTTTTGCACACAACCGTACATCGCTTGATTATATAAAGAAGTGCTGGCTTTATGGGAAATGAAGGTCATGTAGCGTCAGCAGTTTTGTTGGAGAAGAATACATTGTCCATTCAAGTGCTTCAGATTTAAATTTATTTTTTTACATTTTATTCTTTCAGGCCGTTACCAATAATGTCGGCAAGAAATGTAAATGTCACGGTATGTCCGGTAGCTGCGAAATGAAAACTTGCTGGAAATCTACGGCAGACTTCCGGGAAGTCGGTACCGTACTGAAAAGAAAATTCTACGCGGCACGAAAGGTGAGGAATTGGAACAGCTCGATAATTCTCATACGTCAGACAATGAATTCCTGTTAGAAAATAATTTGCAATACATTACTATAGTCCAATAATTAGCCATTATATTTTAAATATTTTATCAGCAACATTTGGAATAGGTCCTGTAAGTCCTATTTTGTCAACAATGCTTGAATTCATTACTGACCACTAGTTATTTTATTATTCATGGGCCTCACTATAAATAAAACAACATGTCCACTCTAAGGAAATTGCCAACAAACGAATATAATATATAAAGCCAAGGTAAGTGCAAACAACAGCACAATGTACTACATCAGTGCTATTGACGGCCTATTTAAGAAGAGAAAAAATAACCACGACCTTCCAACAGAAAATACTCAAACAGCACTGCACTATACGCATACATATGGCATCTAAAAGACAGAAATATTACAGCAAGAATAAACTGAAAAATATTGAAAAAAGCACCTGCCTAAAACAACATTAAAAAGAAATGCTTAATTTACCACACGAAAAGGTCGCAATAATTTCTCATACCCAACAAAAGAATTTACTAAACATAAGATCACAAATAATTTCCAAATGCAGGCAGGAAAATAAATACCTATTATCAGAATTTATGCCAAACAGATAAAAAATACCAACAAATACTACTACATAAACCACCATTGACCCTATAAACATGAAAAGAGAAACCACTGACAGCGTAACACCATCAATTATTTTCTAGTTCAAACTATCTTCATAGTAATTACAATTATTGTTATCATTCCACCACCATTACTAAAATCACTTCTACCACTTTTCAATAACTATTTGCTGCTATAATTGTTATTATCATCACCCACTCCCCCCACATACACCATTACTACCACATCACAATTACCATTGCCATATTAGTCCACAATTACCATTACCATATCAATCCACAATTATACTTCTCCCTCGCCCAGCAAAATTAATACCACTGCATAAATACTAATAAGTATTACAAATTGGAATTTCTACCATTTACATATGTGTAATCGCCAAAACACAAGCAAATAACCGGCTTTAAAATAATAACAAACCAGACTTAAAAATATTTAAAATAAATATAGGAATCGACGTCATTTGTTTACATTTGGATACACTTTGAGCAGATATGAATGTACGTGACAGATTCATGGAAGATTGTAGTTTAAAAACGGTAAAATTGACCTTGCTAACCTAACGATCCTCTGTAGCCAACTCGGGTAAGTCACGTCAGGCTATATGACGGTTCCGTATAGGATACAGGTTCGATTCCAGTCGGAGGACGAATATTTTCTATGAAAAATTCTCGGACATTCAGGCCGGTAAATGTTATTAATACTGTTTATTATAAAACAGAAATATTTGTATTTATAAAAAGAATGTATAAACATAAAAATGTCTTTAAAATAATTGTCGGACTTTGTCCATTTCATAATATATATATATATATATATATATATATATATATATATATATGTCTTTACGTGTATTTTATTCTTATAATTCCTGTTGAAGAAAAGCAAATTTGATTATTTATTTCAGGTCATCATTCACAATACAGCAGCAAAAGCACTAATAACGCGAGGCAGTAAGCGACGCCGGAATCGTCACCGGTCGAAAGCCACAACACCGACGTCGTCAGGGACAGACCTAAAAATAAAGAACAGTTTTCCTGAAAGTTCGGGCACGGTCACCCGGAAGCGAAAATGGAGCAGCCGAAAAAGAAGACGGAGAAGACGGAAGAAGAAGAAGAGGAGAAGGAAAGGCCGACGCTATCGTGGACGCTTTCCTCGGAAAACAGATCTCGTCTACTACGAGAAATCACCGAGTTTTTGCGAGCCGAACCCCGAGATTGACTCTCCGGGGACGTCAGGTCGTCTTTGCAATCGGACAGGGACCGATGTAGATAACTGCAACACGCTCTGCTGTGGCCGCGGTTACAACACCCTCAGAGTGCGACGAACGGAAAGGTGTCGTTGCAAGTTCTACTGGTGCTGTTACGTACTCTGTGAGGAGTGCGTCTTTGATGAATGGGTAACTGTCTGTAAATGATCAGAGACAATTGATAAGCTGTCTAGATTATGCATTTAAAAAAGTGCCTTTCAAATAAAGGTCACGACCTCTTAAGATGTAATTTTAAGAAGAATGTATTTCTGAACATTTTTGGCAATATTTAACCTTCCTACAGGCGCCAAAAACGACTAGTTATTCCCTTGATTAGTCTATTACTGTATACACTTGACTCACTGGGTAATGTTTATTGATTTAAAATCGATGATTAGAATTTTAATAAAACCCAAGAAAATATATTATATCCGGAAAATCAGGTTTGTTCAAATTTTCTTGTTTCATAGTATATTGATATTTCTATAAAATTAATTCCAATCAAGCCTTCTGAGTAATTTTTTTTTTAATTAAAGAAGGCCTGATTGACAAAGTCCTTCCAAGAGAAATAATTCCAGGTTTAATAACTGCTAATTACACAGTCAATGTTTATTGTTTTAAAAAGCAATGATTAGAATTTTAACAAAACTCTATAAATATGAAAGAGGATTTATATATTTTCTTTATTCTTGCGAAATGACAACAAAGATGTTAAACCTTATTTATTTATTAAATTTATTTATTTACAAGAATAATTTTATATTTACACGGTTATAAAAATATGTGAACCATTTATAACGAAATATTTATTATTTTTCCATTTTATAAAGGAATAAGCAATTAAAAGAAGAAATAATCTGATATTTAAAATAATCCGAAAAGAAAATGTATGATGCCCACAGAAATCATGTTTATTCAAATTTTCTGGTACATAGATATTTTTATAAAATTATGAATAAAAAATATGTTTTCATAGTTATTTATGAGATCGTAAATAATTAATATTGCATTGTAGTTGGTTTCTATAGTTTGATAATTTTGCAATATTTTATAATTTTTTTAAATAAAAAGATTTCTTTTCAAATGTATTTCTTTATAAGATGATAAATACTAAATCATTCTAAAAAAAAAAAAGTAAATGCTAAATAAACGTGTTGTATTTGGCTCACATATTTTATAATTTTGTATTGCCGAGAGTGTCAAAAGGTGTGTACAGTAAAAGCGGCGTCAAGAGAATAACCAACCTTTTAACAAACTGATTTTGTTTTTACAAGCATGAAGGTTAAACATTGCCCACGTCTTTTCTTTGTAAATGTATCTTTTATGCCCTCGAATTGTCAGAAGATACATCTGACAATTATCTTTATTTTAAGCCTTTATATTCGTTTTTCTGTAAAAGTCAAAAATAAATAACCACGCCCCCAAAATCCAATAAAGCTGCTTTCACTAATTACAAAAGTAAATTAAAAATTGAATATTTACAAAAACGGATTGTCACTTTATTATTTTATTCGTGGACAAAAATTACAGGAATATTTTAATATCGATTAACGAAAGACAAAACTGAACACCGGATACGTTGAATTGGGGTTAGTTTTATCTAACACCACAAGATGTGCCGTGTCCCTTTAGGACGTTGACGATCATGGCTCTCCACAATTTCCTGTCTTTGTAGCACTTAATATTTTTTTTGTTACCTCTTCTAAACATTGTTTCACCATCGATTTACTCAAGCTCATTCTTCTACTTCTATGTGCCGTTTCTTTTCAGGACGTTGCGATCATGGCCCTCCACAATTTCCTGTCCTTTGTAGCTCTTAATAAATTTTGTCTTTTTGTTATTTCTCTTAAACCTTGGCCAACATCCATTTCTTCAAGCTCATTCTTCTTCTATGTGCTGTATCCCTTCAGGACGTAGGCGATCATGGCTCTCCACAATTTCCTTTGCTTTGTAGCTTTTAATAATTCATTTTCTCACCTCTCTTAAACCTTGTTCCACCATCCATTTACACAAACTCTTTCTGCTTCTATGTGCCGTGTCCCTTCAGGACGTTGGTGATCATGGCTCTCCACAATTTCCTGTCCTTTATAGCACTTTTTTTCTATTTTTTTTTCTCCTAAAACTTGTTCCACCATACATTTATTCAAGCTCACTGGGCAGGTCATGCGTTGTCTTTCTCTGCCCCTCTTGCCTTCAATGTACCTTGTGAGTATTAAATTTACCAAGCCCTCTTTCCTCATTATGTGTCCTTTAAATTTCAACTTTCTCTTTCTGATGCTAAACTTAAGTGTTCTTTTTAATCTCATTTTCTTTAAAACTGTCGGTACTTATATGTTCGGTCCATAGCATTTTTAGCATCCTTCCATAGAACTACATTTCTGTTGCTTCAAGTCTCTTCTTCGTCTGTGAGGAGATTGTCCAACATTCACTGCCACAGAGGAGAACGGATATCACATCACAGTTCAGTAATCTTTTCTTTGTTTCTAACGACACTTTCATCTTTTAATCCTTTGTTAATCATTTCACCCCATGTAAGGTAATAAAATCGCTACGACACAAGGGGTTACTAAATGTGAAAGAAGAAGAAAAAAGCAGCGATAAAAAGATAAAAGAAGAGGAATCAAGAAGATAGTAGATAACGATTGACATTGCATTTAAATTTGATGAGACCTTATGGCCAATGTTGTACAGCGCTTAAATTCATAAATATATTTTAATGCACATTTACACTTTCGTTATTACGTGTATCTACCTAAAAGAAAGAATAAATGCAGTCTGTCTCTCTTTCCCTCTCTCTCCCTCTCTGTCTCTCCATACATATATATATATATATATATATATATATATATATATATATATATATATATACTTATTTTCTATGAAGTCTTGATTATTCTCTTCCTAGTTCATTGTTTTTCTATGTGTCGTGGCCCTTCAGGACTTTGGTGATATTGACTCTCCGCAATTTAGAAGGATTGATATCACATCGCAGTTCAGCACGCTTTTCTTTGTTTCTAACGAAATTTTCTTGTTTCTTAATACTTTGCTTAGCTTTTAGAAATCATCTTTCGATATCCCAATGTATTCTCTTGATTTTGATATCTTGTAATTTTCATGTTGGGCTGTTTCTTTTACTGACAACTATGCCTAAAACAATAAAGCCAGTAAGACGCAAACAGACGACAGAGTATTAGAGAATATGAGAAAAACTACTATTAAGTAGAGAGAACAATAAAATAAAACAAGGATTAAGAAGAGAGAAGATATCCATGGATATTGCGTTTAAAATTTTGAAGGTCAAAGTTGACTGGGAAGCAAAAAGGCAGAAGTGTGATTGAAGAAACTGTTAGTATAGAACTTACGGTTGCATCTCGCCAGTTCAATTGTAAATTTGATGAGATCCTATGGCCAATCTTGTACAGCGCTTAAATTCATAAAGTCTATGTTCCATAGCGGATAGTTGATCATAATTACGCTGAAAGAATTTATAGAAAAGACACAGAGAAAGTACGTTACGGCGGCGGGAAAGTGACTGAAGCCGAGATGCCAGATCAGGACCAATAACATTACACATTCTTTAGATTTTATCAAGAATCTCTAAATATAGAGCAGAAGGCCCAGATCAGATGGACAGCAATATTCAAAGCAAGGAAGAATGATAGACTTATAAATACTTAAGATAGATTCTGGCGGAAAAAAAATTGTCTAGCATGATACAGGGAACCAACAATTGATTCAATTGAATTAATATACACATTCCTTTTAAACGTTAGCTCGAGAAGATACAAGGAGTGACTTCCCTGGAGGTTAGCATCAGCCATACGAAGGTAAAAAGAGATCTCACAAATGATTAAAAGAGAGCAGTTTCGTTTTTGAGGCGTTAAAATTAACAAGCCCCTCCATGTCCCATTCAACGACAGATTGAAGGTCATTTTTAGATCAGTTGCCAATATGACCTGATCCAACCGATCAGACTTAATATTAAAACAAGAGTAAATAGTTGTGTGGAACTTTTTTTACGTTTCGTTATCAGAGATTTCAGTGTCGCATTTCTATACTCTGTTAAAACACTTCCTAGATATTTAAATATTTGCCCTAAATTTAATTTGGTATTTACAGTTTGTAATTTACGCGTTGTTTCTTTTGCTGAAAGCTATACATTCTGTCTTCTGTTCTTAAATAACCTCGTCAGATCCAGACCTTCATGTGGATGCCACGTATGGCATCAAACGAATTCAGAAATGTTTAGTTTATTTTCTGTAGACAAATATTTTCTCAGATCAATGATTAAAAATAACTTCAAGTAGACGGGTATCCGCGAATACGAGGGTCCAGCTATTATATATATTATAGATTTACGGATTTCAAAATATGATTCTATCGCTACACAGGAATCACCATGTTTCAAAAACAGAAATTTAAAACTTCAAATTCATTTATATAATGAAATTAAAAGCATTATTTCTGGTTCATATTAAGCGAATTTTGGAATAACTTATTTTGAAATTTATATCTATGCTCTTAAAATTTACACTGAGCACTGTTTTGTAAAAATAAAAATATCAATAAGAACAACGGATTATATATTTTACTGTCCTTTCTTATATTACTATATATATATATATATATATATATATATATATATATATATATATATAAGTGAACATTGAAGGCTACACTCAGAGCGACAGGCTGTTTCATGCTGGATAAAATCGTCAGGCCGCCTGACGATTGCGTCCAGCATATATATATATATATTTTATATATTTGGTTGGATTGATGTGAGTTTGGGAGCCTGGGTTTCATGTGAAGCCCAGGGTCATAAGCTCACATCAATCCAACCAAATATGTTAGTTCTATCTGATATTGAGCGCTTTCTAATAATTACCGCGCATATAATATATAAATATTAATAGATATAATATATTACATATCTATATATTTATGTTTGTTGAAACTTGACTAATACATGGAATAATAATGCAACACAAAATGTACTTAGAACAAAATGTATTGAAACAAGAAAGTGTACACAATATTTACATATAGTCTTTTGTATATTCCTGGGAAGACCGTTCCTGGAGAATGTGTTGACTGAGTCGCAGTCGGGCAGAGTCTCTGGTTGAATCTCCTCGATTCCTCTCTCTCTTCCCGGTACCAACCATATTTATATGCAAATTACCACTATGCAAATTAGGTGGATCCAACCACAACACCCCCCTCCCAAGCCTTGGAATCCCTTTTGGATTTCAAACTGGCTTCCTATATGGGTTGATGATTATGGCTATTTCTTTGTAGATCCATTTGCATACTTTTAATATTTTTTTCGTTTTGGATTCACGTCCAATGGTTCCGTGAACTTTCGTTTCCTACCGGATTTTCTCGGTTCAGGAATATTCTGCGGAGGTTCTACTTGAAACATATACATTACATCAATGGGATCTTCCTCCTCATCCGGTATACTCTCTTCATGCTCTAGAACGTAACATTTTTTAAGTTGGTTCTGGTGCCTTTTATGAGTATTCTTCGGCCCTTTAATTATGTAAATCAGGTCACTGATTCTCTTGTGCACTATCCCTCGCTCCCAGAACTCAACGTTGTTTTTGTAGCACTTGAAAAACACCTTCTCTCCGGAAGTGTATCTTTTTCTCGCTGTATACATAGTATTCTTTACTCTATTTTTTCTGGCAAAAGCTTGTCAAACACTGACTTAACTTTCCTAGCGAACATTAGTTCAGCTGGTACCATGTTTGAGAGTGTTCTCTGGTTTGGCGTAATTCTGTATACCTGTAGGAATTGCTGAAGCACCTTTTCCGTTGGAACTCCTGAGGCTTTCTTCAGCGCGCGCTTTAAAGTATCGACAAATCTTTCTGCGAGTCCATTGGACCTCGGATGATACGGCGGCGTCGTTATGTGGTTAATTTGATATAACTCACAAAATTCCTTAAATTCTTCAGAAGTGAATTGTGTACCATTGTCACTCACAATACACTCTGGCACACCGAACCGTGCAAATAGTTCATGCAAGAAAGTTGTTGTGGTATTGGACGTAGGCTTTTTGCAGCGTAGTACTTCCGGCCATTTTGTAAAACTATCTACCACTATTAAGTAGTAATAATCTTCTACTGGACCAGTGAAATCAATGTGTAACCTTGTCCACGGATGATCCGTCTTGGGCCATGGTTTGTGTACTATAGGTGGTGCCTTAGCTGCTAACGCACACCCTTTACATCGCTGAACCATGTTTGCGATATCCACATCCATTCCTTTCCAATATACAAAGCTTCGCATTAAGCTTTTTGTTCTATTAACCCCCGGGTGACCCATATGAAAGTCCCGTAGTATTCTTTTCTGCAACTTTTTTGGTACTATTACTCTCTCACCATATAATAAAACTCCGTCACAAATTGAATAAATCTCCTGCACTTTTTGGTCATTTGCTACGATTTTGCTTTTTATTTCTAAAATGAAATCATCGCTTTCAGCTTCATTTTTGATTTCCTTTGATGTAACCGGTAGCTCTCTTAAAATGTTGTTTAGCATGCTTTTCACCTCATAATCTGCTCTGATATTTGCAATAATTGATTCTTCGAATCTTTCTTCTTGACTCGGTACGAGTCTTGATAAGCTATCCACATGAATTATATTTTTGGATGATAGGTGCTTTATGTGAAAATCATAATTGAGAAGAATGGTTCCCCATCTCAACAGACGATTTGCCGTATAAACGGGTAACCCTTTCTTCGAACCAAAAATAGTGATCAGAGGTTTATGATCCGTTTCAAGAATAAAATGTCTGCCGTGGATGTATCTGTGAAATTTTGTTATGGCAAAAATGATACTCAGCGCCTCTTTTTCGATCTGTGAGTAACTCCTTTCTCCTGGGAGCAAAGTTTTCGAAGCATGTGCAATTGGTTTTCTAGAACCATCTGGCATTATGTGTTGAATACACGCTCCAATCCCGTATGAACTGGCGTTACTTGCCACTACAATATCAAGTTTTGGATTGTAATGGGTTAAAAAGAGGTCTGATGTAAGCATTTTCTTTATTTCATCAAAAGCTTTCTGACATTCTACCGTCCATTCCCATGCCTTGTCTTTTTTAAGTAGTTCATTCAACGGAGCTCTTAGATTGTACATTCCTTTAATGAACGCTTGATAATAATTTGCGTGCCCCAGAAAACTCTGTAGCATCGCCACATTAGTCGGCGTCGGCATGTCTCTAATCGCAATGGACCTTTCCGGATCTGGACATCTGCCATTTTTGCTGATTATGTGACCTAAATACTTAATTTCCTCCAAACCAAATTCTCACTTTGACTCTTTGACTTTAAATCCAAAGTCCTGAATCTTTAAATATTTGATTGAGATGCTCTCGATGTTCGTCGACGGTTTCGCTCCTTACTATGATGTCGTCTAAGTAGGCGCACGCAAAGTCTAAGTCATTCAACATGACGTCCATAGCTTGTTGAAAAATGGCTGGTGCCACTTTAATACCAAAAGGAAGCCTGTTGTACTTGAATAACCCTCTAGGCGTGTTTATCCCTAGTAACCTCGAACATTCCTCTTCGACGGGAATTTGGAGATAGGCATCTGATAAGTCGATTTTTGAAAATATAACTCCACCATTTAGCTTGTTAAAAATCTCCTCCGGACTCGGTAACGGGTAATGGTAGTCCTTGATTACCGAGTTCAATCCTGTCGAAAAATCAACACAGACTCTGATTTGGTTTGATTTCTTTTTTATGCACACAATCGGCGCAGCCCATGAATTAGATTCTGCTTTCGAAATAATTCCCATTTTTTCCAACGTATCAAGTTCTTCGTTAATTTTCTCTACACTTGCGAAAGGCACGTTACCGGAAACTTTTTCTTTAATTCATCTTTAATGTCCTGTCTTGTTTGCGTATTACTTTCTACTTTTCGGCAGAATGAGTTTAACGTTTTATCCCACAATTCGAATGTTTCAATAAAATCTGTACCCATCAAGTTTTCTCCATTTTTCAGAATGAAAAACATTATTTTTTTAACGATCCCGTTCAATTTCATGGGAAGTACAGCCTCGCCTTCGAAGTTAATTTCCTTTCCAGTTACCGTTCGAGCGCGTTTCGTTGACTTCATTATTGTAGGCCTTTTTAAAATGTTTTATAGTTCATTATTGTTAAATCTGAACCCGAATCGAGTTGAAATTTGATATTCTTTTTAAATATTTCAGTCGTCACATATTTCCTCAAATCTCTATCTGATATGATATTCGAATTTGTTTGTCTAATTCGGCTATTGAATTTTTTCGTTTTACAACACGATCCTTTGTGTCCCTTCTTGTGGCACACGAAACATTTCTTATTTCTATATGGGCAATTTACCTCCCAGTGTATTTCGTTGCAGCGTCTGCAATTATATGGTGGAACCTTTTTTTTTCTCCTCGTTCTTATTTAATTTTTCTTGTCTATTTTTAAAATACGCCGAATTTTTACTCCAATTTTTTTCTGATGGGCAATTTGACTGTTTTTTTTTATTTTTTTAATATAAGCAATGCCAGCTTCTTCGATTTTTTGAGACTCTTTCTTTAAACTTACGGCCCACTGACACTCCTCTGCTAACTTTTTCAGGGTAAGGTTTTGTTCAGATTCGAGTTTAGACAAAACTCTACGTCTTATTTCTGCACTCTTACTGGATACCAGTCCTTGAGCAAAAATTAAACACTTAAATTCTTCCACCGTAATCTCTGCCAATCTGAAATTTTCACAATGTCTATTCACTATAGATGCATATGTTAAATAATCCTGATCGTCGGATTTAGTGACATTCATGCATAACCATCGCTTATGCCAAAGCGACATATTTGCTCCAAACAGCTCCTTTAGCAATTTCACTGTTTCCGAGAAATCCAATTCATTCGTTCTTCTCGGTAGAATAAAAACCACAAATTTGCTATGTTCTGCTGTACCTAGCTTTCTTAGTAATAGAAAGACTTTTCTTGAATTCGACCAGTTTTCACAGTCTGTGTAGAAAATATCTTCATATCGTTTAAAGTACGCTTCAAAAGTTTTTTCTTCGTCTGGCACATAGTTGAAAGTTTCCAGCGAATTAAATATGGTGTTATTAGAATATAAAGAATTTCCCTCATTTGCCTGATTGTTGTTTAATTTCTCCAGTATTAACTTTTGAATTTCTAAAAGTCTTTCCTCTTGCTTTTCTTGATATTTTTGCTGGGATTTGAATAATTCAGCCTGACTCAACTGCTGGGATTTGAATAATTCAGATATGACTTTGAATAATTCATCCATCTTTAGCTGATAGTGTTCATGCAACAGAGAATATATCTTTAATTTGTGTATCTATGGATATAATATCAGCTGACCAGAAAAATTGAAACAACTTACGACTTTTTTATTTTATGTCTTGCTTTTACATTCAAGCCCGTGATAATCAACTTTGGTATTTTTTTTTCTTCTGTTCGCGTATTTCAATGACAAACCTCTGATCAGAAGTAAATTCGTCACTATAAAATATTGTTGAGCAAACAAATAATAATTTTTTAAAAGTTCGTTACCTTTCAAAATCGACACGGTGTATTTGTGTGCCTTTTAATTCCATGCACGTTTTTGTAGTCGGCCAGTTTTTTTTTAACGGGTGTCTCGTAGATAACTTATTCAATTTAAAATCACCGTTATTCGTTTACGACACCTTTCAAATTTTTCTGAGTGAACGTTCCTTATGCTTAGTCGTCCTTTAACGATTTCTAAATATCCAGAAATTCAGAATCCTTCGCCGTTCCGTTAGATGTTCGACTTTTAATTAATAATTTTTTCCTTTAGCCTGGGTTCTTCAATGACTTGTCCCAATTGTTGAAAGCTATCAATTATTAATTTTTTTTTTTTTTTTCGTGTGGTTCTTTCTACCTCGTCGCCATTGTTGAAACTCGACTAATGCATAGAATAATAATGCAACACAAAATGTACTTAGAACAAAATGTATTGAAACAAGAAAGTGTACACAATATTTACATATAGTCTTTTGTATATTCCTGGGAAGACCGTTCCAGGAGAAGGTGTTGACTGAGTCTCAGTCGGGTAGAGTCTCTGGTTGAATCTCATCGATTCCTCTCTCTCTCTTCCCGGTACCAACCATATTTATATGGTCGGTACACCACTATGCAAATTAGGTGGATCCTACCACAACAATGTTTATATTTATATGCACACACTTTTCACGCACACACACACACACATATATATATATATATATATATATATATATATATATATATATATATATATATATATGAGATAAAGGAAAAGTTTTACTTGTGACGCGTTTCATCCGTTGGGAATTCATCAGACTGGGTTTTTCGATTTCCACCCTTGCCTCATTTTTGTTTGGGGTGGAGAGGATTTTTCTGAATATCTGACATCCATTAGACATGACACGTGAAACTAGAACAGTCTACCCCAGTGAGCGAAATAAAGGGTTCAGTTCGACATTCCAGCCACCTGAAGAATGTCGGAGCGTGCAACGGCCGAAACGTTGTAATAAATATAGCAACAAAGATGAGGATAATAGTCCTAATAATGTATTATAGTGTACATAATAGCTCACCTCAGAAATATAGACAGATACTGAAGGGTCGAAATGTTGTAATAAATATAGCGATAAAGATGAGGACAATAGTTCGAATAATGTAAATAGTGTACATAATACCTCATCTCAGATAAATAGACAGGTACTGAAAGGGCGAAACGTTGTAATAAATATGGCGACAAAGATGAGGACAATAGTCCGAATAATGTAAATAGTGTACACAATACCTCATCTCAGATATATAGACAGATACTGAAGGGTCGAAACGTTGTAATAAATATAGCGATAAAGATTAGGACAATAGTTCGAATAATGTAAATAGTGTACATAATACCTCATCTCAAAAATGTAGACAGATACTGAAGGGCCGAATCGTTGTAATAAAAATGGCGACAAAGATGAGGACAATAGTCCGAATAATGTAAATAGTGTACATAATACCTCATCTCAGAAATATAGACAGATACTCTCGTATGATTCATCTTCATCATTGACAAAATTTGAATTAGTGTAATCATTTATGTCGCAGCTAGATTCTTCCATTTTCTTTCCTGAAAGATCATTATTTCATATCTCGTTTATTTTAGTTTGTATCTCATAAACTGTCATATCATATTTTTCTACTCTTGCCACATTTTCGTTTGGGTTATGACTGATTGTACTTAGTTTTATATTTAGTTTTATCTTATCTATTTGTGTATTTGAGAGAATTTAATTTCGCTTGATATCCCTGCGGACATTCGCTTTCTTTTTATTAATTGATTTGGCATTAAGTCAAAAGATCCAATGTTGGAGTTAATTCGGGTTTCGTGTCCAGATGTCTCATTGTATTATTATTATTATTATTATTATTATTATAATAAAGTATTCGAAAAGTAATTATGCATTTTACAGCTATGAATGATGAATCAGTCAATCAAATTTGACTGATACGTAACTACAGCTAAAAATAGTTTATAATCTCTTCTACCCGACAGTGTGCCGTTTATAATTCATTTCAAGAGATTAACTCGATGGAGGATTATAATTTTAAAAAGGAACATATTCGCCATTGTTTACTGTATGAATTCCGAAAGGGTAGTTCTGCTACAGAGGCATATACAAATATTTGTGCATTGTATACGGGTGCAGTGAAAACTCGTACGTGTCAGCTGTGGTTTAAAAGGTTTAAAAATGGCGATTGTGACATAACCGACAAACCCCGGTCGGAAAGGAGACCCACTCTGAAGGAAGAAATATTGAAAGATATCATTGAATTATGTCTCGTTTATAATTCATTTCAAGAGATTAACTCGATGGAGGACTATAATTTTAAAAAGGAACATATTCGCCATTATTTACTGTATGAATTCCGAAAGGGTAGTTCTGCTACAGAGGCATGTAGAAATATTTGTGCATTGTATACGGGTGCAGTGAAAACTCGTACATGTCAGCTGTGGTTTAAAAGGTTTAAAAATGGCGATTGTGACATATTCTACAAACATCGCTGAGGAAAGCAACCCACCATGAAATAAGAAATTTTGAATAATATTACTGGATTAAGCACCATCAAAGCACCAGAAATTCTACACAAAAACTCAATGTGTCATGTTTCCATGAAAAATGACTTCGTTCTTCTCAACAACTTTCGTAACTCTCGTTTTAATTGATTGCGGTACTTAGAACGATTACTTCGCTACTTATATAAATGTAAACACTGTCTTTGTTGACAATATAAGTGACAGATGACTATAAAAAGGCACTGTTGACTATTTATGGCTAATTTGTTTCAATAATGCAGTGGTTATTGTTTGCATTACGTGGCAATAATTGTATGAAAAATGAGGGATTAAAATAATTAACCGTGTTAATCGCTTTAAGTTCTCCGAATAGTGGTTGCATAATTTTTTAACAGGATAGCCAGGAAGATAATTTAGCTTTCAGAATGTAATAACGTATTTCACTTCCGGGAACCACCCAACATAAGCAGAACCAAATTTGATTGGTAGAAAATTGCGTCGATAAATTAGTCTATCATATCTTCTAGCCGACAGTGTCGTTTATCGTGAATTTCAGTGTTTAATTGGAAAGACTTGTTAAGAAGGAATTTGGGATCCTCGTGAGTTTCCGATTGAGAACCGAGCACCCATCTGCAGCAGTCTTTTAATCAGAATTGCCAACCTTACATTTGGCATCGCATTTTTACAGGTGATAAAGAACGGTTTTGGGCGTTTGAAGAAAAGACGAAAAAGATCTTGGTTATCTCTAAATGAAAAAAACAGTTTCAACTCCAAGAAGAGGACAATCGAATATGAAAGATGCTGTCCTTTGTGATCTATTGAATCATGGAAGGAATATCACTGAAGAGGGTTTATTGTCAGAAAAACGAAGCATTACATCGAATATATCTTGCTTTTGGTAAACGGAAAAGGTTTTATTCTCTAGCAGAACAAAATATAAAGACACGTTTTGCACCAAAAGATTTCCATTTGTTTAGATCACTAGAATATTTACTAAGTGGCAAAACATTCAAAAACAAAGATATTGAAAACAGGCTTTTTTCGGTGTAAAAAACGCAGGTTTTTTTTAAAAGTGAAACTAAAAATGCGCTTTTCATTTAAGCTGCAGTCGTTTAAATGGAAGGTGATTACGGTTTTGACAAATAATATTCAATTTATAAATATATTGGCTTTCATTTAGATTGAAGAGAAAAAAGGTTTAATTTGCAGTATAATAACCAAAAGCCCCCGATATTGAGAATGTGCCATTCTGGTGTGAAATTACCTGCTTATTTCGAAAATGACGTTAAAATAGTGCGCTCGATTACGGTTTAGAAGTTATAGACGATGTAAGTTTGATGTCTTTCTCGTCGCGTACACATAACGTCCGCCATTCTGGCTTTGTTTCTGTTGCATCAGCTATAAGCAGATTTATTGAGAACAATAAAGAAAAAATACTATTCATTTAAAGCTTCATTTTAAAACAATAAGCGCATTTTAAAATAACATCTCCGAAATCGCGCAGTAATCAAGACCAGTAAGATACGAAAAGCTGTAAAAAGGCTGTTAGCTAAGTAAGCTTCTGCGCATTACTTCTAGATGAAAATGTATGTAAATAATGCCAGAAAGAGATCGAACTTACATTGACGATAAATCGAAAATGATAATCGGGCGTAATTTTTTAACGTCATTTTCGAAATAACCAGGCAATGGCGCATTCTCAATATCGGGACTTGTGGTGCATATACTGCAAATTAACCAAGAAAATATTATAAAAAAAGGAAGAAAATCATAATAAAAACAGATTTTATCTTGTTAGCAAAACTTTTCTAATTTCACAAACGTGTCAACGGAAAAATATGCAACAATAACCTCGCAGCAGAGGAAATATAGACCCCATTTTCAAGCGGAAGAATCTAAAAAAAAAAAAAAAAAAAGGTCCAAACAGGACAGATCTTCTGTATTCCTTTTGTTTATTTCTTTGAAATCAATCTAGGTAAATTTGCTGTCTTTGGGACAAAAGACGTTCCATTATTCTGATTCCAAAAGAACAAATATTTCCAACATATCAAATATGTTTTGTTTCTAAAACAATTGTTATCAATCCCTACCTACTTCGTCTTTTATTATTTATTGGACTGATTGAGTGGATTTTGCAATCTTCATCTTTTATATAAGAGTTTCTTTTAAGCTGACTAAAACTTTATTAAAACGTATACTACGACCAACTATTTTTACATTTAATTTTTGTTCAGATATTCTCGTATTATACACTAGCAAATATAATAGTGCTATTGAATCATGGAAGGAACATCACCGAAGACATTTATTGTCAGAAAAACGAAGCATTACATCGAATCCCTTGTTAGCCATTGAAATCTCAATGTCGCACGTATACAGCGTGTCCATAAAGTTCGTGTGTACTTTAAAAGATTTATAACTTTATTTGAATTTGCGATAGAAATAATTTGTAAAAAGGATTCGAAAGAAGTAAATCTATATTTTTTAAAGTTTTATTAAAATTTTATTTAAGTTTCCACATCTCCTCCATCATTAGCAATACAAAGGGTTATACGATTTTGCAGTTCACGGAAAACTTTTGACAACTGATTTAGAGTGATGCCTGAAATCACATTAGTTATTTTAGCTATACTTAAAACTAGGTACATTAAACTTTATAAAATTTTTTACAAATTACTTCTATCGCAAATACAAATAAAGTTATAATTTTTTTAAAGTGCGCACGAACTTTATGGACACCCTGTATTTCTCTAAAATATTTAATTTTTACGATATTGAAGAATAGAGATTAACTGGACGTTTAAGCCCTTGCGTTTAACCTCTTTTAATTTGCGTTTCAAAAACTATTTTCGGGAAATTGCTAACTAGAGACATACCCCCTAATACAATATAAGGTTTTAATTAATCGCTTATTTTTTCTATTTGACATAACGTGATTATAATTCTATATATTAATAAACTATGAAGATAAAATATATATATATTGTCTTTCATTAAGAATGAAGAAACAAACAAATATGGCCGACATATCAAATACTTTTTGTAAACAATTGTTATCAACCCCTGCCTACTTTTGTCTTTTATTATTTATTGGGATCAGTGGATTTTGCAATCTTGATCTTTTAAATAAGAGGTTTTTAAGCTGTCTAAAACTTTATGAAAACGTGTACTACGACCAACTATTTTTACATTTAATTTTTGTTCAAATATTCCCGTATTATACACAAGCAAATTCAATAGTTAAATTCTTTCCAAAATATAGCTTTTTTTTTTCTCCTTGTTTTTTTATTCACACCGTAATATTATAGTTTGATTTACAACACGTGACTGGTTTTATACATCAAGTCATTTTATAAATACAAATGAAAAGCATACCTATGGCAATGAGGCTTCAATCGACATTAAATTTATCCCCCTTTTGAAACTTGCCTCAGTTTTTATTCCACGTTCTTAAACAATCTAAAAAGTTAGGATCTCTATCTTTTGTCCTTAATCTCATCCATGGTAAGAAATTACCAATTTTCACCGTCTTCTTTAGCTTTGGGAAAGTAGCAGGTGGTGTAAATATGGAGTGTCGAATGACTGTTGATGTTGAATTGTGAAATGCTTTGAAAAAAACTTTGAAAAATGTACTCGCGCAGCCATTGCGAATATGATTTTTCATTACCGACTGCTCTTAAATAAATTCAAAATGACTGCACACTTTCCAGAGAGATTTTTTTTTTATTTTTTTTTTTTTTATATTGATCATTAAATTCTATATAGAACAGCAATACCATAAAGACAAAAAGAACAAGTTAAAAAAAAAAAACAGGAAATTGTGGAGAGTCTTTTATCGCTTAAGGCCACAAGCTACACATACACTTAGATCCATACGCCAATTTACATTGTACTGGTGACTAGGCATTGATATCGCACAGAGTGAGATGCGATCCTAGTACCTGGAGATTTCAATTTACGCGCTAACAATTACACCACCCTCACATCCATCACAGACTGAGCGAATTTAATCCTCATGTTTTTGGTTGAGACTATTCAGCGATATGTTATTATTTTCAATATATTCATAATTTTTCAATCAGAAATTGTTGCTTGTTGCAATAGATTAACTTAAATCAATATTTGAAGTTCACATCATGTTGAAACACGTACGATCACCGAAGTTAAGCAATGTTGAGTGTGGTCTCTATCTAATTTCTCCAGCTATGAGTTAATTACTAAACCATTATTATCTCCAAAAAAAACATTCTTACAATCTAAAAATATTTTTTCCCTTTAAATAACCTGGAAAGGGTTGGAAGACCATAGAAATAGAATCAACCTACCAACCCGTTATTTGAAGTCAGTTTGGCGTTACAATATAAGGGAGATAATAACATAAATAATAAGGGAAAATTTTCTGAGTTATTCCCCTTAGAATGTAATGTTATTACAATTTTTATTTTTACTTTTTTTTTTTTTTTTTTTTTTTTCGTGTATTTTGCTAGTTTTGTCTTCGAAAACTTTAGCAGATTTCTTATTGCTTTTCTCGACTGGTAGTTAGGAGCCCGGACTCTTGTGTAGCGTCTTGAAAGGCTGCTCTGATCAACAGTTGCATAATATCGGGTTTCTCGCAGTGCCATTTCTCGTATGGAAATGTGTTCCCGCAAGAAGCCCCTACGGTGGGCAACGCCGAGGCCAGACTATGTTGCAGTCTGCGCCAGTCGCCTTCCTGCACATGTTACATTAGACGACCGACTTCTACTACTACCCTAAGCCTTTCCTTATCAAAACAACACATCATGGCAATAACATATGAAAGATAAAAATCTAAAAACCCCACCCACCCAACATTCGTGATGTTCATACCAACTTCTACAGTGTGGAATCGTTCCTCTTTAAAATGTCTCCGGATATTCTAGCTCTCTGCGATAATAATCTTAATAGCTTTCATTATTTCTTTTTCTTTTTTTTTAAATCATTTCACCAGAAACAAGACGGAAATACGACTAGTACACGGGATGTTTGGGGTTGGGGTACAGGGAGTAAAAGCGAAAGAGAAGAAACGGAAGTGAGTTCCACAGTTGGGAAGTGCGAGAAAAAAACTGTTGGAGTAGAAGTGGCGGTTACATTTAACTATTTTAACTGTAAACTGGTGGGATCTAGATGCCAATCTAGTAGCACGCTTGAATCCATGTAGTCAGGGCACCAGGAAAAAAGCTCGTCAGAGCAGTAGCCATGAGCCATGAAAATATTTGTAGAAAAGATAGGGGGAAGCCACGTCACGTTGGTGAGACAGTGACTGAAGTCGAGATGCCAGGTCAGGATCGATTATATTGCAGATTCTTTCTTTGGATTTTCCCAAGAATCTCGAGATGTATAGCAGGAGCACCAGACCAGATTTGGCAACAGTATTCAATGCAAGGGCGAATGGTAGATTTGTAAATGTGCATTTTGATAAGGTTGAAATTAACACAGAAATGTCTTTACTCAATATGTAGACATTCATTTTTTTTAATAACTAATCCCTTCGGGACGTAGTTGATCATGCGTCTTCACAGTTTCCTTTTCTTTATCATGATTTCTTATTGTTTTTGTTCGCTGTTTTGAATTCAGAGTGTGAGTTTCCTTCGATTGGTTGCCATCAAGGGCTACAAAATTTAGTCTAAAGCTAGGGAGTGAGGATAGACTGATTCATCACATTTCCAGGGGCATTAATAAACACAGCGGACTAATCGGGATTTGAACGCGCATCGAAGATCCCGCTTTCTGTTAGAATATACACTCCATAATAGTAATTTTAATCATTCACATCTCACCGTAACCAATATGGCCAGGATCGATGGAACGGTCTTATAAGAGCCGCCATGAATCTATGGTACGGAGAACTCTACTATACCATGTCTATATTCATAAGATAGCATCCATATAAAATACAAATTAGATTGTAACCTAATTAGGTACAAAACTGGATCATATGCAATATAGGTGAAAAATTCAATAAAATAAATACATTGTATGTAAATACAAATTAGAGACTAATTGTAAATTACAATCCCCTGAGGAGACACGTCGTTATGCGTTGAAACACGACTGCAATTGTGTCGCGATCCTTGCGTGTTTTTGTTGTAATACCATAACTTGATAAGACACCAGAAGTGTTGAAACAAAATGGCTATTTTTGTAGTGATTTTATAACATATTTATATTATAATTTTCGAATAAATAATTATATTTGCTCTATTCTGTATTGAGCACTCTTTTAAGAATGAGGATTTAAAATTACCTCATAATTATGATCATTTCACCTTACAAATTGAGATTACCTGTAAGGATTTTCAAACCGATCAAGATAATAAGATAAAATTAAATGAAAATTGAGCTCTCTTTGTGGATCAGTTTTAATATTTTATATTATTAGGATTCACTTGCATTATTAGCCATATATATATTATCATTAATAATAATAGTAATAATAATCTAAGTCTTTTTTTAATGCTCAGTGGAAACTGCTATGATGTCATTTCTGATCTTAGGTCTCTGGTTTGGTCCCGGAAAAATGAGGATACCCAAGAAATCAATAGAATCATAATATTGAAAATAATAATAATAATAATAATAATAATAATAATAATAATAATAATAATTGAAGATCTATAAACCCTGATTCTTAGCGTCGTAGAACGACGAATTGGTTGCAGATTAATCCCACTAGTTCGATAGTTCAACGGTCGTTGGTTGCTCTTCACTTCGATCACTACCCTTCTCCACCCACGTTGTGTTTCTTGAAAATAGAGCTGGTAGGGATCGATTAATCGTCAGTATCGTAGCGCTGGTTCAAACCACGGCGAGCAGTGCTATGATGAAAAAAAAATAGAAATGTCTTTTTGTAGAGGTAATAAAAACGAAAAAAATCTTCGAATCAATTCTTTGACGACTCCGACTTTCAAACTGCCTGGGCAGAAAGGTGGTCTCAACTTTTAGTCTTTATAAATTTTTAATTTTCAATAATAAATGAACCCCATAGGTTCATCCACTATCTGAATTTCTTCAACGCAGGATAAAATCCTAAGTTCGACGAGGCCATTTCCGACTTCTGACAGACAGACATCTTGATTCTGCCTTTGTCAGGCCAGTCTCTTTTGATTCTGCCTTTGTCTTCAAAACTATCGAATATTATACTCAATAGACCCCTTCTTTCTCCTAGTCATCATGAGATATGGTCTTGACACTTGCATTAGGCAAGCGAACATTAATATATGTCATCTCGTGCTTTTTAACCTTCTCTGTCTGTTCCAAGTCATATTCCAAATTAATCCTTTCTTTCATTTTTACCAATGCCACATAATTATCATAGAATGTAGGAATCTCAGAAATGTTGCACATGAAGACATCAATAATTCGAGTTATCGTTTTGGTTCTGGATTTGATCGGAATAAGTTTTGAGAGACATTGATACTTTATTATTGCCAATATTTTCATAACAGCCTTTCAAACAAACCCAGTTGTTTCTTGCAATAGAATAGATGAAATTACCTCACTATTAAAACGCCTGATCTCAGGAAAGGAATAAATCCACTTGTTCTCCCTTCCCCCTCACCCAGTTTTGTGTTAATCTGTAATATTTGTATCACTAAACCATTATTATCTACCGACCAGAACAACCAAAGAAAAATTTGACACCTTAAGAATATTTTCTGGTTTTAAATAGCCCGCATTGACTGACTGACTCGTTTCCTGTGGCTTATCAAAGGGTTGATAACCGGTAGAAAATGAATCAATCAATTATTAGTGTAAAAAAATCACCGCTAGGATTAAAACACGTAGCATAGGATTGGTTGTTTTTGTTAAGCGGCATATCAACAACTCTATGGGTTATTTAATGCCGAAATCTAAATATTTTGTAAGCAATTTTGTTTTTGAGACAATAATGGATTTAGTGATACAAATCATACTAATTAACTTATAGCTAGTGGGAGAAGAGGGGCATTCATCCCTTTCCTCGGGGTATTTTCGCCTAAGTGAAAATAAGGAACGTAATTGGAATTGGAACACGGCACTCCGTTTAAAAATTGCGAGCCATTATCCATTACACCAGCCGCACATCCAAACTTACAGAACCTGGTGTTCCCAAGCGGTCACCCATCTCAACCATGAACTATGTACTGACCAGGCTCGACGTTGCTTAACTTCGTGATCATAAGGGAGCCGGTGTTTGAACGTCAAGTGGCCGTAAGCCAGTCGAGGTGCAACTGAAATGCACTGAAACGAAGTTTCATCTTTGTAGTGAGTAAACTGTTTTTCTCTATATGAAAAAAATATAATAAATAATTATTGCTCTATTATCGGCATTGAGTCATCTTTTGAATTAATGCTGTAAACGTTAGAATTTATATATTATTTTCGTTCTCACTGCATCGGATATATATATATATATATATATATATATATATATATATATATATATATATATTCGTTTATAGTGTGAGTTTTCATGATCCGTTTATACGCAGAAATAGTATGTCATATTATATACAGGTCATTTTTCTAAAGAGAGACCAGTTGCACTATACACAGGTAATATTTTTCTGAATGAGTTAAAATGAATGCAAAAAAACAGAGGTCCCACTATACATGATGTCGGCTTATACACGAGTATATACTGTATTAATTATGGTGTTTTTATAAGCATAGATTAGATGTGACACAAAGCCGAAAGTATGGAGCTCCCAGTGAAGATCGAGCGATACAAGGTCGTTAACCATTACACCGCGTCGTAGTTGAATGGTCTTCATTATGACAGAAGCTTAAAACTAGTTAAAGGGAAATAATTCTTAGTGAATTATCCGTTGTGAAAAAAAAAATCTGCAGTTCTCTCCCTTGAATTGTATATGTTAAAGAATGTTATAGGATTGTTTGCAACTATTTTTTATCTGCGACGTAACGTTTCAGATCATAGACAATTATGGTTCTCCCCAGCTTCATGTTCTTGATAGTTCTTAAAATTGTAAACCATCGCTCCCATCTTCATTTACATTCTGTTAACCATCCCTCCTTATTCTCCCATTCATTTACATTCTATCAACTATCCCTCCTTCCTCTCCCATTTATTTAGATTCTGTTAAACATCCCTCCTTACTCTCCCATTCTTTTACATTCTGTTAACCATCCCTCCTTACTCTCCCATTCATTTACATTCTATCAACCATCCCTCCTTACTCTCGCATTCATTTACATTCTTTTAAACATCCCTCCTTACTCTCCCATTCATTTACATTCTGTTAACCATCCCTCCTTACTCTTCCATTCATTTACATTCTGTTAACCATCCCTCCTTACTCTCCCATTCATTTACATTCTGTTAAACATCCCTCCATACTCTCCCATTCATTTACATTCTGTTAACCATCCCTCCTTACTCTCCTATTCATTTACAATCTATCAACCATCCCTCCTTACTCTTCCATTCATTTACATTCTGTTAACCATCCCTCCTTACTCTCCCATTCATTTACATTCTGTTAAACATGCCTCCTTACTCTCCCATTCATTTACATTCTATCAACCATCCCTCCTTACTCTCGCATTCATTTACATTCTGTTAACCATCCCTCCTTACTCTCCCATTCATTTACATTCTGTTAACCATCCCTCCTTACTCTCCCATTCATTTACATTCTATCAACCATCCCTCCTTACTCTCGCATTCATTTCCATTCTGTTAAACATCCCTGCTTACTCTCCCATTCATTTACATTCTGTTAACCATCCCTCCTTACTCTTCCATTCATTTACATTCTGTTAACCATCCCTCCTTACTCTCCCATTCAATTACATTCTGTTAAACATCCCTCCTTACTCTCCCATTCATTTACATTCAATCAACCATCCCTCCTTACTCTCGCATTCATTTACATTCTGTTAACCATCCCTCCTTACTCTCCCATTCATTTACATTCTGTTAACCATCCCTCCTTACTCTCCTATTTATTTACAATCTATCAACCATCCCTCCTTACTCTTCCATTCAATTACATTCTGTTAACCATCCCTCCTTACTCTCCCATTCATTTACATTCTGTTAAACATCACTCCTTACTCTCCCATTCATTTACATTCTATCAACCATCCCTCCTTACTCTCGCATTCATTTACATTCTGTTAACCATCCCTCCTTACTCTCCCATTCATTTACATTCTGTTAACCATCCCTCCTTACTCTCCTATTCATTTACAATCTATCAACCATCCCTCCTTACTCTCCCATTCATTTACATTCTATCAACCATCCCTGCTTACTCTCCCATTCATTTACATTCTGTCAACCATCCCTCCTTCCTCTCCCATTCATTTACATTCTATCAACCATCCCTGCTTACTCTCCTATTCATTTACATCCTATCAACCACCCCTCCTTTCTCTCCCATTCATTTACATTCTATCAACCATCCCTCCTTACTCTCGCATTCATTTACATTCTGTTAACCATCACTCCTTGCTCTCCCATTCATTTACATTCTGTCAACCATCCCTCCTTACTCTCCCATTCATTTACATTCTGTCAACCATCCCTCCTTACTCTCCTATTCATTTACAATCTATCAACCATCCCTCCTTACTCTCCCATTCATTTACATTCTATCAACCATCCCTGCTTACTCTCCCATTCATTTACATTCTGTCAACCATCCCTCCTTCCTCTCCCATTCATTTACATTCTATCAACCATCCCTGCTTACTCTCCTATTCATTTACATCCTATCAACCACCCCTCCTTCCTCTCCCATTCATTTACATTCTATCAACCATCCCTCCTTACTCTCGCATTCATTTACATTCTGTTAACCATCCCTCCTTACTCTCCCATTCATTTACATTCTGTCAACCATCCCTCCTTACTCTCCCATTCATTTACATACTATCAACCATCCCTCCTTACTCTCCCATTCATTTACATCCTATCAACCACCCCTCCTTCCTCTCCCATTCATTTACATTCTATCAACCATCCCTCCTTACTCTCGCATTCATTTACATTCTGTTAACCATCCCTCCTTATTCTCCTATTCATTTACATTCTATCAACCATCCCTCCTTCCTCTCCCATTCATTTACATTCTATCAACCATCCCTCCTTACTCTCCCATTCATTTACATTCTGTTAACCATCCCTCCTTACTCTCCCATTCATTTACATTCTATCAACCATCCCTCCTTACTCTCCCATTCATTTACATTCTATCAACCATCCCTCCTTACTCTCCCATTCATTTACATTCTGTTAACCATCCCTCCTTACTCTCCCATTCATTTACATTCTGTCAACCATCCCTCCTTACTCTCCCATTCATTTACATACTATCAACCATCCCTCCTTACTCTCGCATTCATTTACATTCTGTAAACCATCCCTCCTTACTCTTCCATTCATTTACATTCTGTCAACCATCCCTCCTTACTCTCCCATTCATTTACATTCTATCAACCATCCCTCCTTACTCTCCCATTCATTTACATTCTATCAACCATCCCTCCTTACTCTCCCATTCATTTACATTCTATCAACCATCCCTCCTTACTCTCCCATTCATTTACATTCTGTTAACCATCCCTCCTTACTCTCCCATTCATTTACATTCTATCAACCATCCCTCCTTACTCTCCCATTCATTTACATTCTATCAACCATCCCTCCTTACTCTCCCATTCATTTACATTCTGTTAACCATCCCTCCTTACTCTCCCATTCATTTACATTCTGTCAACCATCCCTCCTTACTCTCCCATTCATTTACATACTATCAACCATCCCTCCTTACTCTCCCATTCATTTACATTCTGTTAACCATCCCTCCTTACTCTCCCATTCATTTACATTCTGTCAACCATCCCTCCTTACTCTCCCATTCATTTACATACTATCAACCATCCCTCCTTACTCTCCCATTCATTTACATCCTATCAACCACCCCTCCTTCCTCTCCCATTCATTTACATTCTATCAACCATCCCTCCTTACTCTCGCATTCATTTACATTCTGTTAACCATCCCTCCTTATTCTCCTATTCATTTACATTCTATCAACCATCCCTCCTTCCTCTCCCATTCATTTACATTCTATCAACCATCCCTCCTTACTCTCCCATTCATTTACATTCTGTTAACCATCCCTCCTTACTCTCCCATTCATTTACATTCTATCAACCATCCCTCCTTACTCTCCCATTCATTTACATTCTATCAACCATCCCTCCTTACTCTCCCATTCATTTACATTCTGTCAACCATCCCTCCTTACTCTCCCATTCATTTACATTCTGTCAACCATCCCTCCTTACTCTCCCATTCATTTACATACTATCAACCATCCCTCCTTACTCTCGCATTCATTTACATTCTGTAAACCATCCCTCCTTACTCTCCCATTCATTTACATTCTGTCAACCATCCCTCCTTACTCTCCCATTCATTTACATTCTATCAACCATCCCTCCTTACTCTCCCATTCATTTACATTCTGTTAACCATCCCTCCTTATTCTCCCATTCATTTACATTCTATCAACCATCCCTCCTTACTCTCCCATTCATTTACATTCTGTTAAACATCACTCCTTACTCTCCCATTCATTTACATTCTATCAACCATCCCTCCTTACTCTCCCATTCATTTACATACTATCAACCATCCCTCCTTACTCTCGCATTCATTTACATTCTGTAAACCATCCCTCCTTACTCTCCCATTCATTTACATTCTGTCAACCATCCCTCCTTACTCTCCCATTCATTTACATTCTATCAACCATCCCTCCTTACTCTCCCATTCATTTACATTCTGTTAACCATCCCTCCTTATTCTCCCATTCATTTACATTCTATCAACCATCCCTCCTTACTCTCCCATTCATTTACATTCTATCAACCATCCCTCCTTACTCTCGCATTCATTTACATTCTGTTAAACATCCCTCCTTACTCTCCCATTCATTTACATTCTGTTAACCATCCCTCCTTATTCTCCCAATCATTTACATTCTATCAACCATCCCTCCTTCCTCTCCCATTCATTTACATTCTATCAACCATCCCTCCTTACTCTCCCATTCATTTACATTCTATCAACCATCCCTCCTGACTCTCGCATTCATTTACATTCTGTTAACCATCCCTCCTTACTCTCCCATTCATTTACATTCTGTCAACCATCCCTCCTTACTCTCCCATTCATTTACATTCTATCAACCATCCCTCCTTACTCTCGCATTCATTTACATTCTGTTAACCATCCCTCCTTACTCTCCCATTCATTTACATTCTGTCAACCATCCCTCCTTACTCTCCCATTCATTTACATTCTATCAACCATCCCTCCTTACTCTCCCATTCATTTACATTCTGTTAACCATCCCTCCTTATTCTCCCATTCATTTACATTCTATCAACCATCCCTCCTTCCTCTCCCATTTATTTAGATTCTGTTAAACATCCCTCCTTACTCTCCGATTCTTTTACATTCTGTTAACCATCCCTCCTTACTCTCCCATTCATTTACATTCTATCAACCATCCCTCCTTACTCTCGCATTCATTTACATTCTGTTAAACATCCCTCCTTACTCTCCCATTCATTTACATTCTGTTAACCATCCCTCCTTACTCTCCTATTCATTTACAATCTATCAACCATCCCTCCTTACTCTTCCATTCATTTACATTCTGTTAACCATCCCTCCTTACTCTCCCATTCATTTACATTCTGTTAAACATCCCTCCTTACTCTCCCATTCATTTACATTCTATCAACCATCCCTCCTTACTCTCGCATTCATTTACATTCTGTTAACCATCCCTCCTTACTCTCCCATTCATTTACATTCTGTTATCCATCCCTCCTTACTCTCCCATTCATTTACATTCTATCAACCATCCCTCCTGACTCTCGCATTCATTTACATTCTGTTAAACATCCCTCCTTACTCTCCCATTTATTTACATTCTGTTAACCATCCCTCCTTACTCTTCCATTCATTTACATTCTGTTAACCATCCCTCCTTACTCTCCCATTCATTTACATTCTGTTAAACATCCCTCCTTACTCTCCCATTCATTTACATTCTATCAACCATCCCTCCTTACTCTCCCATTCATTTACATTCTGTTAACCATCCCTCCTTACTCTCCCATTCATTTACATTCTGTTAACCATCCCTCCTTACTGTCCTATTCATTTACAATCTATCAACCATCCCTCCTTACTCTTCCATTCATTTACATTCTGTTAACCATCCCTCCTTACTCTCCCATTCATTTACATTCTGTTAAACATCCCTCCTTACTCTCCCATTCATTTACATTCTATCAACCATCCCTCCTTACTCTCCCATTGATTTACATTCTGTTAACCATCCGTCCTTACTCTCCCATTCATTTACATTCTATCAACCATCTCTCCTTATTCTCCCATTCATTTACAATCTATCAACCATCCCTCCTTACTCTCCCATTCATTTACATTCTATCAACCATCCCTCCTTACTCTCCCATTCATTTACATTCTGTTAACCATCCCTCCTTGCTCTCCCATTCATTTAAATTCTATCAACCATCCCTCCTTGCTCTCCCATTCATTTACAATCTATCAACCATTCCTCCTTACTCTCCCATTCATTTACATTCTATCAACCATCCCTCCTTACTCTCCCATTCATTTACATTCTGTTAACCATCCCTCCTTATTCTCCCATTCATTTACATTCTATCAACCATCCCTCCTTCCTCTCCCATTTATTTAGATTCTGTTAAACATCCCTCCTTACTCTCCCATTCTTTTACATTCTGTTAACCATCCCTCCTTACTCTCCCATTCATTTACATTCTATCAACCATCCCTCCTTACTCTCGCATTCATTTACATTCTGTTAAACATCCCTCCTTACTCTCCCATTCATTTACATTCTGTTAAACATCCCTCCTTACTCTCCCATTAATTTACATTCTGTCAACCATCACTCCTTACTCTCCCATTCATTTACATTCTGTTAAACATCCCTCCTTACTCTCCCATTCATTTACATTCTGTTAAACATCCCTCCTTACTCTCGCATTCATTTACATTCTGTTAAACATCCCTCCTTACTCTCGCATTCATTTACATTCAGTTAACCATCACCCCTTGCTCTCCCATTCATTTACATTCTGTTAACCATCCCTCCTTACTCTCCCATTCATTTACATTCTGTTAAACATCCCTCCTTACTCTCGCATTCATTTACATTCTGTTAACCATCACTCCTTGCTCTCCCATTCATTTACATTCTGTTAACCATACCTCCTTACTCTCCCATTCATTTACATTCTGTTAACCATCACTCCTTACTCTCCCATTCATTTACTTTCTGTCAACCATCCCTCCTTACTCTCCCATTCATTTACATTCTGTTAAACATCCCTCCTTACTCTCGCATTCATTTACATTCTGTTAACCATCACTCCTTGCTCTCCCATTCATTTACATTCTGTTAACCATCCCTCCTTACTCTCCCATTCATTTACATTCTGTTAAACATCCCTCCTTACTCTCCCATTCATTTACATTCTTTTAACCATCACTCCTTACTCTCCCATTCATTTACATTCTGTTAACCATCACTCCTTGCTCTCACATTCATTTACATTCTGTCAACCTTCACTCCTTACTCTCCCATTCATTTACATTCTGTTAAACATCCCTCCTTACTCTCCCATTCATTTACATTCTGTTAACCATCCCTCCTTACTCTCCCATTCATTTACATTCTGTTAACCATCACTCCTTGCTCTCCCATTCATTTACATTCTGTTAACCATCCCTCCTTGCTCTCCCATTCATTTACATTCTGTTAACCATCCCTCCTTACTCTCCCATTCATTTACATTCTGTTAAACATCCCTCCTTACTCTCCCATTCATTTACATTCTGTTAACCATCACTCCTTACTCTCCCATTCATTTACATTCTGTTAACCATCCCTCCTTACTCTCCCATTCATTTACATTCTGTTAAACATCCCTCCTTACTCTCCTATTCATTTACATTCTGTTAACCATCACTCCTTACTCTCCCATTCATTTACATTCTGTTAAACATCCCTCCTTACTCTCGCATTCATTTACATTCTGTTAAACATCCCTCCTTACTCTCCCATTCATTTATATTCTGTCAACCATCCCTCCTTACTCTCCCATTCATTTACATTCTGTTAACCATCCCTCCTTACTCTCCCATTTATTTACATTTTGTTAACCATTCCTCCTTACTCTCCCATTCATTTACATTCTGTTTACCATCCCTCCTTACTCTCCCATTCATTTACATTCTGTTAACCATCCCTCCTTACTCTCCCATTCATTTACATTCTGTTAACCATTCCTCCTTACTCTCCCATTCATTTACCTAATGAGCTTGTTGGGTAGATAATTGTCGGCTTTTCCTCTCTTCTGTGAGTTCCAAATTCTCCAAGACAAGCCCTCTTTCTTCTCTTCAAGCTGTCCCTTTCTTATTCTAAGTATAATTGTCTGTTTCGTTTCTATTCTCCTTCAAGCTTCCCCGTTGTTCCCATGTTCTATCCATGGCATTCTCCTTATTATTCTGTAGAAATATATCTTAGTCTTCATGTCTCATCTTCATCCGTGAGGAGATATCCAGCATTCACTTCCATATAGGAGGACCGATATTACATAAAGTTTTTCTTGTTTTCTCTCCTAAACCATATACTGCCATCCATTTAGCTAGGTAACGCCTTGTCCCTATTCTCTCTCCCTTTTGCCTTCAATCTCCCGTATGAATATCAAATTTCCAACGCCTTCCTTCCTCATTATGTGCCCTAGAAGTTTCAGATGTCACTTTTTGATTTCAAATATTAGTGTCCTTTTTTTTTCTATTTTCACTAAAGCTTTTTCATTGCTCACCTATTTGGTCAATGGCATTCTCAGAACACTTCTCTAGAATCACATTTCTGTTGCTTCAAGTCTCTTCCTTATCTGTGAGGAGACGATCCAGAATTCACGGCCATATAGGAGGACCGATATTGAATAATAGTGAAGCACTTTTTTCTTTGTAATTTTCTTGTTTCTTAATACTTTGCTTAGCTTTTTAAAAGCATCTTTCTCTAAACCTTCAGATTTTAGTGTCACATGTTCTGTTCTCCGTTAACCCTAGAACACTAATCATCAATTAAAGTTACTCCACTACTAACCATGGGTATATCATACCCGATTTTGAAAATATCAAAAAAATATTAAATATAAATCTTTATTAGAAATATTTTACATACAGGCACTTCAAACTTTGTACTTTGAGTTAACATTAATAAGAACTGAAAAACATTATTTAAGAAAATCAGGTACTGAAAATTGTAATTAAAAATAGGAAAATTTGCGCCGGGTACTATATACCCATGGTTAGTGTTCTAGGGTTAAAAGACTTCCCAAATATTTAGTCGCTTGATTTTTGGTCTCTCCAATTCGTCATTGGCATCTTGGTTTATTCCTCTTGCTCATAACGGTCTATTGTGTCATCTTGCAATTTAACTTTAGTCATTTATTCTCGTCGCTTTTCAGATCTTTTCTGTTAATTTACTCCAATATATATATATATATATATATATATATATATATATATATATATATATATATATATTTATTTACTAAAATTCACACCAAATTATCCCAGAACGAGACCCTGCCATTGCACTCTGGCAATGTGCTTTTTCTAAGTTTGCGCTGACTCCAATAAAAAAAGCCCCCACAAAGTTTGTTTTTTGTTTTTTTTTTTAAATTGTAAAAAATTCCTTTTAAGTACCTCGATTATCATCCACACTTACAATATGTGAATAACTCCCTGATTTTTGGTAATTTTTCATTCTGAGGGTTGGGACTGTTGTAAGGCAAGCTAAAGAAATTTGATTTAAAATTTATAATTTCAGAAGAGTGCCAAAATTTAAGAATAAACTGATTTAAAATTTATAATTTCTAGGCGTGAATTAATATTTGCGATACGTAACTTTATATTACATTAGTGTGAATTAACAGAAAAGATTCCGTTTTCCTTCTTTCGTAGTTCCCGCAGTTTTCTGTCTGCTATCAAAACTTTGTCATCTGCATATCTCATGTTGTTAAGAGTATCTCCGGTTTGGATTTTGAAGACGACGACGCAGAAAAACTAAAAACACAAACATGAATACCAAAGGGAGATAACTCTGATAGCATTAAGATAAAGAAGTCTTTTTCCTATTCAGACAGAATCTCGTCATCGGCTTTATCTCGTACCCAATTACTTCTTTGCCTATCTCGCTTCCATTATGATGATGGCGTTGATGAGTAAATTCACCGCCAACGGGCAGGTTCAGGCCTTGAAGCTTCCAGTTTCACCAAAACCTTCTCCCATCATCCATTCCCTATCGACGTTTGGTTTTGCAAAGTTTGGTATGAGGTGAAAGAAAATCAGAGTAGGAGAAAAGGCCGATGGCGCGAATTTGTTTAGAGTGAACCTCAACTTACCAGGAAGTGACCCACTCGATTTCATGAACCTTCCTCTGCGGCACGTATGAAAGGAGATATGCAGAATCCATTTAGGAAACTGCAAAGGACTGCCGTTGATTCTGTTATAATTTCGAGTGGCGCCTTCTGTAGCATGTCCGTTATACGTAGCCTTCTTCATCCGCTGGTTCAACCGTTGAGATCTGTTTTAATCGTCATCCGCTTGTTCCATTTTTGGGGTCTTTGGAGTTGGTCGTGCTAAGTCTGGGCCCTCGTCTTCGACCTTGTCGCCAAAGGTGGCCGTGCCAGGAGTTTAGAATTCCCGAGAGCATCGTTGTCAGAGTCATTGGACAGAATCTAATACTGTGAGAATTTTAGAATGATTTTTTTTATTCAGGCCGGTAGACGAAAATAAATAAATAAAGATACTGTTTAATAAATAAACGAAGCGTCTACTCAAATACTATTATCCACTAAAAATAACGTCTAAAGGATAAAAAATGTAACATGATATAACTTTGGACAAGGAGAACTCTGTTTTCTAAACAAGGTTGGAGAGGAATGGGCTCCGTCAGACGCTCTTGCCGTAGACACACCTACTTTTGCTGCAAACTGCTCATAAAATAATTTAATTTAAATTAAATTAAAATAAACAAACTGAAAATGAAGGCTAGAAATAATCTAATATATAAGTACCTAAAACAGCGATACTTAAGGTTTAAAAATTAATTTAAAAAATGAAATATATATCTTGAATTCTCTTTTAAAATATCAAAAATATACGTTTTTGAAATTTGATTCGAGGAAGATTAACCAAATTAAAATGAACATTATTTACCTTTTATTTTATATTCACAGAAAACCATTTTTAACACCGGGCGGGGGGTTGGAATAGATTTAACGATAGTTAATGCTTGGATATTTTTAATTAAATGACACTTAGCTGTAAAAAATTTTTGACGAATACATCGTGAACACGCTTTTTATACATATTTTTAATTACCCAGTAATCTTAAGAATTTAGGAAAATATTCTAAGTAATCTCATTTTTTTTTTAATTTTAGGTATTTTGACTTTATCATCTAACTTACGAAGACATTTGTTGAGGAAATGTTAGAAAATCCCGATTAAATTTTTTACCTTATTTTCTAAAAATGCCATGTATAGACGTCCGTATTTTAAAAAATCGGCACGTTTGTACAAACAAAATAAAAATTATTTTTAAAATACTGGGGATCTGTGAATCGTAGCAAGCTTTCCATTAATGATAAGTATATATAGATTTTACTTAACAGCAATGTCACCTAGCCGCTACAGAATTATAAAAGATTTAAAACTTTATACATTATTATAATAACGTTTTAAAAAATGAAAAGAATTCCTGTAAAAATTCATTATTCATCGAAAAAAAAATGTCTTAAGATTATCTTGTTTATATTATATATTTTAGTCATAAAAGCAATTGGAATTTTTTCTAATTAAATAATGCCTTAGTTTTAATTCATTTTTTTATTTTAAGATTCATAGATTTTTTGTAACCGGGGCTCATGTTTGCCAAAAAAAGACAAATTAATGATTTAAATTCTCCAATTACTAATATAAACTAATATAAGCGCTGTAAAAATGAATTCCTCTAAATTTCATAAAATTAAATTAAGCGAGCGGGGGGGTGTAACAGATGTAAAAAAAATATATTTTTCTTAAAAAAAGAAACATTTAAAAAATAATTTAGTTCTTTTCTAAGACCTCTGTATGACGATAAATTACATCCTGCAGCAAGGCGTCTGATTGGGAGATTGGAGGTTTTGAGGAACGGTGAACCACCACCTAACTGCTGCCGTGGTAGTAGCACTTGTTAGGGTTCCAACAAGGTGCAAAAAGAGAACCCCAAAATATAGCAAAAATAAAACACCATGAAATTATAAAAATACGTATTTATAATGAAGTTACCAGCAATGCATTTTATATAAAATTGGAAGCAATATATTTCTATATAAAAATAAAAATTACCAACAATAACTATTTATAATAAAATTACCAACAATACAATTTTAAAGCAAAATAACCAATAGTACAATTTTATAGTAGAATTCGTAACAATATGTTTTATAGCAAAATGACCAACAATACATTTTATCTGTAGTTGAAGGCATACAATTACGTCTCAAAATATTTAAATTTCGGCATAAAATAACTCAGAGAGGTTGATATGCTGCTAAATAAAATCAACCAACTAGTTCTGAATAAGTCGTAAAAGTTTCACTAACATCCGACAATTATTTGATTTTTGCAAGAATTTCAAAATCAGTGTGACTTTCACTGCATAAAGACGCCCAGATTTCCCGTACTAATTTATGGTCACCCGCTGATGAAAGAAAAAATATTTAACAAAAATTTCGAAGATTCTAAAGGATTGAAAAATATCATCTAATAATCCCCAAATCCTTTGGTCTTTCCTCTTAATAATAAAGATTTTGAAGATATTTTTTTTATTAAGTTGGGGGCATTTTTCAGCGAATCGTTGGGGGTACCTACGAAAATATTACCCCAAAACCAACAACTGAAAACAAATGTTGCCCTCCCTCTACCGGGGCTCAATGGAGGAAGAAAGGTCTTGTTATATTCAAGACGTTTATAAGCAAACTAGTAATGTTCTACCACTTAAAGAGCAGACTATTTTATTACATCAATATTTGAACAGTCACCAAATTCCCAATTTCATCTTATATCAAATTAACCATCCAAAAACCAAACTAGTAATGTACTACTACCTAAAGAGCAGATGCCAAACTTTCATCTATCATGATGGATGGGCCTTTTTCTTTCCTTGAATGTTTATTAGGACTCAATCTCATCACACACCTGAAGTGGAACTCCTATATACAACATATTACTATAAATGCTGGCAAAAAATGTTGGTTCAATCCTGCTATCGTCTATCTTTACAAGAGCCAGATCAGACCAGAAATGGAGTATTGCTGGCATATTTGTGCTCCAGTTGCCCAGTCCTCACTTGCCTGTCTTAATAGAGTTTAAAAGTGTCTATGTGGCCTTGTGGGTGATGAATTATTTTCCACTTTACAACCCCTTTCCCTACAGACAAAACATTGCAAACCTTTTGCTACTATATCACTAATTCCATAGCAAGTGTTGCTACAATCCTTGGTTCCACCAGTCTTGACTTTTGCAGCTGGGACATGCCTTGCCACATACATGGGGATAAATCATCTTAATTCCCTTCATTAGTAAGAAGGAACTTCCACTCAAACATCATCTTCCCAAGAACTGCTACTTTGTGAAATAGGCTCCCAACAGGATGCTTCCCTGATCTTACAATCTTAACCTCTTCCAGTCCAGAGGTTCACTGTAATCTTTCCAACATAACCTCATGAACTTCACTTCTTATTCTCATACAGTATCATATAGCAGTCCTCTTCTTTGAGTGGCGCTTGTGCCTTGTGTTGAGTGAACATTAATATGTATAAAATAAAACATTAGTATATTACAAAATGTGGTAATTATCAATGAATTCAATAGATTTATTTTGCCCTGACGCGCTTCTGTAAAAGTTAAAGTCGGAACGTAACTCATATGAACTTTTATTTTGACATCAAATATATATATAAGTGCGTGTGTGTGTGTGTCTGTGTATGTGTGTGTGTCTGTGTGTGCGTACATCCCAAAAGTTTTGACACATTTTTAAAAAGATGTAGTTACAAATGTGTTAGATTGTTTTAATTTTAGAATATCAGTCAGTCAGTTATGTGCCATGCGTGATACACGCTTAGGCGATCATGTATCTTTCGATACATGAATGCTGAGGCAGATTTTTTCCCGCAGTAGTTTACCATCCAAAGCTATAGAACCCGATCTGTCCTACTGTCTACTCATAGCTGGAGGGAGAAGAAGAGAATACATAGCTTTCTCAAGGGTATTAGCTCGTAAATGAATGTAATGGATTCCACTGGGATTGAACTCTTCTTTAATCCGAGCTGCTATCCATTACTCCACCCTACCTCATCATTATTGCATATCTAATAAGCTGGCCTGCCAAACTTTGGATACATCCTAGTAAACACTGTTTGTCACAGCAGGCAAGTTTTCAAAATGCAGTCGGAACCTGAAGACGATTTGGGAGCTATGCAACAAAGCTTTGTGCTATACTGTGGATAGAAACGTTACAGCAACTTATGAAATGATAGAGAATACGGAAAGGAACAACTCAACACCGCTGACTCAACACCGCCGACTCAACACCGCCAACTGAGCGGCGGTACAACTCAAGACCGAGACAACTCAGTACAAGAAAAACGTAACAGAGCAGTACTAAATGAAAATAAGAATTAGACGAGATACCCAGAGACATGAGCAGTGGAACGAAAATAGTCTACCCACGTAGATTAAATAAAAGGTTCAGTTCGGGATTCAATGTAGGTATACACCTGATGAAGGCCGGAATGTACAACAGCCGAAACGTTGTGATCAAAAAAACAACAACAAAGATAAGCACTTCGTCCAAGGAATGTAGTCAAATATTATTGTCATTAAGTGCTGTGTTCTGTCAAGAAGTAACAAGCATAGATTTCCTTTTCTGTTGGCTGTTTTTCGGAAAGAATGTTTTCAGATGTTTAATCTCAGTTTCATATTCACAGTTGTCATTCTACTAAATTACTTGTCAACTAAGGTTACAAAAATACGAGAAGGGACAGCTCAACATTGCCGACTCAACACCGCCGAGTGAGCGCCGGGGACAACTCAGGATTGAGGCAACTCAATACAAGAAAATCATAACTTTTCTACAAACGAATAAAAGCAATTTATTAAGGATTAGAACCTTAATTAGTGAATATTCACTAATTAAAATTTTAATCCTGAGTTGTCTCAGTCCTGAGTTGTCCCGGCGCTCAGTCGGCAGTGTTGAGTCGGCGGTGTTGAGTCGACTGCTTATGAATTAACTTGTATAACCGAGCATGTTTTTTCTATGGCACAAGTTCAAGATCGGTTGAGAGGAAGTGAGCAACGATGAAAGATGTGGGATCAGAACATCAAATCTGTACTAGAAAATTCGCTATTTTCTCGATGAAAACCGCCATGCGTGTATAAAACCAATTAGTAATTAGTTTGGCGTTAGTACATCAACTGTACACAGAATGAAACATGAAAATTTGAACAAGCTTAGAATTTGTGCAAAGTTTGGTCCCAGGCTTTTCATTGGCAACTAAAAGGAAAGACGCGTTGGTGACCGGAGGGTGATGCTTGATGACCATCAAAACTGTCACTCACCCTTCCCACAGCCCATACACTGCTCCCTGTGACTTTTGGTTGTTCCCCAAGCTGAAAGGAAACCCCAGAGGCAGTTGTTTAAAAACACTGAGAAGATGGCAGAGGCAGTGAAAAGGGTCCTGGACACCTTGACTTTGAATGACTTCCATGGGGCCTTGAGAAAGTAGGTGTGCCCGTACAAGTGCATTAATGTTAGGGGTTGCTTCTTTAAAATTAATGTAAAAGTCTAAAAAATTCCAGAATGCACCCTATATATATATATATATATATATATATATATATATATATATATCGCACCTATAGTGGTAGTGTTGATAAAACAGTGCTCGATGAAATACAACAGAGCTATGAAATATACATTAATATATATTAATAAATATACATATATTATCCTTCACCACTAGCATGACACGAAGTTTCATGCATAAAGCAATCTTCAGGTACTGAGTATATATATATAGATAGATAGATAGATAGATAGAGAGAGAGAGAGAGAGAGAGAAAGAAAGAAAGAAAGAAAGAAAGAAAGAAAGAAAGAAAGAAAGAAAGAATTAATAAATATATGTAAAAAGGTTCTTCACTCCAGAGTTCCGAAGACGGAGCCTCCAGAAATTATACCGTCCACTCTTCAGGGGTATCAGCAACTGATTGCTTATGCTTTTCGATTTTTTCTTTTTTTATATACACTTTTATATATTGGTGCAGGTTGTTGTTTTTTTTTGGGGGGGAGGGGTTTACGCTGATGTGCGTACGTGTAGAATGGCGTGCTTATTAGTTTGTTGTTGTTGTTGTTGTTTTCACTTTTTATCTCTTTTCTCCTTTTCCTCTTCTATATATATATCACTACTTGACCATTATTTCATTTTCTTATCTGATTCGGTGGTATCTTAAGTACTCTTAGGGTATTGTAGGAGATTATGTTTATAATTTAATTTTTATTTATTATTGTTTTGATTTGTATGCTTGTATTCAAGTCTCATTGAAGATGACTAGCAAGGTACTCTGGTTAAGCTTTTTATTTAATTTTTCTTGTGTCCGTATAAAGTGTGTACAATTGTCGGAATGTTGTGTATATCCGAGCGCTTTCGGCTATTCTTTCAGCCATTATTAAGGATTATTCAAACTATTAATATTCAGGCTATTTTCCTCATCTTTGTTGTTTTTATAACAACATTTCGGCCGTTGTGCCATTCGGCCTTCCTCGTGTTAATATCGATCCAGGGAATTCCTAACTGAACCCTTTATTTATTCTACGGGACCAGATTGTTCTCTTTCTACTGCTCATGTCTAGGGATATTTCGTCTTGTTCTTATTTTTATTTAGTAGTGTTCACTTATTGCCTGCCCGTTTCCTCTGAGTGCAAATAAACACTGTTCGACCCAAAGCGCCCATAATCACGACCCCCATATCAAGTGCCTTGCCTGTGTCCCCTGAGCCGACGATTACAGATATGTGTAGACCACATCAATCTGTTAAAGAATCAGGAAATGGTGGCATTACATTGTGAAGTGACCTGCCATCCCAGTGCCCTACTCAATCACCGCCATCAAGAACCAGGATTCCCAGGGAGCTATCAATTGGCCAGGTAATAAGGAACTGATTCCTCCCCAACGGCCATTATGCTTACGTGATGGGGAGAGGGCAGAGATGTTAAAGACAAGTGACTTACCTGCTAACATGGCTTCCTTCTTGTGTCGTCTTGGAAAAGCAAGCCAGCTAATTTTACCTCATTTATAGGAGAGTGCCTAATGCAGTAGGTGGGTTGGTCCATTTTGCTAGAATGGACCTGCCCAATACATTTGGATGAGTGGTCTCTATTCACCCATATATCTATCCATTAAATGGCTCAGGGCCAGTCTCAACTTGATGGCTCCTTCAGGTCTTGTATTGACATTTTTCTGACTGGTGGTTGCTGTCCGACTTTTTTCTCTCAGCGACATTTTTGTTAACTTTTTTATTTATTTTTTTACCGTCTTTCTTGCGTTTTTTTAGGGCTGTTTTGAAAACGTTTTTTCATTTTTTTTTTCTTTTCCGTTTCATTTTACCCTCCCATTTTTTTATTTTTTCTCTTTATTTTTGCTCTTTTTCTTTTATTATTTGCTTTCTTTTTGATTTTCTTTTACTTTTAAATTCCCTTTTAAATATATTTTCGCTTTTATTTCGTAACCCCTGCTTGAGTTTCTGTTTATTTTTTCTACGACAGACTTAAATTTCTTCCTTACGTGTTATTCCTTTCTATGCTTATTTCTTTTTAAATATCCTTTAAGTTTTCCGTGTTTTATTTTATTTTCAAACCTTTTTGTGCCATATTTGTTATAATCTTTGTATTTATATTGTCTAATCTGTCCTTTTATTTTCTTTTGTTTATTTTTTCCGGTTTACTCGTTCTTAGCGTTAGCCATTTTAGTTTCATGATTAGCCCTGCGTAGTTTCGTATTTCCTTTGTATAACTTTTCCTTTTTCTTTGTATAGCGTTTTCATTTTATTGTTTGTTTTTGTGTTTTTTTTTCTTTTTTTAAATTTATGTTTAGCTTCTAGACGAACTTTTTTATTTTGTTTCTCGTATATCGTCCATTCTATATTGTACGTTTAAACTTGTCTCGCCTTTAGGCGAATTTTTATTTCATTCGTCTCTCGTCAATTTGTATACGTCCGTCTTTTGTGTGGGTTTTCTTTTTTGCTGTTTCGCCTTTAGGTGAACCTTGTTTCATTTGTTCTCATCCGTCGTTTATTTTTTGTAAAACCTTTGTGTATATTTATTTATCTGTTCCTTGTTTTTCTACTTTTTTGATTTGCTGTCTCGCATTCGGGTGAGTCTTGTGTGTTTCTTTTTGTTTATTTGATTTTTGTCTGTCACCTGTATTTTGTCTGTTTATTTTGTGTTTAATTTTTATATAAAGGCGGAACTTATTAACTATTTTCCCCTTTCACCCCTCCCCTTCCCTTTAACAAATGGTAAAGAAGGAAAAGAAAGTACCTTCTTTCTTAATTTAAAAAAAGAAAACTAAAATGGCGTCCTTCAGGAAAGCTGTAAGGAAACATCTTTTCAAACAAAAAAAAAAAGACCTGCCGGACAAAGAAAATTTAGAGCAGTACCCGGGATTGGAATCTTCTTCCTCTTGTGAGGAGACCATTGGTGGCCAAGTAGAAAGTTTGAAGACCAATAATGGCAAAGAAAAACAAAATCCCAAAGTATGGAGGCCGAGAATAGCCATGAATAAACAAAATCGCAAAAAAGTATGGAGGCCGATAATGGCCAAGATACAAAGCAAAAATCTACGGTGGCCAATAATGGCCCAAAATCTGACAAGAACATGGATGCCAAGAATGGCCAAAAGACAAGTGATACCATTGAGGCCGGGGATTCGCCCTGTTGTTAGAAGTCCCTACCTAAATGCATTATCGATATTGCGGAGTTCTTGGAGCGTGCCAAAAGTTACGCACACCTTGTGGTAGAAGGTGGGTCTTGGAGGATCCAATCAAACTAAAGAAGATCGATAAAAGAATAGTGTCGGTCTTTGTCGTCGGCAAGCGTTCGCGCAAAATTTGCCGTTCGACGAAAGACGTGGTGGTTAAAACACTAGAGTCTCTGGGGTTTAAGCCACTTCAGATCGTAAAGGGTAACGGCTTTTTCATGTGGGACGTACTGTTACCCACTGCCGAAGACTGCGTTAAAGCAACAAGTCGAGAACTAATCACAAAAGATTTAATTCTCCGTACAGGCTGAAGGACCTAGTAGCAGTATACGAGGTCCCAACTCAGATTATCGGGGAGCACCGGGCGGCGTTCTTGTCCCAGTACGGAGAAATTCTGGGTGCTTCCTGTGATGCTCTGACTGGGAGATCTCGTTTCGACATCATGTTGGATCGGAAAGCCTTCATCTCCATCCCCAACTGTCTGGATGTTGGCGGCCTGAAGATGCCGGTCATCGTGACTGGCCGTAAAACATTTTTTTTTTTTTTTTTTTTTGATGTGCGGTCACTTCTCCTCTTCCCGTCCAGAGAAGAAGGCCTCTGGAGATCAGGCCCCAGTCGAACAAACTCCCCCTCTAACCGAGTCTTTGAAATCCGCATGTCAGCTTCCGGGGCCGGAGTGGTCAAACCCCCAGTTGGGCCAACACCAAAGCCCCTATTTCTCTAAAGCCTTCTCTAGCTGCAAGTGCAGTTGTGGAGGAGGAATGGCAGGTTGCCGGCAGGGCCAGAGGGAAGCGTCAGACAGCGGGTCCTCAGTCCCCTGAAGCCCCTGGGACAAAAGGCACTTACAGTCCCACACCCTCTGTCAACAGCAAGGGCGACGCCTCAGCCTCATTACCGACGCTGAAAAAACTCAAAAAAATATGACCCTGCATACGAGAAGACGGAGAAAATTAAGGATTTAAAAAAGAAATTAGACCTCCAGTGCCAAAAAATCCTCCCCATTAAGGAAACACCTCCCTCCGCATCCACTGTCCAACATTCAGCACATTCTCCCCAACCTTCTACATCCAGTCTGCCCAAGTCCATCTCCACAAAGAAGGCCACTCCCTCCACAACCATTTTGTAGAGAGAAGTCCTCACCTGCCTCTCCATCCACATCTTTTTCCCATCCCTCAATCCCTCTCAGTAGAGACCCCAGCCCTTTTAGGCAAATATATACATCCCACTCCTTCTCCAATTAAAACCCCAGAAATGCCTACTCCCCAAAACAAAAGGCTTAGAAGCCCCATACATGACTTATCCGGTAACAGAAAAAAAAACTCCGGAGAAGATGTGTGTAAAATATCCCTTTACCAAGCAGAAAAAGCATGGGACAATGGAAACAGAATAAAAACCTTCAAATATCTGTTATCCATCAAACAGTTCGCCGACAAGGACATAGAAGAACAACAAACTTTTCCAATGCGGAAAGAGTTCTAACCAAGATAAGAACTGGGAGGCTGTCTTCTCGGCGGACGGTTTCGGACCCGACTTTCGCTCCTGGATCCGACTTTTGCATGCGACTCCCGGTGTGCTTGTGGAAGTGAATGGGGTAAGATCGGAGCCTTTCGTATTGCCTCGCTCTATTCGTCAAGGTTGACCGCTTTCACCTTTGCTTTACGTTCTTGCGTTGGAACCTTTCCTTCGCAAGTTAAAGGCGAATCCGGTCCAGCGAGGAATTTTCTAGCCTGGGGCTACCATCTCAGCCAGGTATTCTGCCTATGCTGATGACGTTACAGTTCTTGTATCGAGCAGAGCCGAGATTGACGAAGTCAGCAAAGATATCAGTGGTTATGAGATAATGACAGGGGCCAAGATCAACCGAAATAAGTCTGTTGGCTTCTCTTTCCGAACGTTTCCTCTGGACGGATGGGCCGGTCAAGATACTCGGCGACTGGTTCGGTCCTGATATGCAATTGGAAATGAATTGGTCGGAGGTACAAGGGAAGGCCGAAATCGCAATTAATTTGTGGTCTCGGGGGAATCTTTCCTTGAAGGGGAGGGCGGGAGTATGTTTTTCACACATCTACCCGATTCTCCTTTACCGACTCTCTGTACTTCCACTTCCGTCTGACATACTATTCTCATTAGTAAGGCTTTTGCTCTCTTTCTTGTGGAAAGGCAAGGCTGCTATGGTATCTCGGGAGATCTGAAGGCGGTGTGGGCAAGCCTAACATTGAGATTCGTCAATATATGCTTCGCATCACCTTCCTAGACCAAATGTGTCACAATTCGGATAAGGAGGGCGACTTCTGAAAAGAAGATGTTCGTGCACTCGAGCGAGGAGGAGGCCCACCGTACACCCCAAGCCGAATGCCTCTTCTACCGCGAATGTCGCCGTGCTCTGAAACGCCTCTTATGGGCGTCGGATGGCCTCTCCAACGTCCAGTCGTTGTCTCGTAAGGCATTGTATCGAGTATTAGTCAGGGGGTCCGTTCATGATGAGTTGATTGACGAGCTAGGCCTTACGAAGCAGGAGACTCGCTCAATATGACCTTGGGCGCCTGGGTTGAAATGCCTCAATCACCTGGCTGGTGATTCGTAGGGCCCTCTGGGTCGCCAAAAGACTTTGTTCAGCGAGCTTGGAGAAATCTCCAAACTGCCGACGCTGTAGTGGGGAAGTCGAGACCATTGGTCACGCCTTCTTCCATTGCAGGGAGATAGCGCCGTTGTGTAAGTTTGTTCAAGGCCTCATGGTCCGCAGGATGCAGGGAAAGTTCTTTGTCCTTGAGGCCAGTTCTGTTTGTAGCGATGTGTGCCGCAGATGACGAAGGCTGAACAATATACGTTCTTTTGCTTACTAGGTGTTATGAGAGTCATGATTTGGACGACACGTAAGAAGGAATTCTATGATGGCGAGATTTCACTTCTTCCCAACTGATCATGTTCTTTAAGCATCAGCTCAAAGTCAAGATTAGGGCGGAAAGGCGGCGGCTCACCTCATCAGAATTTGGCAAAAGGTGAGTGAATCTTATGTGCTTGTGTCGAGTAAAAGGGGCTGACCTGGAGTAGCATTTTGGTGCCGGTTAGGCATCAGTATATTGTTTTCCTGGTTCGAACTTGGGCAACCTATCCCTGAAATTAGGATAGTTTAGTTTTTGGTTTTTATGATTCTTTAGTTTTTTCTTCTTTTTTTCCCCAGCAAACTTAGCTAGGGTATGTTTGCTCATTGGCCCCTTTTATTTCTGTCCCTATTTTCCTTTAGTTTAACTCCCCATCCCCTCCTTCGTTAGTGATGTCAGTTCTCTGATGGATGCGGGGCGCCTTTCCTTTCGCGTATGTGTTTTTCGTATTTGTTTTTGTGTCGGAATGACTGCGTGTCTGTGTGAGTGCTTGGGATGGATGAATGGTTTTTGTACTTTTATAGTCCGGCATCGATTTCGTCCAGTTAACTGATATTTCTGCCACATTTAAGGTTTGTGGGTTTTTTTTATTACTAACATGATTTTGTTTAGTTACATGTCATGTAAATAGTTTGTAAACATATTGTATATAATCATTGGGAATTTTTAAATTTGTTGTTTTTTATTCCCCTCTCCTCACAGACAACGATTTGTACATATGGGGACTTTTTAGGATTTTCATTGAGACAATGAAGTATATTGGTGGATGTAGTAAGAAAGGTAAGTATAAATGTGTTGCTTTGGTGGTAGGAATATTGTTTTGTAGGGTTGGGTCAGTGGTTGTGTCTAGCTAAGTTTTAAAATTAAATTTTTCCCCCACCAACTCCACTTTTTGGCCTTGGGCCACATTTTCTGTATTTTTACAGAAAAAAATATTGCTTTAACTTTAAGGCTGAATGCTTTGCTCGGAAATTTTCATTCAACTCAACGCTTGACTCTTCCGGTGTACCAATACCCGACTTCCCTCTTAGAACTGAGGCCCTATTGAGTGGGTTACACATAACCCCGTCTTTGGTATTGGGCATTATCTCCAATTTAGACCCCATCAAGGCTAGTGGTGGGGATGGGATACCAGCCATTGTCATGAAGAAATGCACGCCTGAACTGGCACCCGTCCTCTCTAAACTATATAACTACTGCCTCAAGGAATCTTGTTTTCCTGACTGCTGCAAGTCCTCTTCGATTGTTCCTGTCTTCAAGAACTCTGGCTACCCCTCTGATCCTTCTAATTACCGTTCTATCAGTCTCCTACCCCAATTCGGCAAATTCTTCGAAACCCTAATCAATGCCGAAGTGTTTAACTACCTTACATCCCATGATCTGCTCTCAGACAAGCAATATGGCTTCCGCTTTGCCCGATCTACAGCTGATGCGCTTACGGCCATCACTGAAACTGTCTACCGAGCTCTTCAAAATAATGGGGAAGCTCGTACCGTGACCCTAGACATCTCCAAATCGTTTGATAGGGTTTGGCATGCCGGTCTTCTTCGCAAGCTCCAGGGTTATAGTATTACGGGTCGATTGTTTGACCTAATACAATCATTCCTGTCAAACCGTGAATTGAAGGTCGTTCTCAACGGATTCTCCTCCAGTTCCTATCCCACGAACGCAGGTGTTCCTCAAGGCTCCATCCTAGGCCCCACTCTATTCCTTATCTACATAAATGACCTTCCTGACGCCATAAATTCCCAAGTTGGCATCTACGCGGATGACACTACAATTTACTTCTGCCTCAAAAACAAATCTAGTGTCGCTGACAAAAATAACCTGGACGTGCGTCTCGAAAAGGACCTCCAATCGATTGTGAACTGGGGCAGGAATTGGCTGGTCAACTTTAATGCCTCAAAAACAAAACTGCTCTCTATTAATCACCACAGAGATCATTCCCTGTCCTCCATTAGAATGTCTGACGCTCAACTTCTCGAGAGCACCTCTCTGCGGCTGCTCGGTCTCACGTTGACTGCTGACCTGAGATGGAACAAATACATTGTCAATTGCTTCGTCCACCGTAAGGAAAGTTGGCTCCCTGTGCCGCGCCAGGAAATTTTTCTCCTCGGAATCGATCCTTCAGATCTACAAATCAACAATTCACCCTTGCATGGAGTATTGCTGCCATATATGGGTTAGAGACCTACTGTTTGCCTCGGGGTTCTTGATAAGCTCCAGAGGCGGATATGTAATATAATTGGCCCTGTTCTGGCATCTCGTCTACAGTCTCTCTCTCAGACACGCGCCGTCGCCTCTCTCTGTCTTTTTTACAAATACTTTCATGGTAATTGCTCCGAGGAGCTGCATTCGCTGGTTCCCAGACTTCATGAGTTCAAGCGCCCTACGAGGCTGGCATCCCGCTATCACCCTTTCACTGTCGAAACTACTAAATATAGCCGTCTCTTCTACTCCAATAACTTCATATCTCGCACCTCTCGCCTGTGGAACTCCCTTCCTTATTCCAGTTTCCCTGAGAGCTATAATCTCCAACTATTCAAATGTAATGTCAATCGACATCTCCAGTTGCCTTGATCTATCCACTATCCTTCTCCTCATCCTTTACTCTATCACTGCTATCTGATCTTGCTCCAAATCTTCTGTAACCCCTTGCGTCCTAGTGGCTTCCCACCTTGCTTGTGGTGATACGCTTAAAAAAAAAAAAACTTGGTGGCTTTTTTGCTTCAGTGACCGGTTTTTGCCACGTCTATATTTGTGTTATTACCTGCATTAATTTTTGAACTTTATTTCGTTTCTGTTTAAGTCTGTTTTTTTTATTTTACTTTTTCTGACTTTTTCAATTTTGCACTGATTGATTTTTGAAAAGTTTTCGATTTTTTTTTTCTTTGTCAATTTCTTACTCTCCCCATTTTCCTTTTTCTCCTTTCATTCTTTTAATATTAGCTTTTTGATTTTCTTTTTCAAATTAATATTTTATATTTTCCGTTTCCTTTAAATTTTATGTAATCCCCAGCCATATTGTTTTACTTGGTGGCTACACTAGTCTACTCGTGTGTCGGACCACTTTCAAGCTAACCAATATCCAAGAGGATTGAACTTACAACCACTATGTCACCAAATTCACAAACTAACACCAAATGGTCTAGTAGGTAAAAGCTTCTAGTTGTTTTTATTAAGTGTTCTTTTCTCTTTTATTATCAATGCTTCCATTATTTTTATCCTTCTTTTACATCAACTACGAACACGGTCACAATCTGATGACTGTCAATGGGAAAGAAAAATAAAGCATTCCGATAATTCTAGACACATACATAAAAGCCTACACACTCATTTAATAATAAAAAAAAGTTTTAAAAATCCTTGATAACGGCTAACAGAATAGCTGAATGAGCTCGGACATAAAAAAAACATTCGGATAATATTTGCACACTTTATATCAAGAAAAAAAAATTGTACGAAGACAAAAAAAAAAAAAATAAAAAGCTTAACATCCAGTACCTTATCAATCGTCTTTAATGAAGCATGTATAAAAGAAGGATTGTTGCCCAAATATATATATATATATATATATATATATATATATATATATATCTTACCTGACGAGCTTGTGTGAATGTAAAGCAGTACGGGAGGGGTGAAGGCCTTAACAAAGGGAGAAAAATAACTGAGCCACATGTCATAGAAAATTCGTTAGAGCGATGATCGCCTATGTCCTGAACGGATGTGGCACATAGAAGAAAATTTTCATTAGTCTAGACTAGGAATTTTAAAATACAAAAGAAAAATCTAGAAATGAGCGGGGACACAATAAAAAAAACAGTTAAAGAGACACTAACGTCACTGGAACGTCCGAAGATTATTTAATCACGTAAAACTAGTAGTAATTGTGAGGTCTGGGTCTCATTGATTGTCTTGGTATATATATATATATATATATATATATATATATATATATATATATATATATATATATATTTACATATAACCATGTTTCAAAAAGCGAAGGTAAAAACTTTAAATTTGATTATATAATTAAATAAAAAGCATTAATTCCGTTTCATCTTCAAGCGAATATTGCATTGGATTCCAATATTCAGTCAAAGATGAAACGGAACTAATGCTTTTAATTTAATTATATAATTAAATTTAAAGTTTTTGCTTCAGTTTTTGAAGCATGGTTATTACTGTGTAGCGAATAAACCATATGTTTAAATCAGTTAATTTATAATATTTATTCTCTGTAAATTTACATTGAGCGATTTTGGGAATTTTGAATTTCCAAAAATTCGCTTGAAAGTGAAACAGTACTAGGCATTTTACTTTAATTCTATAATTAAATTTAAAGTTTTAGTTTCTGTTTTTGAAACATGGTAATTCCTGTGTAGCGATGGGATCATATTTTTAAATTAGTAAGCTTATTATATATATATATATATATATATATATATATATATATATATATATGTGTGTGTGTGTGTATTATTATATATATTTATACGATGTCTGATGAAAAAGTATCGGGACTGATTTGAAATAAAAAGAAAGCCACAACACATAACAATTCTGCATGTAATCTCCTTCGAAGTAGTCACCTTCTGAAACCAAACACATTATCCAGCGCCATTTCCATTGATGGAAGCAGTCCTGGGACTTCTTTTGGGGGATAACGAGCAGCTGCCTCGTCGCATTGTCTTGGTTTTCCAAGGCGTCTTGAAATCTTCTTTCAAGTGGGATTTGATTTTTGGAAAGAGGAAAAGGTCTGGGGATTATGGCAGATGTCGAACCTGAGGAATGTAGTGCTTGGCTCAAAACTGCTGCACAAACCATAATCAATAATGGAACATCTACGGTGTCGTGAGACAACCAAACTCTACACAGCTATTAACAACGAAAGTGAAGAAGAACATTATAACTTAATGTGTACACGCGACAGTGTTGAAGGTTAATCTGTGCCAAGCGGCTTTACTCTGAGTACTTTTTACCATAGCAACAGTCCCGATAGATTTTTTATCAAACCTCGTATAAGACATATATATATATATATATATATATATTATAATTATTTTTAAAAATATGATTCCTTCGCTACATAAGAGTTCTCATGTTTCACAAACGAGAGCCGAAAACTTCAATATAATTATTAAAATTAAATTGAATTAAAGTATCAAGCCCTGTTTCATCCTCAAGCGAAAATTTAGAAATAACCAATCTTGAAATTTACACATCTTTATAGGCATATTCATTCGCAAAATTAATTACTATGGAAACGGCTGAGGTGACCATTTTGATAAGAGGCATAAGATTTATTTTTTATCCATATATTAGTCACCTTCGGAAAGAGGTCAAGCCGAGGTAGGGTCAGGGTATCCATTTCAAAGCGAATGATGGCATTCATGTACGCACATGCTCTGGTCAGTCACAGCGAAATATAGCTTTTGGCACCATAATATGTCGTTAAGTGTCTAGAAAAATTTTTTTTTTTTTCCTAATGGGATATTTCGTACATAATCTCTACTTCTGTGTGGAGCATTGCTTTTTAAAAAATAAGAACAAAAATACTAAAGAACTCCGGATTATTTACCTAACGTGTTCTTTCCTATTTTTCTACACATCTGCATATATATATATATATATATATATATATATATATATATATATATATATATATATATATATATAAGAGAGAGACAGAGAGAGACAGAGACAGTGAGATAGAAAAATAGATAGATCTATCAAGGGTAAATGATGACAAATTGGAAAGTCTTCCTGTGACGCGTGAACTTCATCAGACTAAAGTGACGCTTACGCTGATCTGATTACATATGTTCTTGTTTCCATCACTTTTGTTTTTAAATATTTCACATTTTCTGTTCTGAAATATTTTACGAGTCTTTTTAACTTAACCTCTTGTTTTTGTTGTTTTAGAAGTAGTTGTAAGAGGACGTGGAAACAAGAGAGGCAAAGAAGAAAGCAATAAGTTTCGCAAGGCTTTGGTTAATGCTATGGAAAATGAAGGTTAATGTGAAGAGTAGGAAGGCAATGAAGACAGTGACAATGAGGATAACAGCTTGTGTGTTTGTGTGGAACACTATGGAGAACCTATACGCGGAAGGGACTAATTTGTCGTATATTTGACAATTATGTGTGCCCGAAATGTGTGCCTAGAAAAACGCATTTACAGGCTGAGTTTTACTGCAGTAAATGTTCTTAGCTGTCATGGAAATGCTTCCATAGATATTTAGAGCTCATTTGAGTCATTCTTGTTGAAAGTAACCAGTTCCATTCAGGAAATTCCACATCTCTGCATGTTATTGAGCGATTTCTTACCCGACCTAATTTACCCCACCTCATATTACGAAACATTTTAGTTGTGGAATGGTCCACTATTAGGGAAAGAAGATATTTTGTACAGTTTGACGTGCATAAACATGACTGAAATAACCTATTGGCAAATATCAATAAGATAGGTAATCCTTTCTCCACCCCGTTCGAAAGTTATGAATCAAATAGAGAAAAGGTCAAAAATGACCCAAATTACCCCACACAAACCTATCCAGTTTGAAGACGATAACAGAAACAATAAACGCAGTAATATATATCTCACTGAAAAGAGATTCAGGTCTAATTAGAAAGTGGAATAAAAATACTCCAAATAATCTCACTCAAAAGAGACTCAGTTCTAATTGGAATATGAGATAAAAATACTCCAAAATAATCTCACTAAAAAAAGACTCTGTTCTAATTGGTAAGTGAGGTAAAAATACACCAAATAATTTCACGCAAAGAGACTCAATTCTAATTGGAAAGTGAAGTAAAAATTCTCTAAATAATCTCACTCAAATGAGACTCCGTTCTCAATGGATGGTGAGGTAAAAATACTCCAAATAATATCACTCAAATGTGACAGCTCTAATTGAAAAGTGAGGTAAAAATACTCCACATAATCTCAATCAAAAGGGACTCAGTCCTAATGGAAAGTGAAGTAAAAATACTCCAAAAAATCTCACTCAAATGAGACTCAGTTCTAATTGGAAAGTGAGGTAAAAATACTTCAAATAATGTCAATCAAAAGAGACTCGGTTCTAATTGAAAAGTTAGGTAAAAATACTCCAGATATTCCCACTCAAAAGAGACTCAGTTCTAATTGTAATGTGATGTAAAAATGCTCCAAATAATCTAACTGAAAAGCGACTCACTTCTAATTGGAATGAGAGTTAAAATACTCCAAATAATCTCACTCAAAAGAGACTCAGTTCTAATTGGAAAGGGAAGTAAAAATACTCCAAATAATTTCTCTCAGTAGCGACTCAGTTCTAATTAGAATGTGAGGTAAAAATATACCAAATAATCTCACTCAAATGTGACTCAGTTCTAATTGGAAATTGAGGTAAGTATACTCCAAATAATCTCACCCAAAAAAGACTCTGTTCTCATTGGAAAGTGAGGTAAAAATACACCAAATAATTTCACGCAAAGAGACTCAATTCTAATTGGAAAGTGAAGTAAAAATTCTCTAAATAATCTCACTCAAATGAGACTCCGTTCTCAATGGATGGTGAGGTAAAAATACTCCAAATAATCTCACTCAAATGTGACAGCTCTAATTGAAAAGTGAGGTAAACTACACCACATAATCTCACTCAAAAGGGACTCAGTCCTAATTGGAAAGTGAGGTAAAAATACTCCAAATGAATCAAGTGTAGAATTGGAAGAGAATTTGTTTTAAGCGTTTCAACCCAAGCAAGGCGGGAGCCACTAGCCTGCAAGGTGTTACAGAGAGTTTTGAGTGAAAGCAAATAGAAGTGATAGAGGAAAGAATGAAGAGAAGGATAGGTGATAGATCTGGAGACGTCGATTTACATTACATTTGAATAGTTTGGGCGAGATGCCAGTCTAGTAGAACGCTTAAATTCATGAAGTCTGGGAACCAGCGAAAGCAGCTCCACGGAGTAGTTACCATGAGAATTTACAAGCAAAACATTCTGCTCTATCAGCAGATGTTAACACCTCAAATTGATTGAATTATTTAAGACACTATTACAGAGCCGCCAATAGTCAGGAAAAGCAAACATGTTCCGGCTTATACGGTGCGTCATTCTATCACCAAAGACATGGCCTCTTTGAGGACACGTTTAAAATTATTACGAGCAGAGACATATAGGCGTCTGTTGTGATCGGAACTCTCCCGCTACTACACCCGGTAAAAAGTTATTCTTCCGGGGTTATTACGACTTAGCAGGCAGGTGTTAACTAAGAAGAAGATTTTGGTTTCATCTGGTATTTCCGATAAGGTACAAAAGCATTGATGCCGGTTTGAAGCCAGAAAGAAACTTCTGTAGTACATTTCTCAATAGGAATGGTAAAACTATCAATCCAAGGAGCGTCTCGAAGATCGTCATGAAATGAATGCCAATCACTATATGCTGGTAACAGAATGACATCTTCTGAATATGAGGTTGTTTCTAACAGACGATTCAAAAATGAATCTATTAGTTTGGAATTAAAAGTAAAATAAAAACTTCAAGAAAGATTTTTCATTTTAAAAACGCTTTTTAAACATTCGGTATCGCTTTTTTTGGAGGTACATGTAAATATATATAGTATGAATCCATGTCTTCCCCCACAGTTATGTGTAAATAGCAGGACAGAATGGACCCTATAATCTTGGTTGGCAACCGGTCTAAGAGAAAGGCAACTCTGAATGTAAAACCAGTGGACGGTTGTTTGCAGACCTTGTAGCATACTCTGCACCAGTTTTCTCTATTCGCCTGTCAAAAAGTGTGGTTGGCTCTGCACAAACCTTCATCACTATGAATGAAATGATATGTACGGATAGTCTGGCTGTTACTTTTAAGAACTGAGCTGCTTGAACCTCAAACGCCGAAAACAACGAGAGTCCAGTAGTGTATAAATATATATATATATATATATATATATATATAACCTGTTATTGCTCAGAGTTGTAATAGACCAGGATATATAATAATATATATAAATAATATTATGTTTATATATAAATAATAAAATGTTAGGAAATCAGTTGGCCTATATCACCTGAGCATAACGAAAGGTTGAAACCAAGGTAGCGTGATTGGCTTATCTCCTAGCCTGAAAAATACGTGTGCGTCTTTCAAGACGAATGTAAGGTAATGTCCAGGCTCAATTAAGCTTGGACGGTCACGTAATCGCCTTGAACGTGGATTTTTATGTTGTTTCATTATATTATAATGTTAGCTATCTATCGAATTTAGCTTTTTATCTGATGTAACTTCAGTACTTAGCTGTTACATATATTTTCAAGACTATAAACCTTCCTGAAGTCGAGCCACAAACTTGAACATACTCTGTTTACTTAGCAGCAGCGGGAGCCTTTCTGCTCTTGACTAGTATGTCATTGCCATACAAAAAATTGGAGGAATGATTCATGTAAACAATACATGGCGCTGTGTGAGGGACGCATGGTGAATGTGTTGTTGTATGAGAATTACTTTTTTTTCTTAGAAATTTCTTTCCAATAATAGGGGGCGTCTTTCAAGCCGCAGTGTCTTGTAAGCCGGAAAATATGCTATATATATAAAGTTATAGCTTTATCAAACATCTGGCTCTGATCTCTGTGTATATATATTATAATTATTTTTTAAAAATATGATTACATCTCTACATAAGAGTTCTCATGTTTCAAAAAACAGAAACTCAAAAAACAGCTCTGTTTCATCCTCAAGCGACTTTTGGAATGACTAATCTTGAAATTTACGGAGCTTTATAAGCATATACATTCGTAATATTAATTACATGGAAACGGCGAAACCAATTATTTTAATAAGGGGCAAAAGGGTGAACATATTGTATCAACATATTAGTTACTTTCGGAAAGAGGTTAAGGTATGGTCGGCGTGTCTATTTTCAAGCGAATGATGGCATCGGTTTTGACGCATATCGTCTGGTCTGCTTCAATGACAGAGTTGTTCGCATTATTATTACGTTCGTTAAATTCGTAATTTGTATACCTTAAATTTTTTTTTTTTTTTTTTTGAATGACAATATGGAAGAAAAATATTCGACTTCTTCAGGCTATGGTTACATCACTGAAAACAATCTTACATACATAGAGAGCGGGAAGAAATACATCAAACCCCGGTTTCATGCATGGAAACGTTTCATCACACCATAACCTTTAATAATCTCTATATTTTTTATTCAGGCTTTAGGTTATTATTTTATTATATATTAATTCATTCTTTTATTTTGTTCGAAGTATTTGTAACAGATTTAGAAAAATTCTTTTGATTTTCTCATTCACTCACCCACCATATGCACGTGTGCGCGTGTGACCCTTAAGCAAAATTAAAAGACTTTACACAATTTCGACATTATCTATTGAACTGTATCTTCCAATAACTTTTTACATCATTTAAACGTGAACTAATGGCCCCATCTATGTTGTTTTATCACAATCTTACGCCCGTTATGGCCTTCATCGGGTGCTTGTCAATTCTCTTCGGGGAATTTCAAACTGAGCCCTTTATGTCAGGGCTAAACTGTTCTCGTTCAGCTGGCATTGTCTAGGGATATATCCTCTAGCTCTTATTTAGTAAGATTCCTTTATTTGGTCGCCCAGTTTACGCTGAATCTAAGCTCGCTCCCAGACCAGTGATTGAACTCTTACTACACTAGATTGAATAAAGGTTTTAGTTCGAAATTCTTTGGTGATTACCCGGATCGACAAGAACCTGATGAAGGCCAGAGGGTACAACTTTCGAAAAGTCAGGATAGCAATGACACAGACGAGGACAATAGTGCGCGGGTAAATAATAATAATCAGCCCTCGTCCCAGAAATTCAAACAGAAGGTAATTTCCGCCATCTTTCTGGCGATTCTAGAATCCCATTCTCCTGAAATGTTTATGTAATGAATTAACAATACAAACAAATCAACTGATCTACTCGACTGCGGAGCATGGTGACACTTTGTAAACCACTTTTGACACGTTTGAACATTCACAGTAACTTCTCCATATATTGCATACATTTTGCTTTTGTATTTGAGTCGCATATTTAGTTTTCTAAAATAAAAATAATGTCGAAAAATGTTTTTTATTTTCTTCTGAGATCAATGTTATAATCAATTAATAAGAATCAACCTATTTTGGGGGCATTTTACATAAAACTTGATGCGGCAACTGTCACAATATCATCAAAAGCAATTTGTTGAATGAGGTGAATTCAGACTAAACGCTGCTAATGAAGAAAACTGGAGGAATTTTTAGATTTCTGAACATTATAATTATTAGAAGAAAGAAAGAAAGAAAGAAAGAAAGAAAGAAAGAAAGAAAGAAAGAAAGAAAGAAAGAATGGCAATTAGGAATGGAAAGAAAGAAAAAAAAGGTAAATATAGAAAGAAAGGAAATGGAGTGAGAAAGAAAGAGAACAAAAAAGAAAGAGGAGAATGAAAGAAAGAAGTGTCGTATATCAACGGCGAGTTTTTAGGGAAAATGGAAGCAAAAAAGACACTTAACATCAGTCAGTGGACAAAGAAAGAAAGAAAGAAAGAAAGAAAGAAAGAAAGAAAGAAAGAAAGAAAGAAAGAAAAAAAAAGATGGAAAAGAAATTGAGGTCAGTAAAGAAAGACAGTGAGGTCAGTGAACAAAGAAGGAAAGAAAGTGTGATCAGAGAAAGAAAGAAAGAAAGCATAAGAAAGAAAGAAAGAAAAAAAGAAAGAAAGAAAGAAAGTGATGTCATTGAGTGTAGAAAGAAAGAAAGAAAGAAAGAAAGAAAGAAAGAAAGTGAGGTCATTGAAGGTAGAAAGAAAGAAAGAAAGAAAGAAGGAAAGAAAGAAAGAAAGAATTTGTAAGAACGAAAGAATCCCAAGTTTACATAAAACCTGCTCATGCGAATGGCCGTGCATGCCAAATAAAATAGCAACTAGAAAACACACACACACACACACACACCTGTGAAGCACGCACACCAACACACACGCGCGCAGACACACACACGCACACGCACGCACACAGACACACACAATTGTAGCCACACAGGTGCAAATGAAGTTCACTTTGTAATCCCCATGGAATGGCCGGCCTTGTGATAAACTTGTTCAAAGACCCGTTAAATAGCAAATTAATTCTAACCGCCAAAAACACTTTCCGATACAACCGAGTGACCACGTGACGTCAGGGGATTTCAACCGATCGTACCAACAAAAACCAGTGATCTGTGCCGAGTGTGTAATTATTGACACACAGCCGCCGTCTTTATTGAACGGACGTCTTTACTGACATTTCTGTCCCGCCCCTGACAGCGCGTTTACGACATATTTTTAGGAACATACGTCCAAGCATATCTCCTTGTCTTTCACTGCGCCATGAATTTAACTCAATTGACATCTCTGTGAGTCTTTGTGCGCACACATGTGTGTGTCATAACCGCTGGCAGGTCAGTAAGTCTGTAACTTCACAAATAATTTTGATCTGAAACTTTCACTGTATAATGTTCTTCGTGTGTGATTAGTATTAGCAATTGAATTCAATCTATTCAGAGGAAAGAAGATTATGTTGAAACATATCTGTTTGCGTAAAATAATACTTTCATTAAGCTTCTTTTTTACTATTGTTTAACCCATACAAGGCCCAAGAGCCATTCAAGGTAGAATGTTACCAAATAAATTTTTTTGAACACGTACAGGGAGAGGGAAAGATATGAGAATATGTAGGCTAGATAAATGTTAGCCCTAGATATGATGATGTTAAGATTGTAGTAATCGAGAAAGCATCATTTTGGGAGTTCCTTCCACAATGCAACAGTTCTGTAGAAGAAGCTTCCTGGGCGGAACTTTCTCCTTATCAATGGTATATGAAAATAGTGAGGGTGGCTCGACTCAGTGTACGCGGCCTGGCGGGTCCTCGCTGAGAAGGAGTGGACTGGTGGCAACCCAGAAATATAGTTCGCCGGAACATCTGCTACAAAAACAGATATAAGGTAGCGCTATACAAGCAATATGTCGACTATCGGAAAGGGGTTAAAAGACGGAAAACAAATTAACTCATCCCCCACATGGACGGAGACATGTTTTTTTTAATCTCTCATGGCTCGAAAGGGAAGGATAAACTAACGATTTATTGGCGCAACAAAGTGTGTATACACAATGTAACCCAGTCAATGGCGCATCTTAAGTTTCAAAGAACCGAATCCCAGAGGTTCCGCTCAAGCAATTTTTTTTAATCAGTGAATTTTTCAACAACACCGATGTTTTTTTTAAATGTCCATTATTAAAATAAGGCCATTTTAGTGACAGAACCATAAGTCAATGGATTAAAGTACCTAATGATGGCCTTATAATAGGTTATAGTACCCGTTTCATATGGCCTTAAAATGACCTTGTAATTGGTAAAATTTTAAAATTTTCTAGGGCGTTTACAGTACTCGAATCCCCCAGCTGTATGGGGTCGTGGAGCTTGACAGAATCTATTCATAGTCTACATTTTGCCATTTGGATTCTCGAATATATTGTTGCTGGTTGCACAAGGGGCCTCGTATCTTTTTTTAAGTTTCGGATCCCAAGAAATGTACGTTCGGTCACTGAACCCAATGTTACCTGCCATATGGTCGGCGACAAAACCGTTTCCTTCCCGAAGCCTTTATGGTGAGGAGAGTGGCCAGACAGCGAACAGTAACAAAAAAACAAGACCTGCCAAAGGAAGGAGGAACCCTTTTATGGGATCAATTAGCACAGTCGCAGGGAATAATTCCAAGCGCGCTGTTATCTGATTCGGAGTATTGGGCCACTTAACCTTCGTTATGTCATCAAACTAGGAGAAGGAAAACTCTGATGTAACACCTGCGGCTTGACAGCATCCAATCACGATGACTGATTCTTCTTCTTGCGTACATGATGTTCTCTTCTCAGAGAGTGGGAATGAACCGGTGAAACGTCTTTCTCCACATTTATTATTTCATAGGATAAGTTACGACTGAGTCCGACAACGGACAAGGTGGTCGCCAGTTAGATAAGTAATATCCGTTTGCCTTCGTCTTGCGAGTATATGCGTCTACTCAGGTACATTTGGGTTAGTTCAGCACCAACAAATCCCAACTGTGTGTGTGTGTGTGTGTGTGTGTGTGTGCGCGCGCACGCGCGTGTTTGCTACAACTATACTGAGCACACCCACTTAATTACAGTGTCTGGGAGAGTTGTGTATATTTATCAACAGTCTGGTCAACGATGACTTGTGAGTTCGTGCGCTAGCACGAGTATCGAGGACGACTTTCGAACAGTTGCGTCAATCAATTTTCACTCATAAAGCTTGGGTCAACACGTGGTATTGGTTTTCAGGCACTCTTCAAATGGAAAGAGATTATTTTTTCAGACCGATGACATCAAGAATTCACCTTGCGGACAAATCAATGAAGGTGAGATTCGAACCAGGGTATCATGGTAGGAAAGCCAACTTTTGTCGGTTGATTGGTTAGTTAGTTAGTTATGAAAAAATAAACAAGTTTGGTATGTTCAATCCAACTCAATCTAATTTCTCACTTATAATAATTTTATATTCAATACTTCTGATTCCACAGTTTTGTAGGTGAACATGTTTTTTGTAATCGTTCGGTCCACTCGTCAGGAAATATCAGTAATTGTCTACAGATTTTCTTCTTTTCTTTTTTTTTATATTAAGTTAAAAAAGTAATTTATGCGCTGTTTGAAAAAAAGAGGGAAGGAAAGAAAGAGGGAAGGAAAGAAAGAAACAAATTGTGGCCAGTGAAGAAAGAAATAAAGAGAGGGAAAGAAAGAAAGAATTTTATGTCAGTGAAGAAAGAAAGAGAGAAAAAAAAGAAAGAAATAAAGAAAAAAAATGGGGTCAGTAAAGAAAGAAAGAAAGAAAAGAAAAGAAAAGAAAAGAAATTGGGGTCAGTGAGCAAAGAAGGAAAGAAAGTGTGATCAGTGAAAGAAAGAAAGAAAGAAAGAAAGAAGGATCGTGAGGTCAGTGGACAAAGAAAGAAAGAAAGTAAGTTCAATGTGAGAAAGAAAGAAAGAAAGAAAGAAAGAAAGAAAGAAAGAAAGAAAGAAAGAAAGAAAGAAAGAAAGAAATAATTTGTAAGAACAAAAGAATCCCAAGATTACATAAAACCTGCTCATGCGAATGGCGGTGCATGCCAAATAATATAGCAACTAGAAAACAGGAAAGCCATCTTTTGTTAGTTGATTGGTTAATTAGTTAGTTAGTAAATTTGTTATGTAGATCATAACTCTGAAAAAAAACAAGTTTGGTATGCTCACTCCAACTGGACGGAAAAATATATTTCTTGAAGTAAGATTAATATAAATATAAAATTTGTCACTTCGCTGATTGATTTTATCTTCCACTAACAGTAATGCCCGGCGTTGCTCGGAGTTTTATATAGTTAAATTACTTTGGGGTTTGAATTATTGAACTTACGCACGTATCCGCAGTCGTTGAGGTCACTGATAGGCCGGAAATCTCACTGGTAGCAAAATCAATTAGAACAAGGGCAACCGGTTGCAATAGGTGGCTGCTGTGTTGCTGCTCCATGCTTACCCGAAGACTGACACCCGTTCTGGCAATGTAAAATAGTGGTTGCGTTTTCACTGTAGGACCCACCCCTTCACTATTAAATCCATAAGTTTTCCCAGTTTTAAGCGGAATTCGCGGGCGGTAATGTCATGTCTGTTAATGTAATCTTGTCCGGGTAGGAGTTCACGCGTTATCTCAACCCATTTGGGGTTGCTGGTAAACGTTATAAATAAATCTGGCCACCCATATTGCCTAACGTATGTCATAGCGTCCTGCGTGTGTTCATGCATGTAACGCCCCCCTCCCCAGTGTAAGTAGAGGGCAGGTCGCGGGAATTGACTTCATTTCGAAGGCTGTCGCGTAAGTGTACGTAGGAGTCTGAGCGCAGCTGTTTCTGATGATTCCGTATAAAAGAAAGCCTCTCCGATTCCATCTTAGCGGCCATGTCAACCGAAAACTGGTGGAAAAGCTCCCTGCATCTATGAAGCAGGTTGAAGTCTCCATCCCTAACCATGAAACGGTATGAGTAGAAGGCCTTGCACGATAAGGCATTGGAAGACGTTGTAGGTTGGCCACCCGGAGTATGAAGGGGAATGCCGAAGTGGTAGCCATCGTCACCATAAGGGAAAAGTAAAAGGTACTGCAATGCGTCATGTGATCGATGTGTCTCTGATATCCTGCGAAGAGCGCCGCCTCTTGATTTGAGGACAATATCGCGAGTGTGGTCTTGCTCCCCATGTATAATAGCGGCCACTTCGTTGCACGCAGGAGCATTGTAGCGGCGTTTGTATTCATCATGAGGCCGTTTGTCGGCGTCAATTACAATGCTGAAGGAAAGAAAGGGAGCATTTCCCAAAGCATATTTGAAACTGCTAATGCAGCTGTTAACCTCATGAAGCATAGCCTGAAGTAGTAGCATGACGTCCCTGCGAGGAACTCTTCTCGACGGCAGCAAAATACCAATCCGGGTTTCGGCCTGTAGGTTGTAGTCTGCAATAAAGTACTGTTTAAGGAATTTAGGCGTAGAGGCCTCCTGAGGCAGCAGAGACAACAATGCGGTGGTATACCTGCCCCTGTACTTTGGAAGTTGGCATCCAATCATCTTCTCCAACCACCTGAGCCCCAAATGAGGTCATTTGAAATTTGTTGTATTGGCTAATTGTGGTTGAAGTCAGGATGGGAGCCGCCTATTAGTCCCCTCAACGGGGTAGGTGGTTCATGCAGAGGTGGCAGTCGAACTTTGCCGGAGGAGCAACACAGACCGGCAGGCTCACTGGCCCATTTGCGGGCGATGCAGAATTAGCAAACGCAGGTCATGGACCCTACATTGATGGAGTCACGCGTTGTTAAGTTAATGCCGAGGTCGTAATTGAAAGCCAAGAAAGACCAAAAAGAGCTACTGGGATAGGTAACACCACGGGCGGCCGTAAGGCGCTGAATGTCGCCGTCGAGGCGTATGCGACGAGCTTGGGGAGTTTGAGATAAGCCCACAGCGGCCATGCTTGTAGCAGCCGTTGAAAATCTGTTTGTCCTTGTCTGTGGGCCCTCGGAGTTTCTGGCAGTAGAAGTCGCTGCAGCGTTGCGGGCATTGCGGGTTGCCCGCTGAAGCTCTATCTCGGACACCCTTGACCTAGCTGTTGCAGCAGCGTCCCTGGATTGACATGTGCAGCTGCGGTCGAATGTTTCAGCTGTCCTAGACCTGGCAGTGGTGGCAGCATTCGTAGCATTTCGCACAGATCCTACGGAGCGGTGTCTCAGCAGCCCTAGCGCTCGCTGTTGCAGCAGCGTCTCTGGATTGACGGGCGCGCCTGCGGTCAAGTGTCTCTATTGCCCTTGATTTCGCAGTGGCAGCAGCATTTCTTACGTTACGAAGAAGCCTTTGATGATGAGTCTCGGAAGCCCGAGATGCAGAGGCGGTTGCTGCAGCCTGTGCGTTCATTCTCGACCGTTGTGCATTCTTGAGCCTTGATCGCAACGAAGCCCTTTAGACATATTTCCCAACCAAGCAGGTGGCACGCTCCTCTTGTGACTGCGAGGCCTACGTAAGGGCGCTGCGTTAAGCGACCTGTGACATTCGGATTGTAGTCTGCTCTTGGGCCTCGTGGGCCCTTATTGCCCTCATAGCGGACGCTCTTGCAGACCGAAGTCTAAGACGTACCCTGATTTTTGATGGCATGGGAAAAGTGATGCTATTAGTGGTTGATTAGGGTTGCTCAATTGCAGGAGTACAAAGTCTAACTTAGTATCGCAAAGCGTGAGCCAGAATCGTGAAGGCAGGTATTTAAGTAAAACAGCTAAATAAATTGTTTATGGTAGTTGGGAAAATGTAGTTAAACAGACAAACGGAAAACAAAAACGTAAGAAACAACTTGCGGTAGAAGAAATGATCAGTTGAAGGAGCCTATCGTATCAACCGGATGGCGGCGTTACAGAAGCAGAAGTGAGACCTTCGTCCCACAGCTGTGCACAGCAGGTTCAAATGCGAACATGATTGTATCGATTTCCCTCAGGTATTATTTGGTCACAAAGGAGCTCACAAGGCAGAAGCTTTTAATTGTCACGACTAAAGCCGATAAATTTTATAAAAATCCCAAGAAAGTTGCGAAAAACATCGCCAAATTCAGGTAAACTCTATTTGAATGAGAAATCAAAAGGGGTATGATTTCATCGATTTTTATCCGATAATTGAAATCGATATTTCAAATGAAAGTCAGCACCTCAATACTGTCGGTAAATACTAGGCTCAATAGGAATTTTGCTGAAAATTCTTCGCCATTTGCGAAAAATATAGCTAGAAATCAGCTATTCTGGACTTGAATCGGATGTCCCAAAGTGATCGATTGCATCGATTTTTTCCAGCAATGGTTATCGATATGGAAAATGAATGTCAGCACCTCCTAACTGTTGATAAAAACAATGCGCAACGTAATTTTGGTGGAAGTTCTTCGCCATTTACGAAAATATAGCCCAAAATCAGCTTGAGTGGATTTGAATTTGAAGTCAAAAGTGGCATGATGTTTATCGATTTTTTCCAATAAATGATACCGATATTGAGAAAGGTTAGCACCTAATAACTGTTGATAAGACTAATGCTCAACATGATTTTCATGAAAATTCCTAGCAGTTTGCGAAAAACAGAGCCAAAATCAGCTACATTGGATTTGAATCGGAGGTCCCAAATTGATCGATTTTTTCCGATAACTGATATCAATTTTTAAAAACAAAGAACAGAACCTCAAAACTATAAGTAAGGACATTGCTCAACGTGAGTTTAGTGGATATCACTTGGAATTTGTGAAAACTATCACTGAAAAACCGATGAATTTTTTTTTCGAATCAATATTCGACCCCCCCCTTATCGGTTTTATCGATTTTTTCTAAACAATCGAAAAATCCGAAGAGGTCAATTACGAATACTGTAAATTTCTTATCTGTGTGTGAATTATCCCGCCAATCGGACGAACGGTTTGCTCAGGATGAGGTAACAAGGTGACAGACACACAGACACACAGACATACTAACAGAATGCCATTTATAGATACAGATACTTCTGATTCCAGAGTTTCGTAGGTGAACATTTTTTTTGTAATCGTTCGATCCACTCGTCAGGAGATATCACTAATTCTCTACAGATATTCTTTTTTTTCTTTTTTTTTATATTAAGTTAAAAGAAAAATAAATTATGCGCTGTTTGATTGGTGATAGGTTCATTTTTTCTTCTTTGTATGCGTGTGTGTGCGCGATTTTGTGCGTGTGCGTGTCTGTGTCTGTGTATGTGTATGCTTGTACGCCTGCATGCGTGCGTATACGCACATGTGTATGATATCGTGGTTATTTCTTTTCATAATTTTCAGAAAGAGAGAAAAACTGACATATTGTCTAATAGAAAATCAAGCTGGACAAAACCTTGTACAAAGCGTTTGAAAATGTTATTTATTGATATAGACGTTGAATTTCTTTTAAAAAATGATTTTTTAAATATTCTTTAATTTAGGCATTCAATTATCTGGAAATTTGAATTTCCGGAATTTTTAATTATGCGGAATTTTGAATTATTCGGTATTTTGAATTATCCGGAAATTTGAATTATCCGGATTTTTGAATAATCCGGAATTTTAAATTATCCGGATTTTTTTATTATCCGGAATTTTGAATTATCTGGATTTTTTAATTATCCAAACATGTTTTTATTCAACCCCTTTCCCAAAATGTCCGGATAATTGAGAAAATACAGTAGATAACAACTGACGAGTAAAGAAAAGATACCTTCCAATATTTTCAAATTAAACATTTTCTATGATCCGCGGATGTATTATGTTTCTTATTCTTATACCTTATATACTCGTGTATAATCTGACTTTATTCATGGTGGGAGAGCAATGAAATTTTGGGCATGGATTTTAACCCACCCAGAAAAAAATTGCCTATGTATAGTGAGACCCCTTATTGTAGATTGTAGTTATCAAGGAAGCTTCCTCAAGGGAGTATATTACCCGAAGCAACCTTTCTAACGAAGAAGCTGTTTGAAAGGAACGTTCTCCTTGACAGTAGAACACGAAGGGAATGGAGATATTTTGCCACCGTGAACAGGACATAGGCGGACCCTAGCTGTGAAAGGTGTGAACAGGTGGAACCGTATATACAGGGTATACGGGGAATTTTTGCCCGAGCCAACGTGCTCGATTCTGACCCCGCATTAAAAACAGCCTTGTGGCGCATCCTGACACGCGGGTAGGGGGGTATAAGGTAAATATCCTTGCTTCAGGAACTGAACTTGCTTCGGGAATTAGTCTAGAGTTGGAGATTCATCTTCAGTTGTGTTGGTCAAACTCTCTACCTCTGGGCATAGAGGATCCCCAGACGAGGCTATGTCGAAGGGCAGAGTTTCGTCTCGGGAAATAGCTACCAGACCCCGTTTTAAACGGTGAATTTTTGGCCGAACCTATGGGCTCAGATACCCCGCATTAATTTCGGCCTTGTGCCACATCTGACCGCGTAGGGCGGTTGGTAGATATCCTTGCTTCGGGAATTACTAGCCTGCCACCCGATTCCCTGTCTTTCTTTCTTTTACAATAAACTCCACTTTCTTTCATCTACTCGCGTGTTGCTGTTCCTTCCCTCGAGTATCACCTTTTTTTTCTTTTTGTAACCTTTTTTAAGGATACAAGACTTTATTTAGAGTTTCTCCTTCATATGTTCTTTCTTTCTTTTATCTTTTTTCTCTTTTTCGACCTTGCATTTTTTTAAATCTTTCGTTTCACTCTTTGTCGTTCCTTGTATTTTTTTTTGTTTCTTTCGAAACATAAGATGCCATTTTCCTTTTATTTCCTTGTTTTTCATTTGTTCATTAGTTTTTTTTCATTTTGTTGATCATTTTTCGCCCGTTTCTTTACACCTGTCAGCTGATCCGACTTCAGGGATTGATCATTGGCTGTCTTTATCGGCAGGTGACACCTCATTATCTTATCAGGTGAACGGGAAGACATGATTTTTACCTTTATTTATACGTACGTCAACTCAAAGCACAGGTGACAAACAATCGTGAATGGTGTTGAAGTAGGGGGACGAGGTCGAAGTGTTCTTCAGGATAACGTCTGTGATAAGAAACAAAACAGGAAAGCTAAAAAGTAAGTGTCGAAAATCTCCTTGATAAAACGGGCACAGTTTACAATGGCGGAAGATAACCTACTTTATATGTACTGGTTTAATAAGTGCAGCTCTGCCTTTGTTAAGGTCACAATAGAATAATCAAGAACCTATACTGGCAGCAAACAGTCTGCATACGGATAGAAAATGAATTCAGTAGATATACAAAAAAAGAAAGGGCTGTAAGACAAGGGTGTGTCTTCTCGCCGGTTTCATTAGACCTATACAGCGAGCAAATTCTGAGAGATTTAGATGTCCGACTACGAATCATTATTGGCGGCCACAATCTTAACAGCATAAGGTATGCAGATGGCACAGGGTTCATAACAGACATGGAAAGAAAACTACAAAATCTTCTACAGAAGGTAGTGAATGAAAGTGCGAGAAAAGGACTAAACATCAACTGCAAGATGGCAGAATGTATGGTCGTCAGCAAAATGAGTGCATGATCGTCAGCAAAATGAATGTATAGTCGTCAGCAAAATGAATGTATAGTTGTCAGCAAAATTAATGTATAGTCGTCAGCAAAATGAGTGCATGATCGTCAGCAAAATGAATGTATGGTCGTCAGCAAAATGAATGTATAGTTGTCAGCAAAATTAATGTATAGTCGTCAGCAAAATGAATGTATGGCCGTCAGCAAAATGATGAGCCCAAATGCAAATTACCTATCGGAGATAACGGAATCTAACAAGCCCAAGAATTTAAATATCTGGGAAGTGTTCTAACAGATGACGCAAAGTGCCACACTGAAATCCGAAGTCGTATTGGAATGGCCAATGATGTATTCCAAAACTAAGCAGAGTATTAAAAGACAGAAAAACTTCGCTAGAAACAAAGAAAAAAATCCTAGACTGTTACATGACATCAGTCCTCCTATATGGCAGTGAATGCAGGAAAATCACCCCAAAAATATGTGGTTCTACAGAAAGATGCTAAGGATACAATGGACCTAACTTGTGAGCAACGAGGAGATTTTAGGGAAAATGGAAATAAAAAGGAAATTTATACCTAACATCAGTTGAAATTTATGATGCACATAATGAGAAAGGAGGGCATGGGAAATCTGATACTCACAGGACAGATTGAAGATAAAAATTGCAGAGGGAAACAAAGTATGCCATACTTGACAAGCTTGAAGTAAATGGATGATTACAAAGAATAGGAAGTTATGGAGAGCCATGATTGTCTACGCCCTGAGGGGACACGGTACATGAAAAAGAAGTATCCATGAAAATTTCACTCCTTTCGCCATTGACAAGCGTTAGATCAGGGGAGATATGAGCTGCTAGCGTCTGGTCTTCCAAATATTTGAAGGTGCACCTGTAAACTGTTACATCATCCTGATAGATACTCACTAATGATCAACAGATCATTAATACAGAATAGAAAATAGGTAGGACCGAGGAGGGAACCCTGTGGAACGCCGGTATTAATCTTCTGGCCTTCCGATGACTGGCCGTTAACAACGATATGCTTTATTGGGAAAAGAAAGAAAGAAAGAAAGAAAGAAAGAATGGTAATTAGGGATGAAAAGAAAGAAGTAAATGTAGGAAAAGAAAGAATAGTAATTAGGAATGAAAAGAAAGAAAGAAAGAAAGAAAGAAAGAAAGAAAGAAAGAAAGAAAGAATGAAAATTAGTAATGAAACGAAATAAGAAAGAAGGTAACTGTAGGAATAGAAAGAAAGAAAGAAAGAAAGAAAGAAAGAAAGAATGAAAGAAGGTAACTGTAGGAATAGAAAGAAAGAAAGAAAGAAAGAATGAAAGAAGGTAACTGTAGGAAAATAAATAAAGAAAGAAAGAAAGAAGATAACTGTAGGAAAAGAAAGAAAGAAAGAAAGAAAGAAAGAAAGAATTGAAATTAGGAATGAAAAGAAAGAAGAAGGAAGGTAACTGTAGGAAAAGAAAGAAAGAAAAAAAAAGAAGGTAACTGTAGGAATAGAAAGAAAGAAAGAAAGAAAGAAGATAACCGTAGGAAAAGAAAGAAAGAAAGAAAGAAAGAAAGAAAGAAAGAAAGAAAGAAACTGCAAGATGGCTGTGGATAACTGTAGGTAAAGAAAGAAAGAAAGAAAGAAAGAAAGAAAGAAAGAAAGAAAGAAAGAAAGAAAGAAAGAAAGAAAGAAAGAAAGGTAACTGTAGGAATAGAAAGAAAGAAAGAAAGAAAGAAAGAAAGAAAGAAAGGATGGCAATTAGGAATGGAAAGAAAGAAAAAAAAAGGTAAATATAGAAAGAAAGGAAATGGAGTGAGAAAGAAAGAGAACAAAAAAGAAAGAGGAGAATGAAAGAAAGAAGTGTCGTATATCAACGGCGGGTTTTTTAGGGAAAATGGAAGCAAAAAAGAAACTTAATATCAGAAAGTGACAGTTGAGATTTCTAGGATACATAAGGTGGAAAGAGGGCTTGGAAAATTTGATACTCACAGGACAAATTGAAGCCAAGAGGTAGAAAGGAAAACAGTGCCTCACCTACTGTGCCACCTTGAGCAAATAGATGGCGGAACAAGGTTTAGGAGAGATAACAAAAATAAGAGCCAGAAAAGACAGGAAATTGTGGAGATCCATGATCGGTACACTGCACAAAAAGAAGAATGTTCTGCATATGGTATCTTTCGACTATTCTTGCTCTTCTAAAAGTTTCCAAAAGCTGATGTTCGGGTTACCCTCGATATTTGAAAGCATCATAGTCAACATCGATTTCTGAACTTTATTTTAAGCGACAATCCACTGTGGCTAGATAGTGTTTCATTTGGATCGTAATTTAGACGTGGCATAAGGCCGAAAGTATGGGGCACCCAGTGAGGATCGAACTCACTTTCAGTCGTAATTGTTCTAACGAGATAAGCTTGCTAACCATTACACCGCTTTGAAGTGCCCCAAAATCACTCTTGTAGTGATCTTCCAAACGTAGCTTAGATGTTGCACGTCGAAGCACCCAGTGAGGCTCGAACTCACTACTCAGTCGTAAATGTTTTAGCGAGACAAGTTTTCTAACCATTACATCGCCTCGACATGTTATTCGCTGTTTCTCTTTTTGTGCCTAAGTGTACACAAGTTTTATATCGGTTTTATATCGCAAGGTTTGAGACACGGTGGAGTAATGGATAACGGTTCGGATTTAGGAATCGGAAAGCCGAGTTCAAATTCCAGTCGAATCCATTACATTCACTTACGTCCTAATACATTTGGGAAAGGTATGAATCCTCTTCTTCTCGCCCCAGCTATGGGTAAATAGCAGGACTGACCGGGTTCTATAGCCTTTGATGGCAACTGGTCTACCGCAGGTAGAAATGGTAACTTACAGCGGGAAAAAATCTGCCCCGTCAATCATGTATCGAAAGATACATGATCGCCTAATCGTGCATCACGCATGGCACATAACTGACTGATGGTTTTAGCTGTACTTGTAAGTAATTTTTTTTATTTATTTATGGCATGGGCTACCAGGAATCCCTTCAATGAGTCTATCAGTACATGTTCCAATCAATCCGAGTGCTCCTACTACAATTGGAATTATTGATGTCATCATCCGCCACATTTTTTAGATTTCCACTTCAATATATTTTAATAGGTTTTAGAAGATCTTCGATGATACATTACAATCTACAGAGAATACCATGTCAATAAGAAAGCACTTTTTTTTTCTTTTTTTGTAATCTTGATCAGGATATCTAGCGATTAGCTTTGATTATTCTGTCTTTGTGCATTTTAAAGCCCCATAAAATTGTTACAGGTCCTATGTCTGTAATCGGGTCTTGGTGATGTTCATACCAATTCCATGTAGTTTCTTTCCAATAAAAGTAGCAAATTTTTCAATGTAGATAGTGGTCCACCGTACCGAGTTTTATATTCAGTGGAAAGTAATGCCCTGCAATCTGATATAAGATGGTCAGTTGTTTCTGGATATTTATCAAAGAATCTGCATTTATGCTTAACACAATATTTCAGTATGTCTGCTTGGTAATTTCTAGTTTGCAAGCATTGATCCTGTGCAGCAACAATAAAACCTTCGTTTTCAGCTTTTAAACTTGCACTACATAATCACTGATGGGTACGGGGTTCATGTACATCAGCTTCTTTGGTACGGGCAGGGGATTGACCATGAAGAGGTTTATCTTGCCATTGTTTCTGTATTTAGTACATTGCATTTGATTTTACTTTCTTTTTTAGGTTCCTTGCTGCTGCAGTAGGTGGATTTTTATTTACTTTGCACTTTTTTATTATTATTATTATTATTATTATTATTATTATTATTATTATTACTACTACTACTACTACTACTACTACTACTACACATTTCTAATCGAAATTTTGATCACGATGTCTAAGCGACTAACTTCCATTGTTCTGTGTGTATTTTAAAGTCCCATAAAATTGTTACAGGCTCTATCTCTGTAACCGGGTCTGGGTGATGTTCATATCAGTTTCTTGCAGTTTTCTTTCGTAAAAGCTGCATATTTTTCAGTGCAGATTTAGGCCCAATCAAATTTTATATTCAGTCGGTGCTAACCCTGTATAACCTGATACAAAATGGTCAATTGTTTCTAGATATTTATCAAAGAATATGTAGTTTAAGCTAACATATTTTTTCAGTATGTGCGATTGGTAATTTCTAGTTCGCAAGCATTGATCCTGTGCAGCAACAATAAAACCTTCGTTTTCAGGTTCTAAAATTGCATGACGTAACTACTGATGGGTACATGGTTTGTCTACACCAACTTCTTTGGTACAGGCAGAGTATATACCATGAAGAGGTTTATCTTGCCATCGTTTCTGCATTTAGTACATTGCATTTTACTTTCTTTTTAGGTTTTTTGTCGCTTCAGTAAGTGTATTATGGTTTAATTCTTCTTCATTTATTTGAAGTTCCTTTTGAATTTGTTGACTTGCTTTATTACTGAATAAAGTTTATTATTATTATTGTTATTAAAAATTCTTTTTTGACCTGTATTTTGTTTCATATGCCGAGTCATGACCAATGATCTACAGTAAACGAAGGATGTGATTTTTTTTGTTGCTGTCCACTTAAAGAAAAGACCGCCGGATGCGGCACATAACATTGTTCAGTCGGTTAAAAAGAGAATAACTAGTTATTTTTATTGCAGTTAATGATGACGTATTTATATGATCACGTGGTTAAAGCTTACAATGTTAGCTTCTTCACTATACTCGATTTGTCAGTGGGGTGACGTCTTGATAATAACGTATCGGGAAGGTTGAACTTGTGATTGAAATCGGGTAGAAGAAACTGTTCAGAAGCCGTCAATGGTCAAGCCATTGTGACCGAGGCATTGAACGTACTGACTTTGTTTAAACAGGTGAACAGGCCATATTGTGCGCTCTCTCACAAAAACTGTAACTAAGATCTGCTTGCCACGGACGTTTGGTCACTCATATTCCCCTCTACAGACGCTTGCTCAGGCACATTTGAGTTTGTTCAAAACCCACAGAGCACAACTGTAGTTTATGCTGCAACTACAGTTTCTAGGAGAAATCTGGCCGGATCAGCAGTCTAAACAAGTCCAACACGCTCAAAGCCTCGGTCACGATGACTTGTGACTTCGTGCTAGCATAAATATCTACGGCACCGAAAGGGTTCCCTCTACCCAATTTCACTCAAAGTGTTTGGGTCAACCCATGATCTGGTTATCAGACACACATGTGTCACACGTCTTCCACAGACCAATAACATCGTCATCTTTCTGACAAATCGACCATGGTTAGATTCGAACCCCGATCAGAAAGCGAACGTTCTAAGCATTCGGCCACGTGCCGTTTAGCGTAGTGAAACAATCAGGTGTGCCTGAGCAGTTGTCTGCAATAGGGATTAGATAGCTTTCCTAGCAGATAGACATCGTCGGATACGAGAAGCTAGCCATACTGATAAATGTAAATCTTAGATTTACAGTATCTATATTCATCGATGTTGTGGAACTCTTTACGATCAATGTTCGAAAAAATATTGCTCTTATCGTCGATGTTGTGGAAATATTTACGATCAAAGTTCAGAAAGATATTGCTCTTATCAGTTGTGAGTCGAAAAAGCTGTTTTTTCTTTGACAACAAACAAAATATTATCAGCTGCTAACGTTTCAAGGTATTTATTAACCGACTACGGATTTAAACCACAAGAAGAAACGAATCCATGCAAACATATTTGAAATTTATGACATTGTGAGAACAAGGGAATCAATCAGAATATAAATATAACGAAAAAAGGCCATTTTTAACTGTAGAAAATTTGCTACTTTTTAGAACCTACCATGAGGTCATCTGCGAAAATGTGGCGACTGGTAGGTATAAATTATTATTATCATCATCATCATTATCATCATCATTTGTGTATGTTATGTTTTCTGCTTTGTATTCTGTAGAGCCGGGTTCAAACTATGGTCATTAGGCCCTAAAGTAGAACTGTTATTTAATTGATATCACTTTTCTTAGTATATGGGATTTTCCTCGTAGGGTGATCTTCTGGGCAACTTGTATGTTGATGTTACCTGGGACACTGTTAGTAAAATTGTCCATTCCTTTTCTCACGAGGCCCAGATAACCGATTATTACTGTTACAGTCTCAGTCTTCATTCTACGCGTACTGTCAATCTCGATCTCTAGGTCCTTGTCTTTGAAAAATTTCTCGATACTTTTCATGGAGGTGTTTCTCTCACATGGTACTGCTATGCCAATAAGCATACACTTCCTGAATTTCTTGTCTTTTATGATAATATCACGTCTGTTGCCTTTTATTTCCTTGTCAGTTTGAATTGGCATGTCCCAGAGGATAATTACATCGTTATTTTGGGTAACTGTGTCTGTTTGGTGCTTATACCATCTCTCAGTGGTTTCGATTTTGTGCTTTTTGCATATCTTCCAATGCACGTATGTCGCTACCTTGTTATGTCTGTGGGTATATTCATTTTTTGCCAGTTCCGGATATCCTGAAATAATATGGTCGACAGTTTCATCAGATTTTCCGCAGATTCTGTATCTCGGGTTAGTTCCCTCTTTGATCATGTCACAGTGATAGTATGTGATTACGAAGCTTTGATCCTGAACTGCAATAATTCGGCCTTCTGTTTCAGCTTTAAACCCAAAATGTCTTCCTCAGCCACTGATGGCTTTTTCATTTCGTCCACATCTGATTCTTTCGTTCTTTTTAGGGATTTGCCATGCAACGCCTTGTCCTTCAAGTTTTTTCTTGTTTTTTTTTTGTGATTTTATTTGGCAAGATACTTTTTGCCAAAGGCGTTGGTTAGATCCGGTGACAGGACCCAAAGAGTGTGAGTTCAATACCCTGTTAAGGCAGTGGAGAACTTTCGGAGGGAAATGAACAGGAGATAACTGATAACTGACATCCATTAAAACATGGCACGTGAAACTTGAACAGTCTACCCCAGTGAGCAAAATAAAAGGTTAAGTTCGACATTCCAACCACCTGAAGAAGGCCGGAGCGTACAACGACCGAAACGTTGTAATAAATATGGTGACAAAGATGAGGAATAGTCTGAATAATGTAAATAATGTACAGGTTGTTTTGCTTTCTGTTTTACTCGTTTGGCGAAGATGGTATTTGCTTCGTTTTTTTTGTTTGTTTGTTTGTTTTGTTTTGTTTTTTGTTTTTTGTTTTTTGTTTTTGTTTTTTTTGGTAGGATTTTAAGTATATTAAGCTGTTTCTTGAAGAGTGCAGCTTCTTTGTTGATAGAATGGATTTGGCGTTTTACTATTTTTAAAAGAGGATCATTGGGTTTTGTAAGGTATTCTTCCAATCCGATAGTTGTAGTTTTGAGAGTTAATTCAAATCGGCCTCCTAAAGCTCTTGGTATATACCAATATTTTTCAACAGTTAAGAGAAAAGCGTAATTTAAGAAAAATTGCCTGCCATTGACGCGGGCGGCGTTTCATTCGTTACCACTTCAACCTTTTTTCTCATAACTTATAATTGTTTTGTATATATTTTATATTTTTATTTTGTTGAACATTGAAAAATACTGCGTCTTTTCTTTTTGTTTTCTTAAATCATACTCTTCTATAAGTAGTATTATTATTATTGTTAGCAGTACTAATCAACCATTTATATAAGACTATTTAATTCCAATATATAGTAACAATTTTTATTACATTCATATTTGATTAATTTTATTTTTCTAATAAACTGGCGTACATCTAAATCAGGTGGAGTAATAGCGATTCGGATTGAAGAATCACAGAACCGAGTTCGAATTCCAATCGAGTTCATTACAGCCACATATGTGTGAAAGCAATGCATTCCCCAGCTTTTAAATAACAGTACAGACAGAACCCTATAGCCTTAGGTGATGAACGGTCTAGAAGGGCAAATCTTAATTCAAAGACTACAGCGATTCGTTTTGGGGACCTTGAGGCATACTGTGCACTAGTTATCTGTGTTCGTCTATTCCCAAAAACGTTGTTTGATTCAACACAAGTCTTCACCACTACAATGAAATGATATGTGCAGATAGAACTTTGCTGATTGACCATCATACGTTGAGAATTCAGTATATATATATATATATATATATATATATATATATATATATATATATATATATATATACACGCTGCGGTGAGGTTTTCGCTTCCAGCGTCTTATATGCACGAGTTTGTCGTTACTTGGAAATCTTCCATGTAAATAGAAATAGACTATCATCACTGTTTTGTCCGTGTATTGCTTAATATATTGTAAGGTAAATGTCATCTTTGATAATGGCTTATGTAAGCCGAAAGCTTAGATAGGATTAAAAAATATGTATCAATATTGTGATTTTCTTTCTTCGTTTAATGATAATGTTATTAAGGTTATCAAACGATATGAAAAGAATTTACATAAAATAAGGAGACAAGACAAAACTTGTCTATATTATTTAATGAAACATGCATTTATATATATATTAATTAATATTAATTATATATATTAATTAATATATATATATATCAATAATATATATATATATATATATATGTATGTTTATATATATATATATATATATATATATAAATATATACATATACATATATATATATATATATATATATATATATATATATATATATATATATATATATATGTATATATATATATATATTAATAATATATATTTGGGCAGCGATCTTTCTTATAAAAATGTTTCTGTAAATATGACAGACAAGGAAAATTTTCTGAATTTTTATTTATTTTTCCTAACATTCTTACATTTTTTCCACTTGGTGTGAGTAAGCAAGTGCAAAATTTTTTTGTATTGTCCATTGTCCTAAGCGCTTTCGGCCACATCTTTAGCCATTTTCAAGGTATAAATATATATATATATAAGTGAACATAGAAGTGAACACTTAGAGGCGACAGTCTGTTTTATGCTAGAGGCAATCGTCAGGCCACGAGTGCTGTTATTTTTTATAAAAATAAATAACAGCACTCGTGGCTGACAATTGCGTCTAGCATGAAACAGACTGTCGCCCCTAAGAGTTGACTTCTATGTTCACTTTTATATTTACACATGCTCTATCTCTCATATTGAGCACTTTATCCCATAAATATAGCACATCTTAAGACTATATTTCTTCATATATATATATATATATATATATATATATATATATATATATATATACTAAGAGACGATGTGTTCAATGTTTTTGTTATTTCTTTTTGCTTTTCTTTACAGATAATGAACTTTTGGATCTTGCTGGTGTCATACGAGCTCACGGCATCCGTCTCAGGTGACTTGTCTCCAAGTAGAACCATGGTTAAAAATCCAACATTTGAATCTTTAATAATGGCATCTTTGAACGCAGTGACAAGGCAAAGTGAACTATCGATACGAACCAATATGTCAGTTAAACTTCCGTTAGCAGTGAGTTGGGAAAGACGATCGGGATTTACAATGAGCACAGGAATATCTCCAGAGATAAAAGGGAATACCCTAGAATCAGGGTTCGCCAAGATCCATGTGAAGAGTCCACTCAGCGTAAGCACAATGGGAAAAGACGCATCCATTGTAGATCAATCGACCGAACATGTAACAACGAAAAGAAAATCACTTTTAGTTCGGAGAACAAGTACAATCAATGACCAAACAACTCATCGTCTTTCACAAAAAACAATGGATACAACAAGGCATCTAGAAAGTTCGCGATTTGGCATAGTAAGTGAAAAAAGTTTAGCAACTAAATCAATAAAACCAATGAAGCGAATAAATGAAACACTTATTGAAAATACCACTCTAACGAAACCTTCAAGTAGCACACTAGTTTATCTTATAACATCAAGAAAAGCTCCAGATACCAATACCCCACTAAACACGACACAAATAGCGTCTAATAAAACAAACGACCAAAGGGGGAGTAAAAACTTCCATCTAATGGCCCATGACTCTGTAATAATTGTGACATCGACCCTCACATTAATCATTCTCGTTTTGATGTTCACCAGCGCCCACAGAATTTGGGTGAGAAGAAAAATAAACAAAGGGGGTCTTTATTTCGACTTAAACACACAAATGAACCCGACCTAATAATCCACGCAAGTGATATTGAAATATGACATAAGCACAAGTCCACAACGATTCCTCCATAATGGAAACGTTTCTTTCACGGAAAAGTGGTTATTAGCTAAAGAATTGCAAAAAGGACAAAATGGAAACGGAGGACGTTCATTAACGTCATTTGGAATCTTAATGTATTAAACTAACAAAAGTATTTCATTGGCTTCGACGTAAAATGTGAGAAGTGTTACACATATTTTAAGTTCATTAAGACCATCCAAAACTTATCCTATTAATAACTGCCCCGTCTACGGGTCCTAGAATTCATCGACTGCTGTGAATGATGGACAGTCAGCGTTGAAAGCTCGAGAAAATGTGCTTCTGTAGAATGCCATGGACGGAGCAGGTGATGAATGAAGAAGTTGTAATTAGAATCAGAAAAAGACAGTTAACATTTCTAGAACAGAAAATGAGGAGAGAGGGCTTGGAGAATTTGATACTCACAGGACAGATTGAAAACAAGGAAACAAAGAGTAACTTGTCTAACTAGCCTGTGCAAACGGATGGCAGAACAGAAACTGTGACGGAAAATAAGTTTATAGCTACAAAAGATAGGAAGCTGTGGAGAGCCATGATCGACCAAGTCCTGAAGAACCACGACATATAAAAGAAAAAGAAAGTCAATCTTAACTGGAATGTGGTTTATGGTAATAAAGATTAAAAATTTTATCTATATTTATGTTCTTATTTGAACCTGAAGCCAAATGAAAATTTATATAAACGTAATTTATGGCCGGTGTTGCGCGAACTGGCTGCTTTTATTGCGAGCTGTGCATTTGGTTGATTTTGTTGAGCAGCATATCAACGTCTATGAATTATTTTATGGCAATATTTTGTACATAATTTTATACTTTCAGAGTAAAAGGTGTGTTTTTTAAATATATAGATTTTAGATCATAAAAGGTATTGTTGGTAATTTCACGATAAAAATGTATTGTTGGAGCTGGAAACAACAGTAATCAAAAGGTGACCACACGCTCCTCAAAAAATACAATGTCCAGAACGGAGACCTAGTTTATCGTCATACCCAGGGCAATCGAGGTATGAACTTTTCTTTATTTATAGGCTTCTGGTACATTTGTCCCTCAAATAATATTGGCGAACTCATGTGAGTCCGAGTGAAAATAATAAACAAAAACATGGAATTTAAATATTATAAATTAATGAATATATTAAACAAACACGTTAGAAAAAAGAAAATGAAAAATGAAATTAAAGTTGTGAAGATTTCAAAGCAATTTGCCGTATACCTGCGTGGGGTACTTACATGCCAAAAGAACAAGAAGAAAACGTCCAAAAAGGAAATAGGAAGAAGCTTTCAAATCTTGAGCTGCTTCTGATTATCGTCAGAGAGCAGTAATTCAATATGTCGCCACATGTGATTATAATCAGGGGGCGGTAATCCAACACCGGTAGATACCAAGTTGAGGCGATGCTTGAGTGTCCTCTCCAGGACACAGAAGTGGAAAGCTGTGATCCTTAATGGATATGGTATTTAGATAGAAATTATACTGGTCATTATTAAGAGTGTCAACTACTCACTGTTAAACTAACTTTTATCCCTTTTTTCAAAGGATTCATGTTTCTGAACAAAAATCTCGTAAGTTATTGGGGAACAACCGATTGAGTAAAGCAGATTTTTTTCTTTGGGTTCTAAAAATAAAGGAAAAAAATCACAGATTTTTATTGTGATGAAATGTGAATAATTATGCCTCTAAATATTTTGATTTGGGTTCAGAAAATCGAACCAATTTATAAAATTGTATAAAGTTAAGATCCAAGTGTCGCCTGGAATAATCATGCCGGAGGAAATTCCTGGTACAATATACTTCTTTTTTTTTTTCTTTTTTTTTTTTCTTTTTTTTTTTGCAGATCAAAGTTGGTTGGAACGCATGGAGCCAGAAGAAAGTTCCACAAGCGAAAAGGACTCTGGAAACAAAGAAATTATGCACACAAAACATCTTTCACAAATAGTAAATATGCGAACAGCACAATGCTTTCTAAGTATATCTGAGAAATTAAAAACAAAACGCACACCACACCAAAAATATCTTGGAAAATAAGAAAAAGATCAACAGCCTACAACAACCAATCAAAAACTTGCAAACTTTGCTTGGAGGAAAAAATAGCCATCATTACCTTCCCAGACCAAAATAAATTATTAAATAAAACATCCGAGCTCATCTCAAAATGTAGACATGAAAACAATTTTTTACTACGTTACTTAAAAATCGAAAACGGAAAAAATAAAATAAAATAAAAAATAAATAAATAAACAAGATGACAATAAAATAAGCAAAATAAATTAACCCAAACAAATTACCAAATCACACCTGTTAGAATAGACGAAATAGAATAAAAGAATTTAAAAAAATTAATGAACCCAAATAAATAAAGTAAATAATAAACAAATTAACAAACCATTATGACCAAAATATTAGTTAGACTATAAAAACCAATCCAAAAATCGGACGAAAAACATAGCTATAACTGTTATATAACGATAAAAGAAAAAATACTACGTTACTTAAAAATCGAAAACCTAAAAGAGTGAATAAAAATATACAGTATAACAAATAAATAATAAAAAACAAGTAAAATAAATTAATCTAAATTCATCCAAATAAATAAATAAACTAACAAACCGATCCCGATAGACTAACTGTTAGCAAAAACAAATAAAGATAATCAATCTAAATAAATATATGAAGTAATAAACAAATTAAAAACTGTTTCTGCCAAAATAATAGTTAGAATAAACTACAACAATCAATCTCAAAATTGAATAAATAGCTTTAATTATCTTTCCAAAGCAAAACTATTAAATAAGCGATATAAACAAACTTTTACTAAGTTAATAAAAAACCACCGATTAAAATAAAAATAAAAAAATAAATATATAAGATAAGAAATAAAAATAAATAAATAATGACAAGCAAAATAATTTAACCCAAATAAACAAATAAACAACTTCCGGTAAAATAACCACCAAAATAGACTTCCCACAATGCACCACTGACTCGTATATATAAATAGCCGAGAAAAGTAACAACAGCCGTGGCCTGACGATTGCATCCAGCATGAAACAGACTGTCGCCTCTAAGTGTTGACTTCTAGGTTCACTTTTATATTTACACACGCTCTATCTCTGATATTGAGCACTTTATTCCATAAATATAGCACTTCTTAAGGCTATATTTCTTCATATATATATATATATATATATATATATATATATATAATATTATTTTATATATGCAGAAGAATATTTCTTTTGTATATATATAAAAAATAATATTGTCAATGCTCTATTTTTATAATATTTTGCAGTATATGAAAATATCTGCTTCACTTTTAAATCTTAAATTTATATGTGTGTGTGTGTGTGTGTGTGTGTGTGTCCGACGGAATTGTAAATGTATAAAACAGTTTCTGTCTGTATTCCTGGGATGAGGATTTACACTATTTACATTCGGGCGATTGTCCTCATCTTTGTCGTTATCACAACGTTATTATAGTCGATACTCGCATTTGACATTGACGCTCAATTTTTATCCAAAAAATGATAAGATTCCTTGAATGCTCAGGTCGATAGACGCAACAAATATTGTTTAAAAAATAAAAATGGGGCGTCTACTGCAAATACGTGTGTCCATTATACTAAACGTTTAAAGTAATACAAAATGTTGGATTGGAAACGAATCCACGAATTTATTATTGGTTGGTTTACATTTCGGATAAAAGATTCGACAAATATGGGCATTGAAGAAAAATCTTAATGAGGAAGAGTCTGCTTTCCTGTGACAACCTCTGTAGCAAGGTAGTAAAGCACGACGGATCAAACGACGGTTTATCCTACAAAGGAGGACGCTCGTTCGTTTCCTGCCGAAGAGAATGTTTTCTTTATTAACTTTTCTCAAATAAGCAGACCGATAGATGTAAAACAAACTGTTTAAAAATAAAAATGGGGCGTCTGTCTCAAATACGAGTATCCACTATATGAAAGTTTGAACTAATATATGTATGTGTGTGAGTGTTAAATTAACTGCAGCAACTTCATTGATTGTTTGATTCGTTTTCTACAGCTTATTAACTCTTTACAGGTTATTTAAAGCCAGAAAATATTTTTAGATTGTAAGAATTTTGGTGGGCGTGGGAGAGGGAGAGATAAAAATGGTTTAGCGATAGAAGTTTTAATAATTAACCCATAGCTGGGGGAGAAGAGATGAATTCATTACTTTTCCAACAGTATTGGAAGTGAATCCTGGACTGGAATTGGAACTCGGCACTCCGTTTAAAAATTCCGAGGCATTATCCATTACACCACCCGCACATCCAAGCTTACAGCCCATGGTATTCCCAAGCGGTCAACTATCAAGGTACTGACCAGGCTCGACGTTTCTTAACTTTGTTGATCACACAGGAACTGGTGTTTCAACCTGATGCGGCCATCTACAGCTGCAATGTTTGTTTTTTGTCTTGTTTTGTCAGAAGAAAGATCAGAAAGGCTAATCACACATCGCCAAAGTTTTGGAATGACTAACAATCCTTTTTAGAGAACAAAATCAACAAAATGTCTGCAGAGGCTTTTCGCGTGATTTGCTTCAATGAGCGGTCGTCTTTTTAAAGAGACGAAAAAAAACACTGAAAAGTTTTTCTTGTTGTTTCGTTTTGTTTTTGTTTTTTTAATGACTGGTTATTGCACAGAAAAGGAATGCTGAGATGTGTTCAGTGAACAGGCGGCCGAGTGGACTTCAAATGTACAGTCATTAATCACTTATTTCGGTCACCTGGCCAATCATTATAAGAAATGCGGACGTCCACAATTGGTGTGTTCTGTGGTTTCACATTCGCCACCTGACCTCATCGATTTGTTTTTTTTTGGGTTTTTTTTGTTACTTTTTGTCTATTTTTTCTTTGTTCATTATTAGTATTATTATCTGTGAATTTTTTTCTTGTCAATTTTTCTCTTTTATTTAATTTAATTATTTGTTTTTTTTTTGTCTAGAAGAAATGTAAATAAAAAAATACATATAAACAAATGGCAATCCTGAATTTATACAGACCAGAATACTACCATCAGAGACTACGAGCAGTTGAGGACAAAGATCAGTGGTCAGGGCTAAGGTTTAAGATCACTGCAAATAAGTGTCTCAGGACTGATGAAAAAAGATCAGTGGTCAGTGCTAAAGTAGTCTGTGATAGGGTTTAAGATCACTGCAATAAGTGTCTCGGGTCTTACGAACAAAGTTCGGTGGTCAGTGCTAAGGTATAAGATCACTGCAAATAAGTGTCTCGGGCCTTATGAAAAAAGATCAGTGGTCAGTGCTAAAGTAATCTGTGATAGGTTTTAAGATCACTGCAATAAGTGAATCGGATCTTACGAACAAAGATCAGTGGTCAGTGCTAAGGTTTAAGATCACTGCAAATAAGCGTCTCGGGCCTTATGAAAAAAGATCAGTGGTCAGTGCTAAAGTAGTCTGTGATAGGGTTTAAGATCATTGCAATAAGTGTCTCGGGTCTTACGAACAAAGATCGGTGGTCAGTGCTAAAGTAGTCTGTGATAGGGTTTAAGATCACTGCAATAAGTGTCTCGGGTCTTACGAACAAAGATCAGTGGACAGTGCTATGGTTTAAGATCACTGCAAATAAGTGTCTTAGGCCTTATGAAAAAAGATCAGTGGTCAGTGCTAAAGTAGTCTGTGATAGGGATTAAGATCACTGCAATAAGTTTCTCGGGTCTTACGAACAAAGGTCAGTGGTCAGTGGTAAGGTATAAGATCATTGCAAATAAGTGACTCGGGCCTTATGAAAAAAGATCGGTGGCCAATCCTAAAGTAATCTGTGATAGGGTTTAAGATCATTGCAAATAAGAGACTCGAGCCTAAGGAACAAAGTTCAGTGGTCAGTGCTAAGGTTTAAGATCACTGCAAATAAGTGTCTCAGGCCTGATGAAAAAAGATCAGTGGTCAGTGCTAAAGTAGTCTGTGAGAGGGTTTAAGATCGCAGCGATAAGTGTCTCGGGTCTTCCGAACAAAGATCAGTGGTCAGTGCTAAGGTTTAAGATCACTGCAAATAAGTCTCTCGGGCCTTATGAAAAAGGATCAGTGGTCAGTGCTAAAGTAGTCTGTGATAGAGTTTAAGATCACTGCAATAAGTGTCTCGGGTCTTACGAACTAAGATCGGTGGTCAGTGCTAAAGTTTATGATCACTGCAAATAAGTGTCTCAGGCCTTATGAAAAAACATCAGTGGTCAGTGCTAAAGTAGTCTGAGATAGGGTTTAAGATCACTTCAATAAGTGTCTCGGGTCTTTCAAACAAAGATCAGTGGTCTGTGCTAAGGTTTAAGATCACTACAAGTAAGTGTCTCGGGTCTTATGAAAAAAGATCAGTGGTCAGTGCTAAAGCAGTTTGTGATAGGGTTTAAGATCACTGCAATAAGTGTCTCGGGTCTTACGAACAAAGTTCGGTGGTCAGTGCTAAGGTATAAGATCACTGCAAATAAGTGTCTCGGGCCTTATGAAAAAAGATCAGTGGTCAGTGCTAAAGTAATCTGTGATAGGGTTTAAGATCACTGCAATAAGTGAATCGGATCTTACGAACAAAGATCAGTGGTCAGTGCTAAGGTTTAAGATCACTGCAAATAAGCGTCTCGGGCCTTATGAAAAAAGATCAGTGGTCAGTGCTAAAGTAGTCTGTGATAGGGTTTAAGATCATTGCAATAAGTGTCTCGGGTCTTACGAACAAAGATCGGTGGTCAGTGCTAAAGTAGTCTGTGATAGGGTTTAAGATCACTGCAATAAGTGTCTCGGGTCTTACGAACAAAGATCAGTGGACAGTGCTATGGTTTAAGATCACTGCAAATAAGTGTCTTAGGCCTTATGAAAAAAGATCAGTGGTCAGTGCTAAAGTAGTCTGTGATAGGGATTAAGATCACTGCAATAAGTGTCTCGGGTCTTACGAACAAAGATCGGTGGTCAGTGCTAAGGTTTAAGATCATTGCAAATAAGAGTCCCGAGCCTTAGGAACAAATTTCAGTGGTCAGTGCTAAGGCTTAAGATCACTGCAAATAAGTGTCTCAGGCCTTATGAAAAAAGATCAGTGGTCAGTGCTAACGTAGTCTGTGATAGGGTTTAAGATCACTGGAATATGTCTCGGGTCTTACGAACAAAGATCGGTGGTCAGTGCTAAGGTTTAAGATCACTGCAAATAAGCGTCTTAGGCCTTATGAAAAGAGATCAGTGGCCTGTGCGGAGGTTTAAGATCATTGCAAATAAGTGTCTCAGGCCTTATGAAAAAAGATCAGTGGTCAGTGCTAAAGTAGTCTGTGATAGGGATTAAGAGCACTGCAATAAGTTTCTCGGGTCTTACGAACAAAGATCAGTGGTCCGTGGCAAGGTTTAAGATCATTGCAAATAAGTGTCTCGAGCTTTATGATAAAAGGTCAGTGGTCAGTGCTAAAGTAATCTGTGATAGGGTTTAAGATCACTGCAATAAGTGTCTCGGGTCTTACGAACAAGGACCGGTGGTCAGTGCTAAGGTTTAAGATCACTGCAAATAAGTGTCTCAGGCCTTATGAAAAAATATCAGTGGTCATTGCTAAAGTAATCTGTGATTAGATTTAAGATCACTGCAATAAGTGTCTCGGGTCTTACGAACAAAGATCGGTGGTCAGTGCTAATGTTTAAGATCATTGCAAATAAGAGTCCCGAGCCTTAGGAACAAATTTCAGTGGTCAGTGCTAAGGCTTAAGATCACTGCAAATAAGTGTATCAGGCCTCATGAAAAAAGATCAGTGGTCAGTGCTAAAGTAGTCTGTGATAGGGTTTAAGATCACTGCAATAAGTCTCTCGGGTCTTACGAACAAAGATCAGTGGTCAGTGCTAAGGTTTCAGATCACTGCAAATAAGTGTCTCGGGCCTTATGAAAAAAGATCAGTGGTCAGTGCTAAAGTAGTCTGTGATAGGGTTTAAGATCATTGCAATAAGTGTCTCATGTCTTACGAACAAAGATCGGTGGTCAGTGCAAATGTTTAAGATCACTGCAAATAAGTGTCTCGGGACTTATGAAAAAAGATCAGTGGTCAGTTCTAAAGTAGCCTGTGATAGGGTTTAAGATCACTGCAATAAGTGTCTCGGGTCTTACGAACATGTTCGCTGGTCAGTGCTAATGTTTAAGTTCACTGCAAATAAGTATCTCAGGCCTTATGAAAAAAGATCAGTGATCAGTGCTAAAGTAGTCTGTGATAGGGTTTAAGATCCCTGAATAAATAAGTCTTTCGGGTCTTACGAACAAAGATCTGTCGTCAGTGCTAAGGTTTAGGATCACTGCAAATAAGTGTTTCAGGCCTTATGACAAAATATCAGTGGTCAGTGCTAAAGTAGTCTGTGATAGGGTTTAAGATCACTGCAATATGTGTCTCGGGACTTACGAACAAAGATCGGTGGTCAGTGCTAAGGTTTAAGATCACTGCAAATAAGTGTCTTAGGCCTTATGCAAAGAGATCAGTTGTCAGTGCTGAGGTTTAAGACAACTGCAAATAATTGTTTCAGACCTTATGAAAAAAGATCAGTGGTCAGTGCTAAAGTAGTCTGTGATTAGATTTAAGATCACTGCAATAAGTGTCTCGTGTCTAACGAACAAAGATCAGTGGTCAGTGCTAAGGTTTAAGATCACTACAAGTAAGTGTCTCGGGCCTTATGAAAAAAGATCAGTGGTCAGTGCTAACGTAGTTTGTGATAGGTTTTAAGATCACTGCAATAAGTGTCTCGGGTCTTACGAACAAAGATCGGTGGTCAGTGCTATGGTTTAAGATCACTGCAAACAAGTGTCTCAGGCCTTATGAAAAAAGATCAGTCGCCAGTGCTAAAGTAGTCTGTGATAGGGTTTAAGATCACTGCAATAAGTCTCTCGGGTCTTACGAACAAAGATCAGTGGTCAGTGCTAAGGTTTCAGATCACTGCAAATAAGTGTCTCAAGCATTATGAAAAAAGATCAGTGGTCAGTGCTAAAGTAGTCTGTGATAAGGTTTAAGATCACTGCAATAAGTGTCTCGGGTCTTACGAACAAAGTTCGCTGGTCAGTGCTAATGTTTAAGATCACTGCAAATAAGTATCTCAGGCCTTATGAAAAAAGATCAGTGGTTAGTGCTAAAGTAGTCTGTGATAGGGTTTAAGATCCCTGAATAAATATGTCTTTCGTGTCTTACGAACAAAGATCTGTTTTCAGTGCTAAGGTTTAAGATCACTGCAAATAAGTGTTTCAGGCCTTATGAAAAAATATCAGTGGTCAGTGCTAAAGTAGTTTGTGATAGGGTTTAAGATCACTGCAATAAGTGTCTCGGGTCTTACGAAAAAAGATCAGTGGTCAGTGCTAAGGTTTAAGATCACTGCAAATAAGTGTCTCAGTCCTTATGACAAAAGATCAGTGGTCAGTGCTAAAGTAGTCTGTGATAGGGTTTAAGATCACTGCAATAAGTGTCTTGGGGCTTACGAACAAAGATCAGTGGTCAGTGCTAAGGTTTCAGATCACTGCAAATAAGTGTCTCAAGCATTATGAAAAAAGATCAGTGGTCAGTGCTAAAGTAGTCTGTGATAAGGTTTAAGATCACTGCAATAAGTGTCTCGGGTCTTACGAACAAAGTTCGGTGGTCAGTGCTAAGTTTTAAGATCACTGCAAATAAGTGTCAGGCCTTATGAAAAAAGATCAGTGGTCAGTTCTTAAGTAGTCTGTGATAAGGTTTAAGATCAATGCAATAAGTGTCTCGGGTCTTACGAACAAAGTTCGCTGGTCAGTGCTAATGTTTAAGATCACTGCAAATAAGTATCTCAGGCCTTATGAAAAAAGATCAGTGGTTAGTGCTAAAGTAGTCTGTGATAGGGTTTAAGATCCCTGAATAAATATGTCTTTCGTGTCTTACGAACAAAGATCTGTGTTCAGTGCTAAGGTTTAAGATCACTGCAAATAAGTGTTTCAGGCCTTATGAAAAAATATCAGTGGTCAGTGCTAAAGTAGTTTGTGATAGGGTTTAAGATCACTGCAATAAGTGTCTCGGGTCTTACGAAAAAAGATCAGTGGTCAGTGCTAAGGTTTAAGATCACTGCAAATAAGTGTCTCAGTCCTTATGACAAAAGATCAGTGGTCAGTGCTAAAGTAGTCTGTGATAGGGTTTAAGATCACTGCAATAAGTGTCTTGGGGCTTACGAACAAAAATCAGTGTTCAGTGCTAAGGTTTCAGATCATTGCCAATAAGAGTCTCGAGCCTAAGGAACAAAGTTCAGTGGTCAGTACTAAGGTTTAAGATCACTGAATAATTAAGTCTTTCGGGTCTTACAAACAAAGATCAGTGATCAATGCGAAGGTTTAAGATCATTGCAAATAAGTGTCTCGGACCTTACGAAAAAAGATCTGTGGTCAGCGCTTAGGTTTAAGTTTACTGCAAATAAGTCTCTCAGTCCCTTTGAACAAAGATCGTTGGTCAGTGCAAAGGTTTAAGATCACTGTAAGTAAGTGCTTCGGGTCTTACGAAGATAGATCTGTGGTCAGTACACTGGTTTAATATCATTGCAAATATGTGTCTCGGGTCTTATGAACAGATCAAAGATCGGTGGTCAGTGATAAAGTTTATGATCACTGCAAATAAGTGTGCCGGTCTTAGGAACAAAGATCGATGATCAGTGCTAAGGTTTAAGATCACTGTAAATAAGTCTCTCGGGTCTTATGAACATAGATCAGTGGTCAGTGCTAATGTTTAAGATAATTGCAAAGTGTCTCGGGTCTTACAAACAAAGATCACTGGTCAGTGCTAAGTTTTAAAATCACTGCAAATAAGTATCTCGGGTCTTATGAAAAAAGATCAGTGGTCAGTGCTAAAGTTTAAGATAACTGCAAATAAGTTTCTCGGATCTTACGAACAAAGATCAATGGTTAGTGCTAAGGTTTAAGGTCACTGCAAATAATTGACTATGGTCTTACGAACAAAGATCAGTGCTCATTGACAAAGTTTCAGATCACTACAATAAGTGTCTCGGGTCTTATGATCAATTGTTAGTGCTAAGGTTTAAGATCACTGTAAATAAGTGTTTCGGGTTTTACGAACAAAGATCTGTGGTCAGTGCTAACGTTTAAGATCACTGCGAATTAGTGTCTCGGGTCTTATGAAAAAAGATCAGTCGTCAGTTCTAAGGTTTAATATCACTGCAAATAAGTGTCTCGGGTCTTACGATCAAAGATCAGTGGTCAGTGCTTTGATTTAAAGTGCCTCGGCTCTTAAGAACTTACTTCAAGTCCTGGGTTCGGCGTTTTCCTCATCTTCCGATTTTGTTGAACGATTATGTTCATTTTTTTTTATTATCGTCTGCTTATATCAGTTTTTCTCTAATCTCAAGATGAAGTGTTGTCATTATTAAGACGACTCCCATCAATATCGGTCATTTCGCCCCGTCTGTTTCCAGCCGTCATAAGTCCAATGGAACATCCCACAGTAATGGTTATTTGTTCAATTTGGAAAATACGCCATTTATCAAATACAACTTCAGTTGAAAACGTTATTAATAAAAAAATAATGTAGACATTAATATCTTTAGTTTATTTAGATACTGTCTTTTAAACATTATTAGATATTATCATGAAAATAATATTAAATAGTATTTTAATTTATTATTCGATATTATCTAGAACTTGTTACTAGATATTTTTGATCTCCACCGTTTCCTGTCCTTTGTAGCTTTTATTAGATTTTTTTGTTATCTTTCGAAAACTTTGCTCCGCCATCCGTTTACTCAATGGCGTTAGGTATGCTAAACATTGTTTTCCTCGGTCCCTCTTGCCTTCAATCTGCCTTGTGAGTATCAAATTTTCCAAGCCCTCTTTCCTCATTAGGTGCCCTAGAAATTTCAACTGTTTCTTCCTGGAGTATAAGTTTCATTTTTGTTTGCATTTTCTATAAAACTTCATCATTGTTCATATGTTCTGTCCATGGTATTCTCATCATCCTTCTGTAGAACCGCATTTCAGTTGCTTCAAGTCTTTACTTCATCTGTGAGTGGATTGTCCAGCATTCCCTGCCATATAGGAAGGACTGATATAACGTAACAGTTCAGTAATCTTTTCTTTTCTTTTTTTTTTCTAATGAGATTTTTCTTTTACGTAATATTTTGCTTAGCTTCTAAAAGGCATCTTTCGCTATCCCAATGCACCTTCGGATTTCAGTGTCGCACTTTCCGTCCTTTGTTGAAATACTTCCCAGATATTTAAATTGTTGCACCCTTTTGATTTCGTTATCCCCAGTTTGTAATTTGCATGCTGGGCTCTCCCTTTTGCTAACAACCACACAATCCATTCCGTTTAGTCCTTCCTTCTTGCTTTCCTTCACTACCTTCTATAGGATATTTCTTGTTGTTTCCTTTCTGTGTCTGATATCAACATCTTATGTTATTAAGATTGTGGCCGCCAATAATTTATCCTGGCAGGATTTCTAATTCTCCCAGAATCGTTTTACTGTATTGGTTGAATAAGTCTAGTGAGAAGACACATCCTTGTCTTAAACCCCTTTCTGTTTTTATGTATTTACTGAAATCATTCCCTATAAGGTGGTTTGCTGCCAGTATAGATTATGGATTATTCTAATATCCTTCCCAACTATGTCAAAGTGACCTAGCAATTTCAAGTTCTTTGTGGTGTATTTTATCAAACACTTTTGCATAATATCATGTGAGTTGAAGATACATAAAAAATTATAAATTTATTCATATTTGCAGTATGAGATATAATAAAAAGAATTAATAAATTCTGTTTTCCCTTAACATTAATATGAGACTTAAAAATATCAAAGATATTTTAAATTTATATTTTTTGAATTTGATGTAATAATAAAAAAGATAAAAGCTGTTTATCCTGAGGCATTAAAATGGTAAAAATGTTCTAATATATATTAATATCAATTTCTTTCAATATGAAGCACAGTAAAAATAAATTTGTTAAAAAATTTGTTTTAAGGCTTAATATAAGACTAAAATACTTTAGAAAGTTTTAGAATAAACTTATATAGTTTTTGTGCACTTTGAGGCATAATGAAAATTGATAAACATCAATTTTATCCTAAGATTAATACAAAGTTTTGAAGTATAGAAAATGTTTTAGTATAAATTTCTTTTTTTTTCCCCCAATATAAGGCATAATAAATAATGAATCCTGAAAGAACTTCTAATTCTCCCAGAAACACTTCATTGTATGTTTTTCTTAATTGGTAACACTCTATGCAAGGCAGTAAAGCTACTAAGACACAAGAAGTTACAGGATGTGGAAGAATTAAGAACAGAAACATTAATAATGAGCGGGAAGAGAAAAGAATAATCAGCAGGACAGTAGATAGTGATTGACATTGCATTTAAATTTTTGCAGATTAAAGTTGGCTAGTAAGCACAAAGTTGGAATTAAGTTCCACAAGTGAAAAGTATGAGAAAAGAAACTGTTAGCATAGAACTTATGGTTACATCTAGCTAGCACAAATGTAAATTGATGAGATCTTGATGCCAATCTAGTACTGCGTTTAAATTCAAAAACTCTACGTACCATAGCGAAGAGCTCATCCGAACAATTACCATTTATAGAAAAGACACCGAAAGTTAACCTTACAGTCGTGGGTAATTGACTAAAGCTGAGCCATCAGATCAGGACCTATAATATTGCAGATTCTTCTTTGGTTAATAGCATCTGGCAGCAATATTCTAAGCATGGACAAATGGTATATTTATAGAGAGATTCTGGAGAGAAAAATTATCTTGTACTACACAGTGAACCAACTTAGCAGCTGACCTAGAAATGGATTCAATATAGTCTTTCCCCTTCATGACAGTGGAGAATGTTTGCCTGAGAAGATATAACAAGTCATTTTCTTGGAGGTTAGCATCAGCCAAGAGGGGGGGTCTCTTGAATAAGTCTAGTGAGAAGACACTTCCTTGTCCTAAAACACTTTGTTGAATTTACTGAACTCATTTTTCTATCCATATGCAAGCGGTTTGCTGCCAGTATAGGTTGTAGATTATTCTAATATCCTTCCTAACTATGTCACCTTAACCTAGCAGTTCCAACTGTTCTTTGTGACGTAATTTATCAAACGCTTTTACGCAATCTGAAATTATTATTAGCTATTATATTTAATATATTATCAGATATTATATTGAATATAATATTAGATATTAACTTGAACCTGTTATTAGATTTTTTTAAATCATTTTACCACAAGTAAGGTGATGATTCCACTAAAATATAAGCGACTACTGGAAGTGAAAAAGAATGAGAAGACTTTAGTGAAGGAAAAGGACAATAAAAGAACGGCATACGGGAAGACAGAAGATTGGCGTGGCATTTAATTTTTTTCAGCTTGAGAGCGAAAAGGAAGCGACAAACCGGAAGGGAGTTCTACAGGTTAGAAGTGCAAAAAATCTATTACAATAGAACATATGGTTGCATCTAGCTAGTTGAACAGTAAAACAGTGAGACCTAATTGCCAATCTAGTAGAACGCTTAAAGCCATGCAGCCGAGGCACCAAGAAGGAAAGCTCATCAGAAGAATTTCTATGAAAATATTTGTAGAAAAGATCGAGGGAAGCCACGTCAAGTCGGTAAGAATTTGACTGACGACGAAATGCCAGGTCAGGATCAATAACATTTCAGATCTTTCTTTGGATTTTGTCAAGAATCTAGAGATATATAGCAGGAGCACCAGACAGATATGGCGGCAAAATTCAAAGAACGTATGAATGGCAGATTTATAAATGTGAATGATGGAATCTGACGAGAGGAATTTTCTGGCATCACAGAGTGAACCAATTTTCCAAGCAGTGACTATAGCAATTTATACAATATAATCACCCCACTTCACGTCAGTTTATTATGTTTAAGATATTTTTGTTAATATTAGATATTATTTTGAATATATTAGATATATTGAATTGATTATGACACATATTATCTTGAAAATAGATATGGTAAAATAGGATCATTTATTTTTAATTATTCTCATATTATTTGTTCGCCTGGTTCCCCATGCATAGATCTCTGGTCGTCTTTTTACGACAGATTGAAAAAGGGCGGATCGGAAATGGAAGAAGAAACCACCGTATACGCTTAGACTCTGCATCACACTAACCCCAGGAAGCCCCAATCCGGTATCGCTGACAAAACCAGCCTGGCCATTGGTCTAGAAAAGGACCTCCAATCTGGCTGGTTAACTTTAATGCCTCAAAAACAAAGCTGCTCACTTTTACCCCCCACAGAGAACCCTACCTACCTTCCATTAGAATATCTGATGCTCAATTCCACGAGAGCGACTCTCTGCGATTGTTTAGTCTCACACTGTCCGATGACCTGAGATGGAACAAATACATTGAATGAATAGCTTCATGCACCGCAAGGAAAATTGGTTTCCTGTGTCGCGCCAAAAGGTTTTTCTTGCTTGAGTTCTTCCTTCAAATCTATAACTCAGTCATTCGCCCTTGCATGTAATACTGTTGCCATATATGGTCTGGAGCACCCGCTGTTCGTCTTAAGGTCCTCTACAAAATCCAGAGACAGATATGCAATGTGGTTGACCCTTATCTGGCATCTCCTTTACAGTCGCTCTCTCACATACGTGACGTTGCCTCTCTCTGTCTTTTCTACAAATACTTTCACGGTAACTACTCCGACGAGCTACTTTCGCTAGTTCCCAGACTACATGAATTTAAACGTGCTACTAGGTTGGCATCTTAGTCCCACCCTTTCACTGTCGAAACGGTTAAATGTAGCCATTTCTTCTACTCCAATAGCTTCGTGTCTCGCACTTCCCGTCTGTGGAACTTCCTTCGTCTTACTTGCTTCCCTGATAGCTATAATCTTCGAATATTCAAATGTCATCTCTAGATGCCTTGATCTATTCCCCGTCCTTTCCTCTATCACGCCCTCTT
>OZ010588.1:111832206-111934706 GCA_963932145.1 Acanthosepion lycidas | reverse complement strand
TGTAGCTGTTTCCCGTGACGAAACTCTGCCCTTTGACATTGCCTCGTCTGGCGATCCTCTCTGCCCGGAGGCAAAGTTTGACCAGCACAGCTGGAGAGTAATCTCCATGTAATGACCAACATACAGTATTTACTACTGTATTTATGTGAATGGGAACAAACCCATTATCATCCGTAGGTATGCCACAACTACACACACACGCATATATATATATATATATATATATATATATATATATATATATATATATATATATATATAATCGTTTCACCTCAAGCAAGACGACAATGCCACTTGAACTCAGTGGGTTGTAGGGAGTGAAGGTGAAAGAGAATGAGAAGATTGAAAATATGGAGGATTAAGAAAAAGATAAAAAAAGAAACAGGGTTCAAGAAAACAGAAGAGGGCGATTGACGTTGTTTTTAAATTTCTGAAGATTGTCGTTATCAGGAAAGCAAAAAATCGGAAGGATATTCTACAAATGAGAAGTGTGGGCAACAAAAACAAAAACTGTTAGAGTAGAAATGGCGGTTGCATCTAGCTAGTTCAAAAGTAAATAATGAGACCTTGATACCAATCGAGTAGTACGCTTAATTTCAGCCCTCACAGCAGACGTAGCAATTGACTCGGTCCACTTCATATCGGTGGAAAACGTGAGGTTAAGAAGGCGTAGAGTGTTGCTCACCTGAAGTTCAGCATCAGCCATCCTGATGGTAGATAGAAATGGTTCCCTGTGGTGATTATAAAAATGGTTTTGTTTATAGAAGCGTCGAAATATACAAGTCATTTCTTGCCCCATTTAACCACCGATTAGAGTATTTGTCAGGTTAACTTTGTTGGATCTGTTATATTTGTTACTAAGACAGGATTAAATGGTGTCATCTGAATAAATACTGAGTTGGGAACTGATGATATTAGGGAGATCATTGATAAAGATCAGAAACAGTTGTAGGTCCAAGGATAGAACCCTGGGTGACCCTTGAGTTAGTATGAAATGATCTGGAGGCATACCCATTCAATATGACATTCATTACTCAATTGATTAAGAACGACTAGATTAAGCCAAATATACACCCATATAGACACCATAGACATCAAGTTTGCGTAGAAGGGTAACATGCCAGACCCTATTGAATGCCTTTGAGATAGCTGAAGCCACAGCCTAAACTTTGCTATTCTTATCTAAAGCTTGATAGATAACTTATGAGATGGCTGTTAACACGTTCGGGGTTGAGTTAGTGAAACGGAAGCCATATTGTTTGTCCAAAAGGAGGTCGCACGAAGTAAGATGTTTAACCGAGGGCCTTAAATACTTTGTTGAAAAGAGTTAAGAAATTAATAGGGCAATAATTTGAGGGGTCAGAGGGTTCCCCAGAGTTCTTAAAAACAGTAACTACAGAGAAGGACTTCCAATTTCAGTTTCAAATACAGCAAAGTGTTTTGCTTATTGTAATTTGCTTATTGTATTCTTATAGAAGGAGAGAGCCGTTAACACGTGGGCGGTAGACCTGATGAGTCGGAAGTCATATTGTTTCTCCAAAAGGAGTCAGTTTGAAGTAAGATTCTTAACCAGTTCGGCATTGATTACAGCCTTGAATGCTTTGCTGAAAAAAGTTAAGAGACGATTGGGGAGATCATTTCAAGGGTCATAGGCTTCCGCAAATTCTTAAAAAGAGGAACTACGGAGGAGGATTTACAACAAGCACAAAAGCAGAAAGCAACGAAGCATTTATTTTAAAGTTTGGAAAGAACTGGAGCCTTCTCAGGAACACACCTGGTTGCGGGAGGGTCTAATTTAGAGATGATGCCAGAAAGCAATGTCGGGGTTATGTGTATGTTACACAGTAAAGATTCTGTTCTAGGGAAACATCTGACAGAGGTACTGCAGATGAGTCAAGAATGAAATTGGAAGAGTGCTTCCTGGCAAAGGACGACACGTCATCTGCAGATATATAAAGTAAATGGCTAATGATTTTAAAGAAATATACAATGGAAATAAGGAAAACCGGGTAGTCAGAAATTAATCATAAGACAAAATGGATTATATATATATATATATATATATATATATATATATATATATATATATACAAATCAAATATATGAATATACATATATATATACACACACAAAGTAAATATATGAATATATATATATATATGTGTATGCACAAAGCAAATATATGAATATACATATATATATATACACACACAAAGCAAATATATCAATATACATATATATATATACACAAAGTAAATATATCAATATACATATATATATATACATGTACAAAGTAAATATATGAATATTTCTCACATATTAACATATGTGAGAAAACGACATTATTTTTGCACCAACCTAATATATATACATATATACATACACAATATAAATATATATATATATATATATATATATATACATACAAAGTAAATATATGACTCTATATATATACAAAGTAAATATATGAATATACATATTATTATAATTATTTTTTATTAAAAATCTGAAAAGAGTTCTATGATTAAATTTTTTCTCTTGTCTAAATATATTTCTTTAGCCTTGATTACTGCAGGGCAAAGTTTTGGCATTCGTTGCAAATATTTTGCTAAGTATAAGTGTGATAATGGATTCCATTCTTTTTTCAATAACTCTAAGAGCTCTTTTTCATTCTTTTTTACTCTTCTGTCAAGTTCAGACCATGCCAATTCTTGTGGTGGATTCAAACCTCTGGACTGTTGTGTATATTTAATTTATATATATATATATATATATATATATATATATAATCATCGACAGAGAGACTGTTTCGTTGTATCACAGCTCAGCAGTGTGGCATGCCATGCGATTGCTTCAAGACGGGATCTGAAAACTGACCAATTTGACATCAGTCGGGGACTCTCACTCTTAGGATATCAGCTCACGCAGCGGAGAAAAGGAATTTTTAATACCTTATATAGGAGCTATAAGCATTACCAACTACCAGTGCTCAATTCATAGCGAAGAGCTTTTAGCGTTAATTAGCAGCAGTAGACAAATTTCCTTTCTTCCAAAGTGCTCAACCTACGAGAGAGCGGCGTATATATATATATATATATATATATATATATATATATATATATATATATATATATATGTGTGTGTGTGTGTTTGTGTGTGTGCGGGTGTGTGCGGGTGTGTGCGGGTGTGTGTCTAATATTCAGTTTAATACCTACCTATTGACAATCTCGATTTCTTCATTTGCAACGTGTATTTCTTTCAAATCATTAGCCATATATTTATACTGTATATACATGTATACAGTTTTGTTGCTTTTTTGCTAACCATCGATAATCTCTCATTCGTAATGTATAATGCTTATTTCTTTGAAGCCATTATTCATATATTTACTTTGTATATATATATATATATATATATATATATATAAACAAATGTTTAGAGGTACAAAATTTATATATAGTTTTAAAAAAAAGGAATTTATTGATTTTAATTTTATTAGTCTCTAAGGCCCTTTCAACCAACATCTCATCAGGAGGTAATCGTTGGATAATTAATTAACGAAAAGAACAGTAACAAAAATAAAGAGCAAAAAAAGGGGGAAACACGCTAAAATAACAAACAAGTGTATATACTTGTAACGAGGGGAGGGGAAATAACGTGTGAATAAATTAGCGAGGGACAGTTAAAAAAAAATATCCCCCAACAGATTAAGGGACTTTACAAATTCTTTCTGTCGGCAGAGAGAAGGTTTCCTTAATCCTCTACAGACCGATTCCAAAATCTTCAAATGATTGTTGGAATCGGCTGTATGAATAATTTTAAACCACTCTTTTTAGTACGACTTGGCGCAGGCTATATTCTCAACTAAGTGTTGAGTCATATATTTACTTTGTGTGTATATATATATTCATATATTTACTTTGTGTATGTATATATGTATATATATTAGGTTGGTGCAAAAATAATGTCGTTTTCTCACATATGTTAATATGTGTGAAAACGACATTATTTTTGCACCAACCGAATATATGTAATAAAATAATAAAATAAAATTTCTGTTAAAAGATAATGTCTTTTTTAAATATGCATAAGAATCTTCTCTTAATCAAAGTGTAAAACAACTACTTTTTCATCTAAATTTGAAAATTTAAGAGAGGTAGCTACAAATTTTAAACTGTAGTGTGCGTTTATTGATTTTGAGGGAACACTGATTGTAAATGTTGAAGACAGTTATATATATATATATATATATATATATATATATATATATATATATATATATAACGAAATATGCATTCGAAATGAAGAAAACGGGATTGTCAATGGTTAAGAATAAAAGTTATCTATATATATATATATATATATATATATATATATATATATATATATATATATATATATATATATATATATATATATAATATGAATATATGACCAATTACCTTAAAGAAACAGGAACTGGAAAGGAAGAAAAGGTGTTTGTTAACGGTTTGGAATTAAATTAAGCATTAGACAATATATATATATATATATATATATATATATATATATATATATATATATATATATTGTGTATATTTAAGCAGCAATTTTTCATTGGTACATCATTAAATAATATAGACTAGATAAATTAATGTACACTTAACTACAAAAGCGAATGTCCATATTACTCAAAAATAGCAATTATAAAAAAATCTAATACATCGTGCAGAAACTAATTCATCTACAAAACAGATTTTTACAATGAACTAAAAATATAAAACAAACACTTATTAATAATAGCTTTCCAAAATATATAATTGATGAACAAATAAAATGCATTTTTAGAATTCTTCATACTAAGCAAATAGAACATAATACTGCTTCAACTATTCCCAAACATATTAATTTCTTATATTGTAGTCAAATGCATACTAATTATAAACAAGATGAAAATATACTAAAAAATTAGTAAATACTAATATATCTACAATAGATCCTAGAAAAAAATTTAGGCTAATCGTATACTACACTATATCCAGTCTATCCAACTTATTACTTAATTATTCGCAATGATTCTTCCCCACTCCCAGTTAGCGATTTGCAAAAAAAAAACCAACATAGTTTACAAATTCAAGTGCCCTTTGGGAGATTGTATTTCCAATAGATTAAATAATATTTATGTTGGTCAAACCAAAAACTCGCTTTCCCGACGCTTGACTCTACATTTGAATGATAACTCTAACATTTTTAGGCATTTAAAACAACATGCCTGGCCGCGTACACGCGTAAAATCCTTGTTGAAAACACAACTATACATAAACATGAAAACAATAAAAAAACAGTTCAAACCTAACCTGAACAAAATAAACTACGAAATCTCCACAAACATTTTTAAATGCCTATAATAGATAACCGACGCAATTGGTTTATACCAACGGCTTCCCATACTTTATATTTCTCGTTTTCACTCTAGCGTGGTCATGTGTAACGTCACGAGCTTCCGCGTCTCGTATACACTAGTTAGTAGTTGCTTTGAAATTTTTCATGCAACAAAAACAGACTATCATTATTGTTCCGTGTATTGGTAGATATATTGGAAAGTAATTGCCATCTTTGACAATGGCTTATGTAAGCCGAAAGCTTAGATTGGATTTAAACATGTATCAATATGGTGATTTCCTTTCGTCTTTCAATGATAATGTTATTAAGTTTATCAGACTTATGAAAGGAACTTAAAATAGACAAAACTTGTCTATATTATTTAATGAAACATGCATCAATATATATATATATATATATATATATATATATAATTATTTATTTAAAAATATGATTCCAACTCGCTACATAAGAGGTCTCATGTTTCAAAACAAGATAATAATATTTGAATTAACTTGAGTTAAAGTAGTACTTTAACTCAAGTTAATTCAAATATTATTTTGAAGTTTTCGGCTCTTGTTTTGAAACATGAGACCTCTTATGTAGCGAGTTGGAATCATATTTTTAAATAAATAATTATATTTATGCTCTACTTTCGTATCGAGCACTATTTTTTAAAAATAATTACAAAAATACTAAGGAACTTTGGATTATTTACCAAACCAGTTTCTTTCCTATTTTCTACAATATTTTCACATATATATATATATATATATATATATGTGTGTGTGTGTGTGTGTGTGTGTGTGTGTGTGTGTGTACATACAAGGCAAATCCTCTGCTAATGATGTTAATGATGTTAAAGAAATAAGCATTGAAAATGAATAAAAAGCTATTGTCAACGGTTTGTAATTAAATACAGCATTAGATAAAATTTATTCATATTCATTCGATGAAAATACGTGAATAATGATCTAAAGAAATATGCATTGGAAATGAAGGAAACGTAATTATTAGTGGTTGGAATAAAAGTAAACATTAGACAACGTCCACATATACATATATATATATATATATATATATATATATATACACACACACACACACACACACACATATATATATATATATATATATATATATATATATATATATATATATATATATATATATATATATATATATAATTCAAAAGGGGGCTAATTTTGTTAAAGAAATATACATTGGAAATAAAAAGATATTTTCAACGGTTTGAAATGAAATTAAGTAATTGTCAAAACAGTATTCATATATATATATACAATGCAAATCCGTGGCTAATGTTGTTAAAGAAATAAGCACTGGGAATGAAGAAAAAATAATTGGCAACGGTTTGGAAATTAATTACGTATTAGACAGAAAGTATTCATATATATATATATATATATATATATATATATATATATATATATATATATATATATATATATATATATATAATGCAGATACCTGGATAATGATTCTAGAAAATATGCATTTACAGCGGTTTCTAATTAAAATGAGTATTAAACGAATATATATATATATATATATATATATATATATATATATATACACACACAATGTAAAGTAGGTAAAGATGTTAAAGAAATATGAATTGTAAATGATGTGGGAATGTGATTGTTAGCGGTTTGTTCATATATTTGCAATGCAAATACTTGGCTAATGATGTTGAATATAAATTAAAAATAAAGAAAAAGCGATTGTCAACGGTTTGGAATTATATTAAGTATAAGACAAAATGTATTGATATAGTGATTTTCCATTTAAGCGTAACTTGGATGTGGCACAAAGCCGAAAAGTGAACCCAGTGAGGATCGAACTCACTACTTTGTCGTAATTGTTCTAGCAAGACAAGCTTGCTAACCATTGAACCGTCTCGAGGTTCCCCAAGTCTATTTATATATATATATATATATTTATTTATATATATACAAGTCTAATTAATTTAAAATCATTAGACTTCTGACCTAGCCGCCAAGTTAGCACTGTAATTAAATTCGTCGAGGAATAAAAGACGAGGTCTAATCCGAACAATTACGATGAAAATCTTTCTAGAAAAAGCACCTGTTATAGCGGTAGGAAAATGACTGTAGTCGAGTTACCTGATGTGTCAACAGTATTCTAAGAATGGACGAATTGTAGATTTATAGATATGTAAGATAGATTCTGAAGAGAATAATTGTCTAGTACTACACAGTGAACCTTACACTGATAGAGCTCGGTTATGTCACGCATAGGCTGTTTTCTCTTTATCATTATCATTCACTGTTACTTGATCTTAAGTCAAGTGTGATAAAACACTGGCCTTGCCCAAGACCAAAAGATATCATTGATCAATGATAGGTGAGTAAGCCAACGGATTAGTGATTTGATTCAACGCTCTAAAATCCACATAAATCCATGCACTCCGTCCTTCTTCGCCATTACTACTATGGGAAAGCTTCACGGTTAGCGATATTTTTCCACAATCCCAGCATCCACTATTTCCCTAACCGCTTGCTCCTTTTTATGAATGGGGCTCTTCTGTACGGCCTCAATTTAATTGGCGTGTGGTCTCCTGTTTCGATTTCCAACTTCCTAGGTCCTTGTCTGAATTTTGCTTTCGCCCACAATCATTAGCCTTTAGTAATTTAGACAATCTTCATTGGGAGACCATTAATTCGTCTTCCAAATCTCAACTAGTCTATTTCATTTTAATTCTCTTTTCTTTTTCATATTTGACTCTCCTTACATCTACCGCCAATGCCTTTCCCAACTCCTTAGGAAGCGACACCCTCTACGGCTTATTAGCAGGGTTTACTGTCATTACGGGAAGTCTCCCCGCCATGGTTTCTTCAACCAGTACTTTCAACAATGTAACATCTTCGGGGTGGATATCTGTCGAGAGGACTATTTGATATAATTTTCCCCACGTTTCACTAAGAATCTTTAACCTGTCTGTGCTTAGCATCGCCGTATGAAGTATCAATTGATATTCTAATCCGACCACACCTTCATCTCTGTTGCATTTTTCTCACCCAACGGGATTGCTTCCACATCCAATTTCAAAATGGGAGTTTTAAAAAAATCGAAGTTTTAGTTTTCTTATGCTAATCCCCAGAGGGGGAACTCATAACGCCTTCTGGTGCTAACGTTCTCGGCTGACATGAAGTGAAAAGGCTATATTGAATCCATTGCTAAATCTGAATCTAGAAAAGTCGCTTCACTGTGAGGTGCTAGACATTTTTTTTCTCCAGAGTCTATCTTACATATCTATAAGCCTACCATTCGACCATGCTTAGAATATTGCTGCCACATATGGCCTGGTGCTATTTATCTAGACTCATTTTTGATTTTATGACGAAACTCTAGATTTTAGAGTTTCGTCATAAAATCCAAAATCTAGCAGCAATATTATTGGTCCTGATCTGGCATCTCGGCTTCAGTCACTTTCCCACCGACATAAAGTTGCCCCCGTGTGCCTTTTCTATAAATACGTTCATGGTAAGAAGCTGTTCGCTTTGGTACCTAGACTTTATTACTTTAAGCACAGTACTAGATTGGCGGAGAGGTCTCATCAATTTACAGTTGAGTTGGTTAGATGCAACCGAAAATTCTATGCTAAAAGTTTCTTTTCCCACATTTCTCATCTGTGGAACTCCCTTCCGGCTCCATGCTTCCCATTCAACTTTAATCTGCAAAAAATTTAAATGCAATGTCAAACCCTTTCTACTCTCCTTCTGATTACTCTTTTGTTCTCACTCCTTATTAATGTTTCTATTTTCTAATTTTTTTTACACGCAGTAACCCCTTGTGTCTTAGCGGCTTTGCTGCATTGCTTGGGGAGAACTTAATTAAAAAAATCTCCACCAAGTTTCTGCCCAATTTCGGGGACGCATAAATCTACTGTCAAATTATCTTTTCCGCACCCCACCCATATCATTACATCCAGTTTCACTTCACTCCCATCATCCTGTTTTACTATCAAATCTGTTTGGTTTGGGGGGGATGTTTGTTTTTTTTGTTTTGTTTTGTTTTTGTTTTTTTTTCCTTTTTACAATCAGGTTCATGCTGCACAAGGTCCGGGATCCACTCAACCTAGAGGGTTACGTTAAGGGGTAGTTCATACGGATAGAAAAGGGAGATAACGGTTAACCAGAGCCTTGAGTAGGTTAAGATTATAGTGATCGGGGAATATCCTGTTTGGAGTCGATTCCATAGGGAAGTGGTTTGCGGGAAAAAGCCGTTCGAATGGAACATTTCTCACCGATAAAATACAGAGCGAATGTGGGTAAGGTTTGCTATTATGTAAGTGGCATGGCGGGTCCTTACCGTGAAGCTTAGTCCTGGCGGAACCAAGGAATATAGTTCGTCTGAGCACTTTCGATAGTAGAAGGGATAGAGCAGTGATATACTCACCACATCCTGTCACAGAGAGAGAGAGAGAGAGGAGAATAATTCGTCAACCAAAAGGACATGGAGATGCTTTTGGACTCTATCAATTCTAGAAAGTGAAGATTGGGTTGCTCTTACGCAAATATCATAACAGTACTCCATATTCAGCCTGATCAGGCTATTGTAAATGTAGAGGATAGCTCGAAGAGTCTAGTACTTACTGGAACAGTACAGAGAGCCGATCATTTTAAATTTATCATTAGTTATGAATCGTATTTGAGGTTGGGTGTGAGTTTGATAAAGGTTTTTTTTATAACTTATTCAACATAATGATGCCTTTAATAGCCCCTGAGGAGAAACGTTTGGTTAAACAGAAGAAAAAAAATTACAGGGACTATAGAGATAAACCCGAAAAGGAAAAGTACGATTTCCAGAGGAAGTAATTAATTAAAAAAATGGGGGATGTTATGGAGTAGCTGAACACCCCACAAGATGGATTGGTCTAAGACTATTTAAACAGCGCTCTCTCTTACTGAGGGAGAGAAGTTAACGGTTAACTTTTTATTACATTAGTCTGTATTCTCATCCGTATACTATATTATTCTCCGGAATAAACTACTTCTTATTTTCTATATGTGTGCCAACTAATCCTACTTATGACACATCAGTTTGATTTTGGTATCTCCGATTTGCAATTCGCATTTTGGGCTAATCATTTTGCTAACAACCATGCATTCTGTCTTCTTGTAATTGATGTTAATCCTTTCTTCTCGGTTTCCTTCACTACCTTCTGTAGGAGTTTTTGTAGTTTTCTTTTTGTGTCTCCTGTCAACACTGTGCCATCTGCATATCTTATGTTGTTAAGATTATGGCCGACAGTAATGAATCATGGTAGGAATTCTAATTCTCTCAGAATTGCCTCGCTTTAAAGGTTGAATAAGTCCGGTAAGACGCATCTTTCACTTACACCCTTTTCCATTTTTGTATATCTGCTGAACTCAATTTCTTTTCGTATGCAGGCAGTTTGCTGCCAGTATAGGTTTTTGATTTTTCTAATATGTTTCCTAAATTTATCAGGGTTGCTGAGCAGTTCCAACAGATCGTTGTGGTGTACTTTTTTTTTTTTAAGCGTATCACCCCAAACAAGGCGGGAAACCACTAGCACGCAAGGGGTTACAGAGAGTTGGAGAGCTAGAGCATGTAGGAGTGATAGAGGAAAGGATGAAGAGAAGGATAGAGGATAGATCAAGGCATCTGGAGATGTCGATTTAAATAGTTGGAGATTATAGCTATCAGGGAAACAGGAAAAGGGGAGGGAGTTCCACAGGCGAGACGTGCGAGACATGAAGCTATTGGAGTAGAAAAGACGGCTACATTTAACAGTTTTGGCAGTGAAAGAGTGTGAGTGAGATGCCAGCGTATATGAACGCTTAAATTCATGAAGTCTGGGAACCATCGAAAGCAGCTCATCGGAGCAGTTACCATGAAAGTATTTGTAGAGAAGACAGAGGGAGGCGACGGCACGTCTGTGAGAGAGCGATTGCAGGCGAGATGCCAGATCAGGGCCAATTACATTGCATATCCGTCTCTGGAGCTTATCAAGAACCTTGAGAGAGACAAGGAGTACTGGACCATATATGGCAGCAATACTCCAAGCAAGGGCGAATGGTTGATTTGTAGATTTGAAGGATCGACTCCGGCGAGAAAAATTATCGAACACCTTTGCGTAATCTATAAAACCTTCAGCATTAGTAACATTCTGAGCATAAATATCGAGTTCCTTGTTCCAGTGTCTTTGGGTAAGCAGCACTGTTCTTTTCTTATATCTGGTCTGATTCTGCAGCGCGCCCTATTCATCATAATTCGGATAAGTTTTCTTATATGATTCAATGGAGCTCACATTCGGTTGCATCTGGCTTCTTAAAAAGTGCTATGGAAATAGATCTATTTAGTTCTTCCGGTATATCACCGCTGTTGTAGATTTCATTTAGAAGTTTCTTAATTAGTTTTTCATACAACTTAACATTATCTGTTTTATTAAATATATTTTTTATATTAAATTTTATACATTCCAACATTTTCTTAGTTTCGCATACAATTTGATATTATCTTTTTTTTATTAAAGTGTTTTCTATATTAATTTTGACACAGTTTTAACATTTTAATTATTTTTTTCTCATATGATTTTAATACTACTTATTTTATTAAAAATATTTTTTTTAATTTTTTTCTGAATTTCGGGGACGATGAGTTATCATAACACTATTGATATTCAAACTATTGTCCTCATCTTTGTTGTTGTTATCACAACGTTTCAGCCGTTGTGTCCTCCAGCCTTCCTGGGGTGTATAATTATATTATAACTACCATTATTTTGATTTCTGGCGAGGAATCCTTCATCAGTAAGGAAGCCAACTGGTTAACTTAAGGGAATATGCAGATAATGACACATGAGCTCCGAGCATTGTAAAATGTAATTTTCTAAAACCTGGCTATGTAAAGTGATGATCATTGTTATCGGGTGGGGGGAAGATTTCCCCATATTTCGCTTGGCAATCATTTCACGTGAGGGAAGAAAATGAGTCGAATTCGATAACATACCTGAATTTTATCGAACACAAAGACACACTGAATAGAGAGATCACCCAGGCGCTATTTCGTAGAAGTTAATTTTTTTTTCTCTTCACATTAAATCCTGTTAAATTTACAGAACGCTTTTGGTTCGTTTATTAAAGAACACTCGACCACAACCAGAAACGAAGGGTTACCACAATCTGCAGAAGATCAATTTCACTGATTTTCTGCAGGGACACAACAACACAATTGCTAACTATCAACCCTAAGGTTGAAACGTGGAAAGAATTAATCAACTGAAGTTGGGTAGAGACATCTACCGGCCTTGCTGGCACTTCTTCCCGGTTATGTCGGTTGATACAGACAAATTACTCAATCTATCCTGTTATATCTGGTGTAGTAAACCGACCAGTTTAAATTGAATGACGGGACATCCCCTGCTCACCCTGTCATATATGGTGGGGTCACCAGGATATCGACCCGTAAGCGGTTGTAAAGGGCTACAGACGTCGAAAAGGAATGACAGCGTTGTGAGGAAGAATATTTTCCTACGAGTTTGGACTCGGCCGTCGGACGAAAGACATAAAAATACTCCTACTTAAGAGGAGTAGCAGTAACCTTTGCTGAAAGCATTCATTTCTATTCTACATTATGTTTCCCTGTACCAAAAGCTAATAAAACTGTTGTTAAAGAAATTCCGGTTTTCTACTGTTGTTTTTGATAACAATATTTACAACATTTGTTACAATAATGAAGAGAGAGAAAGGGAAAATGAGAGAGAAAGAGAGAGAGAGAAAGAGAGAGATAGAAGGCGGGAAAGAGAGAGGGGGGAATTCAATGCACCACTGAAGGAACGAAAGAAGTAAGAAAGAGGAACAAATTTGTTCAAGATAGGAGGCTTGTAAAGGGAGTGTGTGTTCGTATTTCTAACTTTTTAGAAGGATCTCCCAACGGAAAATTGGCAGCTGAAGCTGATCAGAAAAAAAAACAAAAAAAAACGAGTAGGTCGGTGATTCACTTTCTTCTATTCTTTGCTATTTTTTTTATTTTTTTTTATTTGTTTAGTCTTGGGTATCGCCAATGTCTTCGTTGTGGATAAATAGCATCTGGTAATACTGAGAAGATGAAAGGCAGAGGGACGAGGTAAACCTCATAATCGGTTGACGGCAAAGCTAAACATGACGGGTTCGAAGCTAACTCACTTTAGTGGGTGTTTTAATTCATGGCGGAGCAGGGGGTCGTGTTTACAAGCTCTCAACAAAAAGGAGCTCATTTATGACATAACGGACTGCGTTGGCGTTTAATTATACTGAGTGGACGAGGCCCTCCCATTTTGTGATATCGATATTGAAAGAGGACAGGAGTATTTCATGGGCGGAGCTACACGCTGCACTTAGAAGTAGGTTTTGAGGTTCTGGCTGTAAATAATTGAAAGGAAGGCGTGTTGCTAGGAGCGTTACTGAGGAGGGTTAAAAGGTGTGGAGCGTGAGGTGGCCCCCTCAGAATCAGTCCGGAGAAACGATCCGAAATTTCAGTTTTTATTAGCGGATTATTTCATTGATTCCTTGAGAATTCCTCGGGGAAGAGAAGACGTCACAAGAAAGGAGTCAGTGACATTGAAGGAAGCATTGGAGGAGGCGAGAGCTAGTGAAAATATTTTGGCCAAATTGAGGCGCCTGACCATTAGAGGAGAACTTAAGAGCAAAGAACCTCTTGATTTTCTGCAAGTATTATATGGGTGTGGTCGGAGGTGACACAAGAAACTGAATTGCCCGCAGGGATACTGGGAGAAAAAGCCACTAGTAGGGCGTTTTGGACAGTGTGGGATGGAACGTGTGAAGCCATCCGAGTGTGGTATAGTTTGGTGTGATTCATGCGTAATAGAGAAGGGCATAGAGCTAGGGAATGTCCCACTAATCACGGACAACGTCCCCAAAGTGGCAGGTTGGAGCCGACCCCGATGCAGTAAGTCCGGAAGGAACAGACATTCAGGTGGTAAATTGATGTATGTAGGTAGAGGTTGGGTGAGATGAAATTGCACCCCACCAAAAAGAAGTGACGCAGATAAACGTCATTAAATCAAAAGAGAAGAAATGACTATACAGTGACTGTGGGTAGGAGGGATACATGTTGGGAGCGGGGTGTAAGAAGGCGACTTGTTACGGGTATTGAAGAAAAGGGTACATTAAGAGGGTATGTGCCTTCTCACGAAGGTAATGGGCGCTTGATAAAGAGGGACATATAATGAGACAGTGTTGTAAAACGGTGTGTTTGTGGAAAGCGGGAAAACATGTGTTGGGATTGCCATACTAACAGCAAGGTTTAAACCGTAGGGGGGTGGAAATAAATCTTTGGGATATCGACAGAAAAAAAGCAAGAGAAGGAAACCCTGAGAGAGGTAGGAGGTTAAGAAACAAAATGTAGTAAGGAGGGCGAATGTATACCGGTTGGCGTGTAATTGACGTGTAAGGCGAAAATACGAAGACACGAGAAATCAAAGCGTTGATTGACACGGGATCAAACATTGTATAAAATCCGCAGGATTAAAAATATTCAGAATCGCACGCAACTCTAAAACTCTTGTAGATCAAAGATTGGCAGCTGACCGTTCTTCTGATTCAACACTAATTTTGGGGGAAAAATGCCTGGTTATATTCAATGCCTGCGAAAATCAAACCCGGTTACATTACATCACTACCGATCAGACCCGAACAACCGCGAGTCATGACGAACGGATGTCCCTTCGAAACGACACGATGCCTTGAAAGAATATTGGGCCTCAAACTCACACCCAACCTCAAGTGGAGCTACTAAATACGATGAATTTAAAACGATCTGCTCTCTGTACCGTTCCAGTAAGTACCATATCCTTCGAGCTATCCTATACCTTTACAAGAGCCTGATCAGGCTGAAAATGGAGTACTGTTATGATATTTGCGTAAGAGCAGCCCAATTCTCTCTCTCTCTCTCTCTCTCTCTCTATCTCTCTCTCTCTCTCTCCCTCTCTCTCTCTCTCTCTCTGTGACTGGGAGTGGCGAGTATATCAATGCTCTATCCCTTCTACTATCGAAAGTGCTCAGACGAACTACATTCCTTGGTTCCGCCAGGACTAAGCTCCACGGTAAGGACCCGCCATGCCACTTACATAATAGCAAACCTTACCCACATTCGCTCTGCATTTTATCGGTGAGAAATAAGTTCCATTCGAACGGCTTTTTCCCGCAAACCACTTCCCTGTGGAATCGACTCCAAACAGGATATTTCCCCGATCACTATAATCTTAACCTACTCAAGGCTCTGGTTAACCGTTATCTCCCTTTTCTATCCGTATGAACTACCTCTTAACGTAACCCTCTAGATTGAGTGGATCCCGGACCTTGTGCAGCATGAACCTGATTGTAAAAAGGAAAAAAAAAAAAAAAGATTTCATAGTAAAACGGAAGGAGAGGAGTGAAGTGAAAGTGGATAGAATGATACGGGGGTGGGGTGCGGAAAAGTAATTTGACAGCAGATTTATCCGTCCCCGAAATTGGACAGAAACTTGATCATGGGTGGAGATTTTTTTTAATCAGGTTCACCCCAAGCAATGCAGAAAAGCCACTAGGTTCTTCCTTTTGCTTATTTACACCCTCAGAATAGTTTTTCCTCATCTGCTTTTGATGTCTCCTGATCATCTTCTATCGGCTCTTTAATTACTCTTTACATTAATCGCCCAATGCGTTCATCAATGACACCAGTATACCAAATTTCTTTCCTGTTTCTATACGTTATTTATATTATTCGGACTATTGTCCTCATCTTTGTCGTCATATTTATTACAACGTTTCGGCCGTTGTACGCTCCGGCCTTCTTCAGGTGGTTGGAATATCGAACTGAACCCTTTATTTCGCTCACTGGGGTAGACTGTTCTAGTTCCACGTACCATGTTTAATGGATATAAGTTATCAGTTATCTCCTGTTAATTTCCCTCTGAAAGTTCTCCACTGCCTTAACCGGGTATTGAACTCACACTTTTGGGTCCTGTCACTGGATCTAACCAACGTCTTTATCCACTGTGCCATCTGTGTATGAATTTCTGAGTATTATAAACCTAATGTCTTCAGCAACCATTTTTACCAGCGCTCTTATTGCAATTATTTACTGTTATCAAATCGTGTTTTTACCAGAGCTCATATTGCAACTTTTGTTGTTGTTATCGCTTTTCTCTGGCACTCCTTTCTATACGCTTTGAAAACAAATTTTTCTCCTGGTAGATAGGATTTTGTATCTTTTTTTTCCTTTATTTTTTTTATTTCCATTTGGCAACAGTTTATCGAATACAGATCTTATTTTTCTCGCGAACATCATCTCTCCATGTGACAACCCCTAACGTAGGGCTTTTACACTTTATCACCTCTGGCCATTTTGAGAAACTGCCAACGACAATTAAATAATATTATCCCTTCATTGGACCTGCAAAATCTATATGCAGCATTGCCTAAGATCTGCTCGTCTTTCGTCAAGGCGTAAATTTTACTGGTGGTGCCTTTGCCATCACTGCATGATTTTACATTTTTCTCTATTTGTCCATATTTGACCAAAATATATATATATTCTCATTAAAGCTTTCATCCTCGATATACTGGGAGGGCCGATATGGAAGTCTTTTAATGTTCTATTTTGCAGCGATCCTGGTATCTTGCCACCTGTTCGCCGTACATAGAAAAAACTGTTTCATTATCATTCTTTTTGTCCTGTTAGTCCATAATTTGATTCTTTTTCTCTACGATATATTCATCTATTTTTTGCTTTGTTCCTGATCTCCTCAAGCGTCACAGGTAATTCCCGTGTGGTTTTGCACAGCACCGTTTTTATTTCCATTTCTATTCTTACGCCTGTTATTATAGTTTCCTCCAATGGTTCACATAGTTTGGACATGAACCTAAATAACCCATTCGCATGCCCTAACCTCTTTGACGGAAGTTAGCCGATCTTAAATTTATAATTGAATAATATTGTTCACGATCTCTGAATTCAATTTGAAGTCTGTGAAGGAATCCCTTTTGTGGAATCAAGAATAGACAATAACGGTTTGTGGTTCGTCTGAAGCGTAAAACTTCTTCCATGAATGAATCGATGGAACTTTTTACCGCCTCTTTATCGATTTGGCTGTACCCATTTTTCAGCTGACAATAGGGTCCTCGACGCATGTGCAAATCGCTTTTACTTGACTGCTGCTTTCTTTGTGTAATATTACGGCTAGTAAGCCGAAATTACTAGCGTCCCTTGCAGCAGCAATATCCTTATTTGGATCATAATGCACCCGACTTAAGTTTGACGCTAATATTTTTTTTAATTTCCTCAAAAGCACTCCAATAAGAATTTTTTCTTAAAGGAGATCTTAACACGTGCATATTTGGGGTAAAATTACTGTAGTAAGTTCCTAGACAAACGAATGCTTGTATTGCCGACGCATTTGTTGGGGGAGACATGTCCTTTATTGCACTCGACTTCGATGGGTCTGCTTTTTGCATTTCGCATCTATAACCTGTCCCAAATACTTCATTTTAGATTTTAAAAATAATTCACATTTATCCAAACTAATTTCCAAGCCATATTGTTTTATTTTTTTAAAGACTTCTTTATCACGTTCGGCAAGTTGTTCTAGGCTTTCACTCTTAATTAAGATATTATGGGGTCCACCCTTTTCTGATATAAATGGACTCGTCCTGCTGCCATAAAATAGCCACTGTCAGTCAGAGATGAGAGTAGAGGAACAGGTAGAGGAAATAGGGTGGAGAAACAGAGTGGAAAGTACATAGACACTGTGATTGAGTTGACGTTAGAAGTCAGTTACAAGGACGCCCGACTCTAAGGAAGTTTACTTCGAGACTGTATATAGCGATCTTGATTAATACTAACCGGCGTTCCTGGATTTTACTAACAGCATTACCTTTTGTATTTTGTGTAAATACATTTAATTTCTTAGCTTAAATACTTGCGTTTGTCATTTATTGGAGACCGATTTTTCACGCGGAATCTACAACATCTTGGCGAACGAGGATTCGAAACTCACGCGGATAACCCACAACAACTTGACGAACGAGGATTCGAAACTCACACGGAAAGAACTTTTCGTACGCCTAACAACAAACAACTTGGCGAACACACGCGGAAAACTAATCAACAGAAGAAAAATCCTTTCCTCGTCGTTCAACAACAAATTAGCGACAAACAATTTCGAGCAGTAATAATACATAATATTGAGTTATCATGGAATATTTTAAAAATATGTTGGTAGAACTGATAAAGCACCAAAATGAGCAACAATTACAAATGCAGAAATACCAAAATGATCAACAGTTACAGCTACAAGAAAAATGGCAAAAGCAAATATTACAAACGCAAAAAGAAAATCAAGATAGACAAACAGAGCTCCAGGAACTAATATTGAAAGTAGCGGGCAGCAAGCAATTAGATATTGAAAAAGAAGCAACATTTTCGCAAGACGCAGTGTGGAATACCATAGAGATTTTCAAATATTCTCTAGATGAGGACAAAAATTTTGGAGATTACTTCAGAAGACATGAAGACATCTTTAGCATAGACTGTCAAAATTGGACAGAAGGAAAAAAGCTACGTCTATTGCTTAGAAAATTAGGAACTGAAGAATATACAAAGTTCGTGGATTATATCTTGCCAAAAAAGACGAACGAATTAAAATTTGACGAAGCAGTGACATGTCTTAAAGAACTCTTCAGCCCCAAAACATCACTCTTCCATAGCTGGTGGAAATGCCTTAACCTGGTAAAGGGCGATAATGAGGATTATTCCACGTTTGCCGCAATCGTAAATAAACATTGTGACGACTTCAAACTAGCGGAATTAACACCGGACAATTTCAAATGTCTCATTTTTATTCAAGGGCTAGTTTCTACAGAAGATAGCGAAATGCGTAGAAGAATGCTTGCAAAATTACAAAATGAACCGGGTCTAACATTACAGCAATTATCGGAAGATTTCCAGAGATGTTTAAGCATAAAGAAAGACGCAATGGACATTGAAGAATCAGCTGTTTCTCATATACGTAAGTTAAATAAAAGTCTACTTTCTTCACCCTGCCGGAAAGAAAACTAAAATTTTACGACAATGAAAAAATATTCTCACCCTCCCCGGAAAGAAAAATAAAATATTATGATAAGAGAAAAAATACAACATACAGGACAAATTATGACGAATATCGAAACAAATATAAGCCCCCTCCATCAGCATGTTATCGATGTGGAGGATTACATTGGAACAAGGATTGCCGCTTCAGATATAAAAACTGTCATGAATGTGGAAAAAAAGGCCACAAGGTATCCCAATGTAGGAATAGAAAAGATACTAAGAGAATAAGAGCTACAAGGATGAATAATGATAACACCAATGTAAGGAAATATGTAGAACTGGAAACTTTAAACAAAAAGATTAAATTACAACTGGATTCGGGTTCCGACCTCACGATGATCAACTTACAGACATGGAAAAAACTCAACAGACCTACCATGTTACACACTCAAAAAATTGCCAAGTAGGTTACAGGCAAACGAATAAAATTCGAGGGAGAAATAATAGTGAATGTTAAATTTCACGGTAAAACAAAAAACTTAAGATATACGTCATGAAAGATACTGAAAATTTAGTAGGTATCGACTGGATGCAGAAATTCAACGTTTGGGATCTACCTATCAACTCGTTTTGCAAAAAATTAGAGGTTGAACCATCAGATACCATAAAATTGAAGGAAGAATTATACAAGCTATTTCCTGGGGTATTTTCAAGTGGGTTGGGACGATGCAACAAATTTAAGGCCAAAATAGAATTAAAAGAAAACGTCCAACCAATTTTCAGAAAGAAGCGAAATGTACCGTTTGCTACTATAGAAAAAATAGACAAAGAATTGGAGAGACTTGAACAAACTGGGATTTTATCTAAAACAGAGTTTAGTGAGTGAGCTGCGCCGGTGGTTTACGTAAAAAAGAAGTCAGGAGAAATTCGCGTATGCGCAGATTTTTCGACGGGACTCAACAAGGCAGTAAAAGCGCACCATTACCCACTACCGAGCCCAGAGGAGATATTTACAAAGCTCAACGGCGGTAAGATATTTTCAAAAATAGATCTTAGTGAGGCTTATCTACAAATCCCAGTACAAGAAGAGAGTACGAAAATCCTTGGCATTAATACGCACAAGGGATTGTACAAATTGAACAGACTACCATTCGGAGTAAAAGTTGCTCCTGCAATTTTTCAACAAACAATGGACATAATACTAAATCCCCCCAAAAAAGGGGTCTAAGGAGGGGGGTAAAATGGGGTCCACCCTTTTCTGATATAAATGGACTCGTCCTGCTGCCATAAAATAGCCACAGTCAGTCAGAGATGAGAGTAGAGGAACAGGTGGAGGAACAGAGTGGAAAGTACATAGACACTGTGATTGAGTTGACGTTAGAAGTCAGTTACAAGGACGCCCGACTCTAAGGAAGTTTACTTCGAGACTGTACATAGCGATCTTTGATTAATACTAACCGGCGTTCCTGGATTTTACTAACAGCATTACCTTTTGTATTTTGTGTAAATACCTTTAATTTCTTAGCTTAAATACTTGCGTTTGTCATTTATTGGAGACCGATTTTTCACGCGGAATATACAACATAAGGATATCATAAAGATAGGCCATTGTGAAGTCAACGTCATTTAATATCGTATACATGATTTACTGGAAAATGCCTAGTGCGACCTTTAACCCGAATGGCATTCTGTTGAATCAATAAAGAATAAATAATGTAATTTCGCGAATGTATCTTCCGAACTTGGCAGAGGGTAATTACGTTTCCAAACAATCATTCAGTCCTATAGAAAAAATCTGTGCAGACCCTAATTTTATTATTTTTCTTTTTCGCGTAAACAGTAGGGCTTGCCAACTCATTGTAGCCCGTTTTGCTCAATATGCCTACTTGTGCTAATCGGTTTAATTCTTTACCAAAGGAGGCTTTAGCTGCAAAAGGTACTTATCTTTTCGGCCTAAAAATAGGCGTCACATTCTCTTCAAGTTTCAATGTCGCTTTTGCTTTTGTACACCTGCCAAAACTCTCCGGATAAAATTTATGGAAATTTTATCTGAAATTATTTTTTTTAATTTTCCACGCTGCTTAAATTAACACTAATACTATAGCATATCGAATTAATTGGTTGGTTGAAAAAGTTCGGATGATTCATTCCAATGCATTCTGGGTTCGTTTCATAATGATCTTTTTTAATTGTTATAGTTTTGCCCATAAATGTTACATTTGTGTAAAATTCTCCTTCAAAATTTAGTTTATTTCTTGTAATGCAAATTAAAGCAATTCTTTTCACCATCAATAAAGTTGGTCTGCTAATTATTTTCCCAACTTTGTTCATTTATCAATATCATATCTGAACTGATATTCAATTGGAACTTAATATTTTCATTGTTCATCTGTACATTTACAAACTTTCTTTTCATTTTTATTTCTTTGTTTTCCATTTTTGTTGATTTAAATGTATTTTTCATTTTTGACTCCTTTTTACTTTAGGATTTTCTGCAATGCTTATGGCGATTTTTTGCCACAATTAGACGATTCTCTCCTTCAAAATGGACATTCCTTGTAATTCTGTTCAGGGAGGGTCCACATAATATTCCATCCCTCGGTATAATAGGGCAGTTAAATTAATATATCCTAAGGATGTCGGTTGATCCAGATGGTCAGATAACGACAGAGTTGGGTACAGGGAGCCTGCGACAATCCATCGGAGTCCTTACCGCCGTAGCTTTCCGTCTGGTATGTGAATAGGTTAATTGTTATTTTATTAGGGTTTCTTTACCGGTTAAAAGTACCCGTATGGACAAGGTCCACCTTTGCAGGTGGACCTTGTCCATACGGCTACCGAGGGCCGGTTGATCGTGACCGATATTGCTGTGAAAAGTAGTTGGCTTCGAGTCGTTGCGGTTTATGCGCCCAACGACCGGGAGGAGCGGGTCTCGTTTTTTTTTTGTTTTTTTTTTTCGACAGTTGGGGCCGTTCTGGTGAATTCAACGCACCTAGTATTAATGGGGGATTGAAATTCAGTCTTGAACCCCAAGATAGACAGGAGGCGGGGAGCTAGCGGGAAGGCGGATGATAGTAACTTGGTTGATATGATCAGAGCGGGGGATGTGGACTTGGGCACTTAAGTAGCCGTCTACCCAGGTGGCTAGCTACATGGATAGAATGTTAGCTAGAAAGGCCGATGTAGATTCATTAGATTGTCTCACTTTCCACTAATTAGGCTATTCGGACCACAAACTTGTTTATACCCAAGTGCCGTTAGATGGCAGGTCTAAAATGGCTGGCTACTGGAAGTTCAATCTGTCTTTATTGGACAGGCGGGTCTTCCAGGAACAGCTAATATAGTGCAGCGGGAAACAGTGAGGGCGATATCGGGAATAGGTGGTGGGATAATCTTAAGGATAGGATTAGGTCATTCATCACCGAGTTTAGCAAACGGCCCGCGCTAGATAAGGCTAACAAGGTGAAGGCTCTTAAGGATAGTGTTTCCGAGATGGAGGCTGGGCGGATCTCCTAAAGATAGCCTTAACTAGGGAGGCCCTGGAGCGTTTGGCTATCAAACGCTACATGGGCCAGGTAATTAGGTGTAAGTTAAGCAAAATGTCTTCCGAAGCGGTGAACATAGGCGCAGTGTTGCGGAAGAAGAAATCCGTCGAGGTACCAGTCGCTACATTCGGGAGGTCAAAACCCTGGAGAGACGTATTCTGAGGTTGACTGACGACATGTGCGAAGCGTTTCAGCGGCATTTCGAGACCAAGGTTTACCAAGGAGTCTGATCTCCGTGACGAGGAGTTTCGTAGCTATTTGGTTAACTTTCCTCGGCTTTCGCCGACTGAAGCGGTTAGCTGCGAGTAGTAATCACGGAGGGCGAGGTCTACGCAGGACTGAAAACGGTCGGCAGAGGCAAGTTTGCGGATCTGGATGGTTTGCCCTATGAATTGCACTTGAGGTTGTCGCACATCTTTGTCCCGATTTTGACAGTCGTGTTCAACGACTGGTTCCGCCAGGGGTTCGTCCCCAATCGGATCTCGGGGGATGTGATTACGCTGTCGAAAAAGGGCAAGAGATTTAGATGACTCTATGCCCATAACTCTGTTGGACACAGAGTTAAAGATTTTGGCCAAGATCCTGACTGAGAGTTTTCAATCAGTTGCCAAGACTCTGTTGGGACCTGAGCAGACTTGCGCTGTGAAGGGCCTAACAATTCAGATTCGAACTCGACTTCTGCCACTGGATTAGCCTCCTGTATCTCTCCCCCAATATTGTGGTACAGTGAACGGGAAGCTAGTGTGCGCTTTTGCGCTGTCTTGGTGGGTTCGTCAGGGTTGTCCACTGTCGCCCTCGTATTCTGGGGTGAAACGAATTGTGTTTCTATCACTGCTAGCCACGACTCGAATGGTGATTTGGACGACGCGACAGGAGGAAGTCTTGCGAGGCAATTGTCTTTCTCATCAGGATCTGATGCAATTCTTTGAGCACCAGTTCAAGATGAAGATTAAAACTGATAGAAAACAGTTTTTTCCTTTCGACTAGGTCAGCTTTATTCTTTCTCCACGGCCGTATTTTTTTCCCTTTCTCTATCCCTTAGCGAGAGAGCCTCTTGATTTTGTGTAAGGGCAGAATACAGCGGCCTCTTTCTTTTTTAAGGGTTGGACTTGTCCTACTAACATCAGTTATGTTTATTTGGTTTGTTTCGATATTTTGTTTGTTTTGGGGCTCATCCCCTCTCCTCTCGTTGTGAACCATCAGATTTTTATGTATAAATATTTTATAATCAGAAATTTTTATGTCACGGGGTGCGTTTTGTAGGCCCCCTGAGTGTATGCGGTATTATGGTATTATGGTGTATGGAGGATTGATTGGTGACAGATAAGTTCTTGTTGTGAATGTGAAAATTGTAATGAGTGAATGGGCCGTAAATCGGTTTAGCTAGGTATAAGATAGTGAAAACCAGCCTCAACCCATTCCCACTTTTTTCAGGCCTTGTGCCAAAATTGTAAATTTTTACAAAAAATCTACTCAGTTGAATAAATTTTTCTTAAAGCCTACACCTGCGTACTTTTGTCATTACAATTTATTCATCTGAGAATACCTCTCCAAAATGGAACAATTAATGCGCCCACAGCGGTTCGACTTACGACCTGATACTATAGACTCTGAAACGCGCTGAACGCTTTGGCGAGTGACGTTCGAAATCTTCTTACAAGTAGTACATGAAGAAACCCCACATCGGCCATTGAACAAGCTTGGACTCTTAACTAATTATATATTCCACACAGTGCATGAAATAATCCTGTACTGTCCAGCTTAGGAGGGGGTAATGAACATGATACAAGCTACTTAACAGAAACCAAAGAATGAAATCCTCTTGCGACATAAACTGGCTACCTGACGCCAACTAAATGGTGAATCGCTGGAACAGTACTTAAAAGAATTAAGACTGTAACCTCCGGCCAATGAATGCCAAAGAAATTCGATATGAGCATATTCTAGATGCTTTTATCAACGGTCTACAGAATGCTCAGGTAAGGCAAAGACTCCTTGAAAATGCCAATCTAAATTTAAAAACAGCTTACGAGCAGGCCAATACGTTTGAGGTAACCCAAAAACAATCCGTATTCTACTTACAGACTGATACTGGTCGGTGCTGTTCCAAATGCTCACTATTCTCATTTACTCTCTTCTTCTTACGTACATGATTTGCCAAGTCTTTTCTCTGTAACCTCTCTTTCTAAGCAGAAAATTCCAGGCACTCAAAACTCTTCAGAACGACCTACCACTGCTACTGTCACAGGTTGTAAATGCTACTTTTGTGGACTCAGTCAGCACCTTCGGTCCTCTTGTCCAGCTAGAGATGCTAGGTGTCACAAATGTTTGGACATTTTTCAAAAGTTTGTCAGTTCACACCCTCTAAAAATAAGACTTCTTCTGCCACCGTATCAGCTGCTTCTCCGGATTGCCTTTCAAAAAACAATGCAGATTACAGTTAATGGCGTTGCTACTGATGCACTAAGTGACACCGGCAGTTCTGATAGTAATATTAATTTCAGCATTGAGAAGTTTAATCAGTGAAAGATTTTCCCCTGTTCTACTTGCGTGTCTATGGCAAATGCTTCTCTGTCATCATCAGTGATTGGATGCTGCCTGGTTAGCTTACAGTTAAGAAACACTTTATATAGAAACATCGAAACTCTCGATAATGAAGAACCTCTGCAGTGATGTGATACTGGGGCATGACTTTCTACAACATCATTCTCGTATTGAGATTCCTTTTAGAGGACCCAAACCAGCCCTCAGTATTTGTGGATTAACAGAAATCAATGTCCCGTATCCGTCACTCTTCAATAACTCATCTCCAGACGACTGTAAGCCTATAGCAATGAAATGAAGACGGTGCTTACTTGAGGAAAAACAATTTATAAAAACTGAAATTACGAGAATGTTCGACGAAGGAACCATTGACACAAGTGAGTCTCCATAAAGGGCACAGGTATTAGTAACATCTTCTGAAAACCACAAAAGGAGATTAGAAATTGATTATTCTCAAGCCATAAATAGGTTCAGCCTATTAGACGCTTACCCGCTACCATGGATAGACGAAATCATCAATGAAATTGACAAATATAAAGTGTACAACACGCTAGATCACAGAAGCGCCTCTCACCAAGTGGCTATTAAACCAGCAGATTGGGCCTACACAGCTTTTAAGGCAAATAGTCGACTCTATCAGTTTAAAAGGGTACTATTCGGGGTAACGAATGGCGTTGCCAGCTCCTAGCTAATTATGGCTAAAATTATTAGTGACGAAAGATTGGAAGGCACTTTCGCATACATTAACAACGTAACTGTATGCGAATGCAACCATCCAGATTACAATTGTGAATAAAAACAATTCATGGCAGCTATTGAGAAATGTAATCTCACGTTAAATACCGACAAATGTTTTTTTGTTTTTTTTTTGGCTGGGGCATAGAGACCATTAATTTACTGGGATACACCGTGAATAAAGTTTCTGTCACCAGATCCGGAATGATTGAAGCCTCTACTAAACTTGCCAATTCCTAGTAATATGCGTGCTCTAAAACGAGATACGGGTATGTATGCATATTACTCCCAGTGGATGGTTCTTTATCAGATAAAATACATCCATTGGTATAAGCGGATAGTTTTCCTCTTTCTTCAGCTCCAATAGAGGCTTTTAAACATCTTAAAAGGGATATAACCAACTCAGCAGTTACGGCTATAGATCCCGCCATTCAGAGGCAGAAATTGTACAGTCAGATGCATCTGTCTCTCGTGATAGAGACAGATGCATCTGATTATGCAATTTCTGCCTCTGTTGCATTTTTACAGGGACTTGATACGTTCGGAACAGGGACACTCAGCAATTGAAAAAGAAGACTATGCTATAGTGGAAGCACTCAGAAAATGGAGGCACTCAGAAAATGGAGGCACTACTTGATAGGACGACATTTTCGATTAATCACTGATCAAAAGTTGTTACATTTAAGTTTAACACTAGAACAACCATTAAAATTAAGAATGGCAAAATAGCGAGATGTGGAGAATTGAATTCTCCTGTTTTTTTTTGTTTTTTTTCTCTCCATTAAATCACTCAGGGCTGCTTTTCCAACTGGAAGTGACTACACCAGTGTGTCTGTGTGTTAGACCACTTGCAAGTTAACCAATATTCGACATCCCTGAAAGACCTCACACACGCAGAAGACGTACCTAAACCTGATATAGCTTACGAGGAGAGGCCTGCATGTATCGGATACTGAGTCCGTATCGTCTCTGAAGTCCCTGAGTGCTCAGAGGGTGCCGGTAGTGGATGATCGCTCGATAGCACAGAAGCGAGCCCATCCCCAGACTGATTCAAAATCAGAATTACAGCAGCTCGCATACAGGAGACGTGTTTTTTTTTTTTATTGTTTTAGGGTTTTTTGTTTTTGTTTTTTGTTTTTTTGACACGAGACGAAGGGAGAATGCCAGTCAAAGCGAGTCTTCGAACCCCAGAAACCCAGAATGCTGACTTAACAAGACGTTCCAGCAGAACCCCGGCAAAATGGAATGAATTCATCCCGTACGACTAAAAGAAAATGGGGTAGAATACTATGAATAATCAAGAGTAGTCTCCCCTTGTTTCGTTACTTTCCTGTTTGAGAGAGCTATTTCTGTTTACTGGGACTATAAAACGACAATATACGCGGACCTTGTTTTCTTAGTTGAATAAAGCTTTCTTAAAGCCTACACCTGCGTACTTTTGTCATTACACTAATATCGCCATCTTCTGAAGCCATCAGTCCTTGTAGAAAAAAAGCACTTAAACATACATTGAGTAAGTTCTTTTAAACTTTTCACTCCTCCAGAAGACTGTACCAATAATTCACCAACTGAATTTATCTCCGAATCCTGAGAAAAAGAATTAGCATTGCCTAACCCCTTTTCCTTTTTCAACAGTAACAATTCGAACATTTTTTTCAAACCGTTGATTTTGTTTTTCAGAGTGTTTCTGGTCCAAACGTCGTTGTTCTTCCAACTATTCATTTTGTTTCTGCTGGATTTTTATGAATTCCACCGTTGCTTCTCCTCCATGTTTAATTTACTGAACAAATAAAATTCTTGTTTTTAACATGTCAATCTGTTATGCAGATTTAATCCGAGGTTGAGTCGTCGCCATCAATTTCTTGGTATATGACTGTAAATTTATTTAAACCCGAATCCTCGCTCAGTGTTGGTATTACACTGGAAATTTGTGTTGTCAAATGATGGTATCCTGCTGGAAATTTCAACATTCTTAGACCAGTCCATCTGGTGGGGGTGTTCAGCTACTCTACAACACAAAGTGCGTAAATTTAACTATCTGGGAAGTGTTTTAACAGAAGACGGAAAATGTGATTCTGAAATCTGAAGGCGCATTGTGATAGTAATATGTCTTCATTCCATTGAATGAAGATAAGACAATCATGAAATATAATGTTGTTTGGAGTAGTAAGGATATAACGCTAGCTCTGCTGGCGATTCTCGTTGACAGTATATATGCTATTTGAAAGAGTCCAAGACATTCTGAAGGGGTGTGTCCATCTCTAAAACAGAGGCCAAAGATGCATTCCAAAAGCTAAGCAAAGTATTAAGAGACAGAAAAAACTTTGTTAAAAACAAAAGAAAGAATTGTTATGCGATATATGTCTTCCTATGTAGAAGTGAATGCTGGACAATTTCCTTAAAGATCAATAAGAGACTAGAAGCAACATAAATGTGGTTCTCCAGAAGTTTGATGAGGATACCATGAATCGAACATGTGAGCAACGACGAAGTTTTACAGAAAATGGAAACAAAAAGGAAACTTATAGTTAACATCAGGAAGAGACAACTGTTGATTCTGGGACACGTAATGAGGAAGGAGAGCTTGGAAAATCTGATACTCACCGGTCAGATTGAATGCAAAAGTGACAGAGAAAAACAACGCATAACATACTTAGTGAGCTTGAGTAAGTAGATGGCAGAACAAGATTTAGAAGAAATAATAGAATGACAAAATTTATTAAAAGCTACAAGGGATAGGAAGTTGTGGAAAGCCATAATCGCCTACTTTCCGCGGGGACATGACACATTAAAGAAGGAGATAATGTAACACACACGGTTTCCTTTTAAAAAAAAAAAAAAAAAAAAGCCAAAATGAAGTCAGATGGCTTATAAAAAAAATTAATAAAAAAAGACGGTTTAAACATTTGAGGAGGGGGAGAGGGAGAGAGGGGGAGGGAGAGAGAGGACGCAGCGAAAATCACTACGAAACGTCGCAAGCCTCTCGCTACTCTGTCGCTATTTCCATGGCAAATGTTCAGACGCGCTACGTTCCACCAGTTCAGGCATTTCCAGCAAAGACATGCCATACCACGTATCAGTCGAATCATCTTCCTATTCCATTGGTAAGGAAGAAGTTCTTCTCAGACAGTTTCTTCTCAAGAATCGATACTTTGTGAAACGGACTCCCGAGAGGATACTTCCCTGATCACTGATTTTAATCTCTTCAAGTTCAGGGTCAACCGTAAAGATATGTCCGACATATCTTTATAAACTACACTTACTTTCTTTTCTTACGGCCATACAACAACCTCACTCAGTAACTCTGTTTTGAGTGGCTCTTGTTAAAATCTAGAAAGAAAATTAAACTAAAGACGGAATACTTAGAAAAAGATCTTGTGAGAAAAAGAACATGGACGGGCTTACGACCATATCACGTTGAAACACCGGTTCCCTTACTATGACCGAAGTTAAGCAACGTCGAGCCTGGTCAGTACTTAAATGAGTGACCGCTTAGGAATACTAGGTGCTATAAGTTTGGATGTGCAGGTGGTGTAACGGCTTTGAATTGTTAATTGGAGAGACGAGTTCCAGTGACAGCTATATTCGTAATATTGACTTAAGCGCAAATACCTTTGGAAAAAGCATGAATCCACCTCTTCTACCCCAGTTATTAGTTAGCTTCTCGAATTGAGAAATCGGAGAGCCGAGATCGAATTCCAGCCGAATCCATTAAATTCACTTATGTGCTAATAACCTTGGGAAAGGTATGTAACTTCTTCTCCTATGGGTAAATAGCATGACAGACCGGGTTCTATATCCTTGGATGGCAACTGGTCTACCGCAGAAAGAAATGGCAACCTACTACCGGAATAAATCTACCTCATCAGTCATGTATTAAAAGATACATGATCGCCTAAGCGTGTATCACGTATGGCACATAACTGACTGACTGACTTTCCAGTCGAATTCATTACATTCACTTATCTGCTAATACCCTTGGGAAAGTTATGAACCCTCTTCTCCCCACCTAACTATGGGTAAATAGCAGGACAGACCGGGTTCTATATCCTTGGATGGAAACTGGTCTACCGTAGAAAAAAAATCTGCCTCGTTAGTCATGTATCGAAAGATACATGATCGCCTAACCGTGTATCATGCATGGCACATAATTGACTGATCAGTAAATCATTATTATCACAAAAAATTCTTACAATCTAAAATATTTTCTGACTTTAGATAATCTGCAAAAGGTTGATAAACCGTAAAAAACAAAACAATCAAGACAAAGAACATGGAATGGACAGAGGCATATAAGTCTATAGAAGACAAAGTAAGTGAGAGACGCGAAGGAGAGAGGAGGGAGAAAGAGAAAGAAGAAGGAAGGTGAAATGTATGATTGGTTTGCAGAAAGGGAAGCAGGCCACGTCAGATAATGAGAGGGGTGGGGGGAGAAAAGACGAGTAAAAGAAAGAGAAAGCCGAGGTAATGATGGTAGAGAAATAAGTTCGTTTTAAGAAAAAGAAAATAAACAATTAAAAGAAGACAAATATGGAAATTTAGAAAAGAAGGAATGAATTAAAAAGAATAATAAAATAATGGAATGAAAGGAATAAAGGAATGGTGATAGCTGGAAAATAAAAAATGTTCGATCGACTAGAAGAATAACGAAGAATAAATAAAGGAGAATTAGGAAGAAAAAAAACGAAACCTATTTATGAGAAAAGAATGAAATGAGAAAAATATGAGATAAAATAAAAGTCTGAAAAGAGAAAAATGTGAAGGAAAAAAACAAAAAAGAGAATAAAAACAACGAAAAGTAAAAGACAGAAGAGAAGAATGAAAAAAGAACGAAAAGGAAGAATGATAAGAGAATGAAAACAAAGATAAAAAAAGATTAGAGGGAAGAATGAGAAAGAAGAAGAAAAACGAGAAAAGAATGAAAAAGAAGAAGAAAAACGAGAAAAGAATGAAAAAGAAGAAGAAAAACGAGAAAAGAATGAAACAAGAAGAAGAAAAACGAGAAAAGAATGAAACAAGAAACTGGTGGGGAAGATGCGAGAAGCAGTAAGAGAAAGAATGAAAAATGAATGTAAAATATTCTCTGGAGATAAGAATGAAAAACGAAGGAAGAATATAAAAAGAATGAAAATGAAGATAAAAAAAACTGCTGAAAGAATGAGAAAAGAAGTAGGTGAATTAAAAGAGAATGAAAGCGAAAAATAGAAGAAAGAGAAAAGAAGGAAAACGAAGAAAAATAATAGTCAAAAGAGAAGAATGAAAAAAGAATAAAGCTAAAAACGAGAAAATAAGGAAGACAAAGAATGAGAGAGAATGAAAAATAAAAATAAAAGAACAATTTTGAAAAATGAGAGCAAAATTAAGAATAATGAGAGAATGAAAATAAACAAAATAAAGGAGAGAAAAAGAATGAAAAAGAAGAAAAATAAGATACGAGAGCGAAAAATCAGAATAAAAGGAAGAGAAAGAATGAGAAGAGAATAAAGGCGAAGAAAAAGAAAAGAAAAAAGAAAAAGGAAGGGAAAGAATGAGAAAAGAATGAAAGCGACAAAAGGAAGAGACAAAAAAGAAGAATGAAAAATAACGAGAGTAAGAATGAGAAAAGACTGAAAGCGAAAAAATAAAAGACTGAAGAGAAGAATGAAAATGGGAAGAATGAAAAATAAAGAAAAAATATGAGACTGAGAGAGAAGAATGAGAAGAGAATGAAGAGAAAAATGAGTGTGAACGAAAAATGACAAGAAGAATGAGAAAAATGAAAGAGGAAAAAATGAAAGATGAAAAAAAATGTCAGAAATCCTTTGAAAATGATATCAAAATCGGTAAAGGTAAATTGAGGAAAAAGAATAAAAATGTGAAACCCGACAAAAGGATTTAGCAACAGAAACTTATTACATAATTAGGTAAATCACGCCATTTCGTTTCAACTTTCACAACTCCCAGGCTAATTTTAACTGCAACCGTTTCACTGGGCGACAAACGCTGTTAAGCTGAATTGTTCAGTCGAGGTCCAGTTGGCTTCACTCGACACAGTGTTTCTCCTATCTTCACTCGGCGATGGACGGTAACCTCTCAGCAGTCCTCCAATCTAAGGGGGATCTTCGAATGGTGAGTTAATTTTTATATACATACATACATACACATACACATACACATACACACACACACACACACACATACATACACACACACACACACACACACATATATATATATATATACATACTATCATTACTATAATTATTATTATTATTATTATTATTATTATTGTTGTTGTTGTTGTTGCTGCTTTTTTCCATTTACTTTATAGACATAAATTATGATCAGATAAAAAAAAAAGTTTTTTGTTTGTTTGTTTGTTTGTTTTTTTTTTGTTTTTTTTTTTTTATACCTTTAATTCGAAAACTGTAATCGGCTTTTATATAAAATAAATTTACCTTGTTCGACTGTTCAGGATCGAACACACAAAAGCAGTTATATTCCAAGAAATTGACTAAAGTTTCCTATTTATTAAAAGACTACGCATTCAAGGCACCTAGTAAGGATCAAATTCACCTCTTTCTAATGGTCCCAAAAATTAACTTGCTACCGCTTACTTCATTTGCTGTGAAATAAAAATAAAAAATATTATAGGCACATATTGGCTAATGGTCGCGTTGTCTCAGAGCAGTGGTTAGCAAGCGACTATAGAAACATGTGTAGGAATTCATCGAAGGTGCTCCATAATTCTTTTCTGCAGGCCATTATTATTATTATGTCGTGGGTTCAATCTCGACAAATGTCCTACACTTGTTGCCCTTCGCCTGGCTAATCTAAGCTTATAAAATATGATCCCTCGCCGAAGGGTAATGATCAATGAGTTACTTTAACATACCATTACTACTTTAGTGGGTTCAATCGTCGTTGTGTTCCCCACAAATGTAAACTTGTGTTAAACAGGACCCGCGACGAGGAGTAAAGGTTAACGAGCTACAATAGCAGACAATTACTACTGTTTATTAAGTTTCATACTTATTAAGTACTCTAATGTTGTAGCTTTGTGCCAGCTATGCTAAATTTAAAAGAAAAACTTAGTAAGACTGTGCATGCTTAGCGTGGGGTAATGGTTAACGAGCCAGTCTTACGGGTCCTTTTTACCAGATAATGTGGTCGCTCCTTACGGAGTGTTGGATACATGTGGTCGTGTGCTAAAATTAAATTAAGTTTTTCTATTTTGGCGCACCAAAGGTAATGTTTCGCGTCCCCGTCTATCCTCACTGCGTGCTCCTTACTGTGGCCTTCTAACAAACTAACATAAGCGTAGTAAAAAAAAAAGTTTGGCTCTTCACCATGGTCAGCAAGCTGGACTTGTAAATTTTTAGTTGTGAGTTGGTTCTCAATGGGTCCTATATATCTTCTGACCTTGCGCCAAACTTACTTAAGTGTAGTAAATAACTTCATGCGCCCATCGTGGTTTAATGGTCAACATTGTGGACTTGTAGAACGTTAATTGTTAGTTCGATCCTCTCTAGTTGCTCCATTTTTGCATCCTTGTGCCAAACTAAGCTACTCTTAAAAAAACGTTAAAAAATACGTCAAAAAACGACATTATTACGTCATTATTTTTGCACCAACCTAATAATAAATAAAACTGTATATATACTATACAATATTTTTTTAAAAAATGCCATCATTCAGACACAATTCATTTTTTAAATGCTATGCCTCTTCAGAACTTAGTTGATCATGGCTCTCCACAGCTTCCATTTTTATTATCTGCGAAATGCTATGAATGCTTTCTTTGCATTCTTCACTGTTCTGGATTCAGGAATATACTTCTATTTGACTAGCAACCACCTAAGGCCAGAGTCTAATCTACCGAGCTTTTTAACCAAAAATAGGAGACAAAGCGAGAAGAGATAGATTCATGCTTTTCCCGGGACATTAGTGCGAAAGTGAACGCAACAATCTAAGCTGGAATTTGAACTCGGCTTGCTGATGCCACTTACCGCACCGTTGACCGTTACCACAGCCGCACATCCACATCAGACACTTCGACCAAATGATGACATGCCAACTGACTTGGAACGAGTTTACCGTAGACAAATTTGAGGTCAAAGTTCATTCGCGAACTGGGCTACTCAAGCTGAATTTTAACTACCTCAAAATCCAGCACGTTTACCTCACAATTCACCGGCGTATTTCCCTGGATCCGACCGACTTAAAATAGGGCCAAAGTAATATTTTGTAAGGTGTTATTTACTCCAAACTGGGACGCGGTTATAATTAGCCGAAAACGCCAACTCATGCAATTAAGTAAGCAATGTCAAGGGGACGAGCATTGTCAACTTACAATTTCTCAATGCAGCAAATATTTTATCGTGCTGCGATCTACTAAGCCAGACAGGTGCTCCTGTCGCGGAAATTAGTATATATACTCCAGGTAAAAATCTGAATTTTATAAGCATCGTGTATGCGTATTTTAACCCTGTAGATTAGCCAATAAGGTACACAGCTACATCACTTTAAGTGTTGTTGCTCTTGTTTCAATAACAAGGTTTTACGGAGTGGAATTACTAGCATAATGTTCAATATGTATTAAATTCAGAATTATTCTTCTCCTAGACTGGTTGTTAACCAAGGCCCAACCTCCCCTGTTATTTAACCCATAGCTGGAATGCAGAGGAGAAAGAGATACCTATTTTTTCAAGGGTATTTGTTGGTTGGTTGATTTGTTTAACGGCATATCAAATCTTTAGGAGTCATTTAATGCCGAAATTTAATTTTCTTAGGAGCTTTGAAGTAATAAAAATATGATATATGTTATTCTACTTTCACAGTAGAATCCATAGTAGGTGATATTCAGCTTTTGTGATTATACATGTTTGTGTGAACAGAATTACTAGAGGCAGTAATATTTATGTTATTTTTTTTATCAGTTATATTTTGGAATAGAGTTTTATTTAAGGAATTACATGATATTATATAGATTAGTCAAGAAAGTCTTCTTATATATATATATATATATATATATATATATATATATATATATATATATATATATATATATATAATGTATTTCTGGTATTTTTACTATTAAAATACATTTTTATACTTCGTAATATTTTTGAAGGGGGGAGGGATTTCCATATTTGCCCATAGATGGAGCACTGACTGGTGCTACCACCCGAGTCAGGGTGAACCTGGGAACAACAGCAATTAAGTGGGGGTTCCACTCTCCTCAACATATCCAAGCCCCCGATTGCTGCCAGATGTAGTTTATCAACAAGTGTTTGTAATGGTAATAGTAATATTAGCCGTTTCCTTATATGGAAACATTCGGCATTCATTGACTAAACAGTCAGCGTTACTCGAGTTACGCTTTTCTCTACTCGCTAACATTCAGGTTGGTATCAAAGTGTAGTATCTGTTCTTCTGATTTCTAATATTAATATTGGTCGTTTCATTACGTGGACACTTTTCAGTATTTCATTGAATGAGAAATCGCTATTATTTGAGTTAGTTTTCTTCATTGTGGTCTTCCACAGTGTGCTTGTCAAACTCTCTGCCTCTGTGTAGAGAGGAACTCAGACGAGGCTATGCCAAAGGGCAAAGTCTCGTCTGGGGTGGTAGACAGCTACCCGACCCCGTTTTTACGGGGTCTACGGTGGATTTTTGGCCAAGCCTACGGGTTCGGATATCCCACAATAAACTCGGTCTTGTGCCACATCCGACCTCGTGGGCCGGTAGGTGATTATATTCAAGCCTTGATCATCGAGCTGGGATCAAAGTATAGTATCTGTTCTCCTCATCTCTATTAGCCGTTTCCTTATAAGGAAATATTCAACGTTCATTAACCAAGCAGGCACTGCTGCACTCGGTTGATATTTATAAAATATTTCTCTTAAAACGATTTTTTTAGAAAAATACTTTCTTAATGGCAGTAACTATCATCGCTATTTCCATCGTTTGAAATAGCGTGAATATTTCATTATTTATTTACTTACATGTGCAATCACTTTTAGCTGTTGCCGCTGTTGAAAGTCCGTAAGTAATGTGGTTTCTGTTATTTTGCACAGTTATTTTGCTTGCGATCATGTATCGTCATTCAAATAATGATTCTAAACTCGCACGAGAGTCATTTTTAACTATTGTTTTCTGCCATATGAACAGCTTTCGGTGAAATTTGAAGTCGACACGCCAGATGCACTTACCTTTCCAGGCACACAACCACTAGGCTACTGATACATTCATGAATACTGCTGAAAGAAAATATTCTTTTGTACCAAACCAACAATATTGGCTGGAATTTGAAGTCGACAGGCCAGATGCACTTACCTTTCCAGGCACACAAACACAAGGCTACTGATACATTCATGAATACTACCAATAAAAATCATTGTTTTGTGCCAAAGCAACAGATTTGGCTGGAATTTGAAGGTCGAGACGCCAGATGCACTTTCCTTTCCAGGCACACAAACACTAGGCTACTGATACATTCATGAATACTGCTGAAAAGAAATATTCTTTTGTGCCAAACCAACAATATTGGCTGGAATTTGTAGCCGACACGCCAGATGCACTTTCCTTTCCAAGCACACAAACCCTAGGCTACGGATACATTCGTGAATACTGCTGAAAGAAAATATTCTTTTGCGCCAAAGCAACAAAATTGGCTGGAATTTGAAGGTCGACACGCCAGATGCACTTTCCTTTCCAAGCACACAAACCCTAGGCTACTGATACATTCATGAATACTGCTGAAAGACAATATACTTTTGTGCCAAACCAACAACTTTGGCTGGAATTTGAAGTCGACACGCCAGATGCACTTACCTTTCCAGGCACACAAACACTAGGCTACTGATACATTCATGAATACTGTTGAAAAAAAATATTCTTTTGTGCCAAACCAACAATATTGGGTGGAATTTGTAGCCGACACGCCAGATGCACTTTCCTTTCCAGGCACACAAACACTAGGCTACGGATACATTCATTAATACTGCTGAAAGAAAATATTCTTTTGCGCCAAAGCAACAAAATTGGCTGGAATTTGAAGGTCGACACGCCAGACGCACTTTTCTTACCACGCACACAACACCTAGGCTACTGATACATTCATGAATACTGCTGAAAGACAATATTCTTTTGTGCCAAACCAACAATATTGGCTGGAATTTGAAGGTCGACACGCCAGATGCACTTACCTTTCCAGGCACACAACCCCTAGGCTACGGATACATTCATGAATACTGCTGAAAGAAAATATTCTTTTGCGCCAAAGCAACAATATTGGCTGGAATTTGTAGCTGACACGCCAGATGCACTTTCCTTTCAAGGCACACAACCCCTAGGCTACTGATACATTCATGAATACTGCTGAAAGAAAATATTCTTTTGTGCCAAACCAACAATATTGGCTGGAATTTGAAGTCGACACGCCAGATGCACTTACCTTTCCAGGCACACAACCACTAGGCTACTGATACATTCAGGAATACTGCTGAAAGAAAATATTCTTTTGTGCCAAACCAACAATATTGGCTGGAATTTGAAGGTCGACACGCCAGATGCACTTACCTTTCCAGGCACACAACCCCTAGGCTACGGATACATTCATGAATACTGCTGAAAGAAAATATTCTTTTGCGCCAAAGCAACAATATTGGCTGGAATTTGTAGCTGACACGCCAGATGCACTTTCCTTTCAAGGCACACAACCCCTAGGCTACGGATACATTCATGAATACTGCTGAAAGAAAATATTCTTTTGCGCCAAAGCAACAACATTGGCTGGAATTTGCAGGTCAACACGCCAGATGCACTTACCTTTCCAGGCACACAACACTCAGGCTACGGATACATTCATGAATACTGCTGAAAGAAAATATTCTTTTGTGCCAAACCAACAACTTTGGCTGGAATTTGTAGCCGACACGCCAGATGCACTTACCTTTCCAGGAACACAATCACTAGGCTAGGATACATTCATGAATATTGCTGAAAGAAAATATTCTTTTGTGCCAAACCAACAACTTTGGCTGGAATTTGTAGCCGACACGCCAGATGCACTTTCCTTTCCAGGCACACAAACCCTAGGCTACGGATACATTCATGAATACTACCAATAAAAATCATAGTTTTGTGCAAAGCAACAGATTTGGCTGGAATTTGAAGGTCGAGACGCCAGATGCACTTTCTTTTCCAGGCACACAAACACTAGGCTACTGATACATTCATGAATACTGCTGAAAAGAAATATTCTTTTGTGCCAAACCAACAATATTGGCTGGAATTTGTAGCCGACACGCCAGATGCACTTTCCTTTCCAAGCACACAAACCCTAGGCTACGGATACATTCGTGAATACTGCTGAAAGAAAATATTCTTTTGCGCCAAAGCAACAAAATTGGCTGGAATTTGAAGGTCGACACGCCAGACGCACTTTCCTTACCACGCACACAACACCTAGGCTACTGATACATTCATGAATACTGCTGAAAGACAATATTCTTTTGTGCCAAACCAACAATATTGGCTGGAATTTGAAGGTCGACACGCCAGATGCACTTACCTTTCCAGGCACACAAACACTAGGCTACTGATACATTCATAAATACTGCTGAAAGAAAATATTCTTTTGTGCCAAACCAACAACTTTGGCTGGAATTTGAAGTCGACACGCCAGATTCAATTACTTTTAGAGGCACGCAACCACTAGGCTACTGATACATGCAGGAATACTGCTGAAATAAAATATTCTTTTGTGCCAAACCAACAATATTGGCTGGAATTTGAAGTCGACACGCCAGATGCACTTACCTTTCCAGGCACACAACCACTAGGCTACTGATACATTCAGGAATACTGCTGAAAGAAAATATTCTTTTGCGCCAAAGCAACAACATTGGCTGGAATTTGCAGGTCAACACGCCAGATGCACTTACCTTTCCAGGCACACAACACTCAGGCTACGGATACATTCATGAATACTGCTGAAAGAAAATATTCTTTTGTGCCAAACCAACAAATTTGGCTGGAATTTGTAGCCGACACGCCAGATGCACTTACCTTTCCAGGAACACAATCACTAGGCTACTGATACATTCAAGAAAACTGCTGAAAGAAAATATTCTTTTGTGCCAAACCAACAACTTTGGCTGGAATTTGTAGCCGACACGCCAGATGCACTTACCTTTCCAGGAACACAATCACTAGGCTACGGATACATTCATGAATATTGCTGAAAGAAAATATTCTTTTGTGCCAAACCAACAACTTTGGCTGGAATTTGTAGCCGACACGCCAGATGCACTTTCCTTTCCAGGCACACAAACCCTAGGCTACGGATACATTCATGAATACTACCAATAAAAATCATAGTTTTGTGCAAAGCAACAGATTTGGCTGGAATTTGAAGGTCGAGACGCCAGATGCACTTTCCTTTCCAGGCACACAAACACTAGGCTACTGATACATTCATGAATACTGCTGAAAAGAAATATTTTTTTGTGCCAAACCAACAATATTGGCTGGAATTTGTAGCCGACACGCCAGATGCACTTTCCTTTCCAAGCACACAAACCCTAGGCTACGGATACATTCATGAATTCTGCTGAAAGAAAATATTCTTTTGCGCCAAAGCAACAAAATTGGCTGGAATTTGAAGGTCGACACGCCAGACGCACTTTCCTTACCAGGCACACAACACCTAGGCTACTGATACATTCATGAATACTGCTGAAAGACAATATTCTTTTGTGCCAAACCAACAATATTGGCTGGAATTTGAAGGTCGACATGCCAGATGCACTTACCTTTCCAGGCACACAAACACTAGGCTACTGATACATTCATGAATACTGCTGAAAGAAAATATTCTTTTGTGCCAAATCAACAATATTGGCTGGAATTTGTAGCTGACACGCCAGATGCACTTTCCTTTCAAGGCACACAACCCCTAGGCTACGGATACATTCATGAATACTGCTGAAAGAAAATATTCTTTTGCGCCAAAGCAACAACATTGGCTGGAATTTGCAGGTCAACACGCCAGATGCACTTTCCTTTACAGGCACACAACACCTAGGCTACTGATACATTGATGAATACTGCTGAAAGACAATATTCTTTTGTGCCAAACCAACAACTTTGGCTGGAATTTGAAGTCGACACGCCAGATTCAATTTCCTTTAGAGGCACGCAAGCACTAGGCTACTGATACATTCAGGAATACTGCTGAAAGAAAATATTCTTTTGTGCCAAACCAACAATATTGGCTGGAATTTGTAGCCGACACGCCAGATGCACTTTCCTTTCCAAGCACACAAACCCTAGGCTACGGATACATTCGTGAATACTGCTGAAAGAAAATATTCTTTTGCGCCAAAGCAACAAAATTGGCTGGAATTTGAAGGTCGACACGCCCCACGCACTTTCCTTACCAGGCACACAACACCTAGGCTACTGATACATTCATGAATACTGCTGAAAGACAATATTCTTTTGTGCCAAACCAACAATATTGGCTGGAATTTGAAGGTCGACACGCCAGATGCACTTACCTTTCCAGGCACACAACCCCTAGGCTACTGATACATTCATGAATACTGCTGAAAGAAAATATTCTTTTGTGCCAAATCAACAATATTGGCTGGAATTTGTAGCTGACACGCCAGATGCACTTTCCTTTCAAGGCACACAACCCCTAGGCTACGGATACATTCATGAATACTGCTGAAAGAAAATATTCTTTTGCGCCAAAGCAACAACATTGGCTGGAATTTGCAGGTCAACACGCCAGATGCACTTCCCTTTACAGGCACACAACACCTAGGCTACTGATACATTCATGAATACTGCTGAAAGAAAATATTCTTTTGTGCCAAACCAAAAACTTTGGCTGGAATTTGAAGGTCGACACGCCAGATGCACTTACCTTTCCAGGAACACAATCACTAGACTAATGATACATTCAAGAAAACTGCTGAAAGAAAATATTCTTTTGTGCCAAACCAACAACTTTCGCTGAAATTTGTAGGCGACACGCCAGATGCACTTACCTTTCCAGGAACACAATCACTAGGCTACTGATACATTCATGAATACTGCTGAAAGAAAATATTCTTTTGTGCCAAACCAACAACTTTGGCTGAAATTTGTAGCCGACACGCCAGATGCACTTACCTTTCCAGGCACACAACCCCTAGGCTACTGATACATTCATGAATACTGCTGAAAGAAAATATTCTTTTGTGCCAAACCAACAACTTTGGCTGGAATTTGTAGCCGACACGCCAGATGCACTTACCTTTCCTGGTACACAACCCGTAGGCTATTGATACATTCATGAATACAGCTGAAAGAAAATATTCTTTTCTGCCAAACCAACAACTTTCGCTGGAATTTGTAGCCGACACGCCAGATGCACTTACCTTTCCTGGTACACAACCCGTAGGCTATTGATACATTCATGAATACTGCTGAAAGAAAATATTCTTTTCTGCCAAACCAACAACTTTGGCTGGAATTTGTAGCCGACACGCCAGATGCACTTACCTTTCCAGGAACACAATCACTAGGCTACTGATACATTCATGAATACTGCTGAAAGAAAATATTCTTTTGTGCCAAACCAACAACTTTGGCTGGAATTTGAAGGTCGACACGCCAGATGCACTTACCTTTCCAGAAACACAATCACTAGGCTACTGATACATTCAAGAAAACTGCTGAAAGAAAATATTCTTTTGTGCCAAACCAACAACTTTGGCTGGAATTTGTAGCCGACACGCCAGATGCACTTACCTTTCCAGGAACACAATCACTAGGCTACTGATACATTCATGAATACTGCTGAAAGAAAATATTCTTTTGTGCCAAACCAACAACTTTGGCTGAAATTTGTAGCCGACACGCCAGATGCACTTACCTTTCCAGGCACACAACCCCTAGGCTACTGATACATTCATGAATACTGCTGAAAGAAAATATTCTTTTGTGCCAAACCAACAACTTTGGCTGGAATTTGTAGCCGACACGCCAGATGCACTTACCTTTCCTGGTACACAACCCGTAGGCTATTGATACATTCATGAATACAGCTGAAAGAAAATATTCTTTTCTGCCAAACCAACAACTTTCGCTGGAATTTGTAGCCGACACGCCAGATGCACTTACCTTTCCTGGTACACAACCCGTAGGCTATTGATACATTCATGAATACTGCTGAAAGAAAATATTCTTTTCTGCCAAACCAACAACTTTGGCTGGAATTTGTAGCCGACACGCCAGATGCACTTACCTTTCCAGGAACACAATCACTAGGCTACTGATACATTCATGAATACTGCTGAAAGAAAATATTCTTTTGTGCCAAACCAACAACTTTGGCTGGAATTTGAAGGTCGACACGCCAGATGCACTTACCTTTCCAGAAACACAATCACTAGGCTACTGATACATTCAAGAAAACTGCTGAAAGAAAATATTCTTTTGTGCCAAACCAACAACTTTGGCTGGAATTTGTAGCCGACACGCCAGATGCACTTACCTTTCCAGGAACACAATCACTAGGCTACTGATACATTCATGAATACTGCTGAAAGAAAATATTCTTTTGTGCCAAACCAACAACTTTGGCTGAAATTTGTAGGCGACACGCCAGATGCACTTACCTTTCCAGGCACACAACCCCTAGGCTACTGATACATTCATGAATACTGCTGAAAGAAAATATTCTTTTGTGCCAAACCAACAACTTTGGCTGGAATTTGAAGGTCGACACGCCAGATGCACTTACCTTTCCAGGAACACAATCACTAGGCTACTGATACATTCAAGAAAACTGCTGAAAGAAAATATTCTTTTGTGCCAAACCAACAACTTTGGCTGGAATTTGTAGCCGACATGCCAGATGCACTTACCTTTCCTGGTACACAACCCGTAGGCTACTGATACATTCATGAATACTGCTGAAAGAAAATATTCTTTTGTGCCAAACCAACAACTTTGGCTGAAATTTGTAGGCGACACGCCAGATGCACTTACCTTTCCAGGAACACAATCATTGGCTACTGATACATTCATGAATACTGCTGAAAGAAAATATTCTTTTGTGCCAAACCAACAACTTTGGCTGAAATTTGTAGCCGACACGCCAGATGCACTTACCTTTCCAGGCACACAACCCCTAGGCTACTGATACATTCATGAATACTGCTGAAAGAAAATATTCTTTTGTGCCAAACCAACAACTTTGGCTGGAATTTGTAGCCGACACGCCAGATGCACTTACCTTTCCTGGTACACAACCCGTAGGCTATTGATACATTCATGAATACAGCTGAAAGAAAATATTCTTTTCTGCCAAACCAACAACTTTCGCTGGAATTTGTAGCCGACATGCCAGATGCACTTACCTTTCCTGGTACACAACCCGTAGGCTACTGATACATTCATGAATACTGCTGAAAGAAAATATTCTTTGGTGCCAAACCAACAACTTTGGCTGGAATTTGTAGCCGACACGCCAGATGCACTTACCTTTCCAGGAACACAATCACTAGGCTACTGATACATTCATGAATACTGCTGAAAGAAAATATTCTTTTGTGCCAAACCAACAACTTTGGCTGAAATTTGTAGGCGACACGCCAGATGCACTTACCTTTCCAGGCACACAACCCCTAGGCTACTGATACATTCATGAATACTGCTGAAAGAAAATATTCTTTTGTGCCAAACCAACAACTTTGGCTGGAATTTGAAGGTCGACACGCCAGATGCACTTACCTTTCCAGGAACACAATCACTAGGCTACTGATACATTCAAGAAAACTGCTGAAAGAAAATATTCTTTTGTGCCAAACCAACAACTTTGGCTGAAATTTGTAGGCGACACGCCAGATGCACTTACCTTTCCAGGCACACAACCCCTAGGCTACTGATACATTCATGAATACTGCTGAAAGAAAATATTCTTTTGTGCCAAACCAACAACTTTGGCTGGAATTTGTAGCCGACACGCCAGATGCACTTACCTTTCCTGGTACACAACCCATAGGCTATTGATACATTCATGAATACAGCTGAAAGAAAATATTCTTTTCTGCCAAACCAACAACTTTCGCTGGAATTTGTAGCCGACACGCCAGATGCACTTACCTTTCCTGGTACACAACCCGTAGGCTATTGATACATTCATGAATACTACTGAAAGAAAATATTCTTTTCTGCCAAACCAACAACTTTGGCTGGAATTTGTAGCCGACACGCCAGATGCACTTACCTTTCCAGGAACACAATCACTAGGCTACTGATACATTCAGGAATACTGCTGAAAGAAAGTATTCTTTTGTGCCAAACCAACAACTTTGGCTGGAATTTGAAGGTCGACACGCCAGATGCACTTACCTTTCCAGAAACACAATCACTAGGCTACTGATACATTCAAGAAAACTGCTGAAAGAAAATATTCTTTTGTGCCAAACCAACAACTTTGGCTGGAATTTGTAGCCGACACGCCAGATGCACTTACCTTTCCAGGAACACATTCACTAGGCTACTGATACATTCATGAATACTGCTGAAAGAAAATATTCTTTTGTGCCATACCAACAACTTTGGCTGAAATTTGTAGGCGACACGCCAGATGCACTTACCTTTCCAGGCACACAACCCCTAGGCTACTGATACATTCATGAATACTGCTGAAAGAAAATATTCTTTTGTGCCAAACCAACAACTTTGGCTGGAATTTGAAGGTCGACACGCCAGATGCACTTACCTTTCCAGGAACACAATCACTAGGCTACTGATACATTCAAGAAAACTGCTGAAAGAAAATATTCTTTTGTGCCAAACCAACAACTTTGGCTGGAATTTGTAGCCGACATGCCAGATGCACTTACCTTTCCTGGTACACAACCCGTAGGCTACTGATATATTCATGAATACTGCTGAAAGAAAATATTCTTTTGTGCCAAACCAACAACTTTGGCTGAAATTTGTAGGCGACACGCCAGATGCACTTACCTTTCCAGGAACACAATCACTAGGCTACTGATACATTCATGAATACTGCTGAAAGAAAATATTCTTTTGTGCCAAACCAACAACTTTGGCTGAAATTTGTAGCCGACACGCCAGATGCACTTACCTTTCCAGGCACACAACCCCTAGGCTACTGATACATTCATGAATACTGCTGAAAGAAAATATTCTTTTGTGCCAAACCAACAACTTTGGCTGGAATTTGTAGCCGACACGCCAGATGCACTTACCTTTCCTGGTACACAACCCGTAGGCTATTGATACATTCATGAATACAGCTGAAAGAAAATATTCTTTTCTGACAAACCAACAACTTTCGCTGGAATTTGTAGCCGACATGCCAGATGCACTTACCTTTCCTGGTACACAACCCGTAGGCTACTGATACATTCATGAATACTGCTGAAAGAAAATATTCTTTTGTGCCAAACCAACAACTTTGGCTGGAATTTGTAGCCGACACGCCAGATGCACTTACCTTTCCAGGAACACAATCACTAGGCTACTGATACATTCATGAATACTGCTGAAAGAAAATATTCTTTTGTGCCAAACCAACAACTTTGGCTGGAATTTGAAGGTCGACACGCCAGATGCACTTACCTTTCCAGGAACACAATCACTAGGCTACTGATACATTCAAGAAAACTGCTGAAAGAAAATATTCTTTTGTGCCAAACCAACAACTTTGGCTGAAATTTGTAGGCGACACGCCAGATGCACTTACCTTTCCAGGAACACAATCACTAGGCTACTGATACATTCATGAATACTGCTGAAAGAAAATATTCTTTTGTGCCAAACCAACAACTTTGGCTGGAATTTGTAGCCGACACGCCAGATGCACTTACCTTTCCAGGCACACAACCCCTAGGCTACTGATACATTCATGAATACTGCTGAAAGAAAATATTCTTTTGTGCCAAACCAACAACTTTGGCTGGAATTTGTAGCCGACACGCCAGATGCACTTACCTTTCCTGGTACACAACCCGTAGGCTATTGATACATTCATGAATACAGCTGAAAGAAAATATTCTTTTCTGCCAAACCAACAACTTTCGCTGGAATTTGTAGCCGACACGCCAGATGCACTTACCTTTCCTGGTACACAACCCGTAGGCTATTGATACATTCATGAATACTGCTGAAAGAAAATATTCTTTTCTGCCAAACCAACAACTTTGGCTGGAATTTGTAGCCGACACGCCAGATGCACTTACCTTTCCAGGAACACAATCACTAGGCTACTGATACATTCATGAATACTGCTGAAAGAAAATATTCTTTTGTGCCAAACCAACAACTTTGGCTGGAATTTGAAGGTCGACACGCCAGATGCACTTACCTTTCCAGGAACACAATCACTAGGCTACTGATACATTCAAGAAAACTGCTGAAAGAAAATATTCTTTTGTGCCAAACCAACAACTTTGGCTGGAATTTGTAGCCGACACGCCAGATGCACTTACCTTTCCAGGAACACAATCACTAGGCTACTGATACATTCATGAATACTGCTGAAAGAAAATATTCTTTTGTGCCAAACCAACAACTTTGGCTGGAATTTGTAGCCGACACGCCAGATGCACTTACCTTTCCTGGTACACAACCCGTAGGCTACTGATACATTCATGAATACTGCTGAAAGAAAATATTCTTTTGTGCCAAACCAACAACTTTGGCTGGAATTTGTAGCCGACATGCCAGATGCACTTACCTTTCCTGGTACACAACCCGTAGGCTACTGATACATTCATGAATACTGCTGAAAGAAAATATTGTTTTGTGCCAAACCAACAACTTTGGCTGGAATTTGTTGCCGACACGCCAGATGCACTTACCTTTCCAGGCACACAACCCCTAGGCTACTGATACATTCATGAATACAGCTGAAAGAAAATATTCTTTTCTGCCAAACCAACAACTTTCGCTGGAATTTGTAGCCGACACGCCAGATGCACTTACCTTTCCTGGTACACAACCCGTAGGCTATTGATACATTCATGAATACTGCTGAAAGAAAATATTCTTTTGTGCCAAACCAACAACTTTGGCTGGAATTTGTAGCCGACACGCCAGATGCACTTACCTTTCCTGGTACACAACCCGTAGGCTATTGATACATTCATGAATACAGCTGAAAGAAAATATTCTTTTCTGCTAAACCAACAACTTTGGCTGGAATTTGTAGCCGACATGCCAGATGCACTTACCTTTCCAGGCACACAATCACTAGGCTACTGATACATTCATGAATACTGCTGAAAGAAAATATTCTTTTGTGCCAAACCAACAACTTTGGCTGGAATTTGTAGCCGACACGCCAGATGCACTTACCTTTCCAGGTACACAATCACTAGGCTACTGATACATTCATGAATACTGCTGAAAGAAAATATTCTTTTGTGCCAAACCAACAAATTTGGCTGGAGTTTGTAGCCGACACGCCAGATGCACTTACCTTTCCAGGTACACAATCACTAGGCTACGGATACATTCATGAATACTGCTGAAAGAAAATATTCTTTTGTGCCAAACCAACAACTTTGGCTGGAATTTGTAGCCGACACGCCAGATGCACTTACCTTTCCAGGCACATAACCACTAGGCTACTGATACATTCCTGAATACTGCTGAAAGAAAATATTCTTTTGTGCCAAACCAACAACTTTGGCTGGAATTTGTAGCCGACACGCCAGAGGCACTTACCTTTCCAGGCACATAACCACTAGGCTACGGATACTTTCATCAATAATGCTGAAAGAAAATATTCTTTTGTGCTAAACCAACAACATTGGCTGGAATTTGTAGCTGACACGCCAGATGCACTTACCTTTCCAGGCACATAACCACTAGGCTACTGATACATTCATGAATACTGCTGAAAGAAAATATTCTTTTCTGCCAAACCAACAACATTGGTTGGAATTTGTAGCCGACACGCCAGATGCACTTACCTTTCCAGGCACATAACCACTAGGCTAAATTTTGAAAGCATTTATAAGACTTAGTTTGTTGTGTGAAACAGGGAAAGCCGTTGTATATATTTAGACGATTTAAATTAAGTAGCACAAACGAAAATCGATTGTGATATATTTATAAGACTTCGCATATAATACGACACAGGAATAGCCGTTATGATATATTTATAAGAATTAGCTTGTGATGCGATAAAAGAAAAAACCGTTATTATATATTTATAAAACTGCACTTGTAATAAAACAGAGGAATAGCTGTTATGATACATTTGTAGGACTTAGCTCGTAATACGACAGAGGAATAGCTGTTATGATACATTTGTAGGACTTAGCTCGTAATACGACAGAGGAATAGCTGTTATGATACATTTGTAGGACTTAGCTCGTAATACGACAGAGGAATAGCTGTTATGATATATTTGTAGGACTTAGCTCGTAATACGACAGAGGAATAGCTGTTATGATACATTTGTAGGACTTAGCTCGTAATACGACAGAGGAATAGCTGTTATGATACATTTATAAAATTTCCCTTATAATACGAGACAAGAAAAATATTGATATATTTCTGAAACTTGACAAATATTACGACACAGGAATATCCTGATATTATGATATATTTATAAGACTTCGCTTGCAATATGACATAGAAAAGTACGTTATGATATATGTATATGACTGAACTTGTAATATGACAGAGGAAAATATTATATGATATATTTAGGAATATCCGTTATGAAATATTTATAAGATTTAACATATAATACGACATAGGAACATCTGTTACGATATATTTATAAAACTTTTAATACGACACACAAAATTTTCAAGAGCATCAAGTGCCATACGTGATATACGCTTATTCGATCATACATCTTTGGTTTCCTGTCTGACTAGATAGATGATTTTCCACAATAGTTTGTCATTTTATATGATATGGATATGAGTTGAGATGTAATGGATAACGGCCCAGAATGAGAATCCGGCACTTCGAGTTCAAAGTCCATTCAGGTTTGGTACGTTAACTTAAACGCAATTATCCTTGGGAAAGTTATAAATCTATTTCTTCTCTTTCCCTTTAAAAATGTGTTAAATAGCAGTGTTGACTGGACCTTTCAGCCTTGTTTGTCTACCGCAGAACAAACTTTTAGATTGTGAGAATAATTCTTTCTTTTTGCCAAGTAAATATTGTATTAACAATTTTTTTTGAGTATTTTTATTTAACCCATAGGTGCGACAGAAGAAATGAATTTATACCTTTCCCAATGGTATTTTCTATAACAGAATATAACGGACCCGACTGAAATTCGAACCCGGCTCACTGATTCCTCATTTCGAGCCGGTATCCATTACCCTGCAGCGAACAACCATACTTACTGCACCTGGTATTTCCAAGCTATCACCCATCTAGATAATGACCAGGTTCGACGTTGCTTAACGGAGAAATTATGAAGTGTACAATATGGGGATATGTGGACTAGATAACAACTGACCCTAGACTAAAAGTGGTTAAAATTGTAGTAACAGGGAAAGCATCCTCTCGGGAGTCTCTTCCACAGAGTAACGCTTCTTGGGAAGAAGCGGTCTAAGTGGGACTTCTTCCTTACTAATGGAATACGAAGGAAACGAGGATTTGATTTGATACTGTGATGTCGCATAGCCAATCTAAGCTATAAAGGTCGGAACTAATCGCACTAAAGAATGTATCTCGTCTTGGACATTTGCCAAGGAAATGTTCACCCAACGCACCAAGAGTCACTCAAGGTAGAGGTTTACTGTATGAAGTTGTTGTAAGGCCGTACAGGGAAGGATCTATATGGAGGATATGTAGAATAGATAACGGCTGACACTCAAATTGAAGAAGTTAAGATTGTAGTGATCGGAGAAGCATCCTCTCGACAGTCCGTTTCATAAGGCCACAGTTCTGCGGAAGAAGCTTTCTGAGTGGAACTTCAACCTTACTAGTGGAAGATGAAGGGAATGAAGATAGGTCAACTCATGGACTTGCGGGTCCTAGATGTGAATGTTTGAACTTATGGAGCCAGAGATCGTAGTTCACCTGAACATCGCTCATTGGAATCGCGATAGAGTAGAGAAGTCTGCCACGTTTCATCTGTGTGCTCGTGAGGTGGAAAACATTTAATTCCCCCCCCCAAGGCTGCGTAAAAGCTTTTGAACTATGTCAAGGTTGAAAAGGGATGAATTGGCAGCTCCAGTCTCGAAATGTCAGTTACACATTTTTATTCTAATCTGCCTGTTTTGTAAAGATAGCGCATACCAAGAGGAGTTAGGTCCTTAACTGTTATTCATATACAACAACTCTTTTACCGTATAAAATGCACTTATGTGAGACAGGACTATGTTCGTTTTTGGTGCTCTTATTTAGTTTTTATGCAAACTTTGCGTAGGAGTGATACACCTACATTTGCTCTTTCTATAATCGTGGGTTTTTTTCAAATAATCACGGTGAAAATTTTCAGGGTTTTTTTTTTCTTTAATGTCATCAACTAAATCTAAAGACACAAAAATAAAGTAACTCGAGCTACAAAGTTTGTGAATTGCGTGGGGGAGCTTACTCAACTGCCAACAACGCCTGAATAAGAATTTTTAACAAGCTAGGATAACAAAGATGTGTGGGTATTATAATTGATATCGATGGGGAAAGTGATTTCGACGTGTCGAGTTCATTTCACACGCTATTCTATTTCGTTCACTTCGCACTAATGCCCTAGAAAAAGGCACAAATCACTCTTCACCTAGCTATAGGTTTAGCAGTGCAGACTGTGTTCTCTTGTGGGGTAACCAGTCTAGGGGGAGAAAACTCGAAAAATTCCTAAAACCAACTTAAAGAGGGATGGACTCCGTCAGGCTATCATGCCCTAGACGCATGCACTGCTTGCTACGGTTGCAGAAAAAAAGGTGTCCAAATATACTATAATGAAACTCGTGACGTAACGTGACAAGTAATCTGAAACCATTCGCACCTGGAGCTGCACAATCTTCCCTTTCCAGCCCCAACAAACGTTCAAAAGCGTTTGCGCAACTGTGTGCGTGGCGAATTGTTTTGCACCTCACAACAACAGTGCCACCCTATCGCGACCCTCTAGCTATTTTCATGATATATGTTCGAGCGAACTACGATCTATTTGTCCACACATTTACAGCTAGGACCCGCCAGTCCACGTACACTGCGTTGACCCATCCCTATTCCTTTCATATGGAAAAAGTTCTAGTCAGAAAGCTTCTTCCGCAGAACTGTGGCGTTATTGAACGGACTCTCGAGAGGATGCTTCCCCGATCCCTACAATATTAATTTCTTCGATTTGAGTGTCAGCCGTTATCTATCCTACATATCCTTATAATATACACTTTCTGCAACTTCTCTGGACGCACTTAGAACAACATCATTCGATAAAACTCTACCTTGATTGACTCTTGGGCGTTTTATTGGGTGAACATTAGTATAAAAGAAAGTTCGATCGTCACTCGACGCTTCATAATTATGACATTGTTCCAAACTGAATAAATATATGGCATCATAGGCCTAGGACAGTAGTTAGGAGTCTCATTTTCCTGAAAAATATTACTGCAGTGAGTTCGATCCCCACACTAAGCTCTTCGATTATACCTGACGAAAAGTTAGTCAGTTTAAAGCATCATCCAACTGTTTTTTTTTTTTTTAATCAGTTCATCTAAGCAAGACGATAATGCCACTAAGATGCAAGGAGCTGGTGAGAGTGAATGAGAATTTTTAAAAATCTTTAAAAGGAACCGAAAACTCAATCCTAAACAGGAAACAAGGGATGAACCTCTACTCCTGTTCAAAAAACCGGGAAGGAGTGTGAACCGGACGTTAGGCGAACCTATCTACTCCTATTGTAAGAAATGATTTTTTAAAAATAAGAAACGTTAGAAGTTTAGAGTTGAAGTAGACGGAAACAGAAACAAGAGCTAAACTTCTACTCCTCATCAAAACACCAGGGAAGAGTGTGAACCGGACGATAGGCGAACCTGTATATTCCTATTGAGGGAAATAAATAAATAGTAAATAAAATTCCAGTACTTGGCATCTTTCTAAGTGATGAGCTGACACGTTTTTTTTACAGGCTCCCAGAGAGTTATTCACATTATGAAAATTTCGTAGCGATCAAATAAGTACAATAGATGTTGTAGGACATCAAAGCCAAAACTGTACCAATTTCTGTCGGGTCCCCAAAGAGACTTGAGGTCACTTAATGGAAAACGGTACCCTTCCGACTGGCCAGTTCTGGACACATCATCGTTTATTGTCGTTATTCCGTCTATTGGGAAGAACATTTGTTTGAATTCAACGTCTGATCTATCTACCTATTTACGTTTGTTCATATCTATCTATCTATCTATCTATCTCCTCAAGTAGGTTGTTATCTATCTATCTATCTATCTATCTATCTATCTATCTATGTGTTTTATCAATCTATCTGTCTGTCTATCTGGCTATGTCTTTTTTCTATCTATCTTAGACTAATCATATCTATGTCTTTTATCTATCTTAGACTAATCATATCTATCTATCCATCTATCTTAGACTAATCATAGTTTGTTCATATCTATCTGTCTTTTATCTATCTATGTCTTTTATCTATCTATCTATCTGTCTATCTATGTCTTTTATCTATCTTAAACTAATCATATCTATCTATCTATATATATATATATATATATATATATATATATATACATATATATATATATATATATATATATATATACATATATATATATATATATATATATATATATATATATATCTTAGACTAATCATAATTTGTTCATATCTATCTATCTATCTAAGTATGTGCCTATGTATCTTCCTTCCTTCCTGGTGTCACCAGTTCTCACATCGGTACCTATGCTGATGACACGGCTATTTACTACTATCTTAATAATAAGGCGGATTGGTTCGATAAGGTCAAATTGGCAAATGATCTCAAAATGACTTACAATCTGTTGTTAAATGGGGCAAGGAGTGACTTGTTAATTTTAACGCCTCCAAAAACTAATTCACTCTCTTTTGTCTGAGAGAATCCTTTTTGATTTCCATCAGAAATGGCAGATGCTAACCTCATTGCGCCTCCTCGGGCAAGAGGCTTCTGCCGACATGAAGTGGAAAGATGATATTAAATAAATTGCTAGGTTGACTGGTAGCGAAGTTGGTACGCTGTGCCGTGCTAGACAATTTTTCTATCTTAGACATTTATATGTTTACCATTCGTACATGCAATGAATATTGCTGCCATACCAAAATCTGATGCTCCTTGTTATCTATTTAAAGTTTATTGATAAAATCCAAAGAAGAATCTGTAAATTTATTGGTCCTCACCTGGCATATCGGTTTCAGCCACTCGATCACCCCCACCCCACAAACACACGGTAATTTAGCTTTCCTGTACCTTTTCTATAAATACTTTCATGGTAATTGTTCTGATGACTTTATGAATTTATGCGCAGTTCTAGATTGGCGGCAATATCTCATTTTACAGTTGAAATCGCTAGAGGTAACCGTAAGTTCTATGCTAACAGTTTCTTCTCTCGTACTTCTCACTTGTCGGATTTTCTTGCAGTTTTCCCATCAGATTTGATCTTCAAAAATTTTAATGTAATGTCAATCTTTATCTTCTAACTTCATTCTTGCTTTTTGTTTTTCTCGTTCCTTAAAAATATTTTTTTCCAAACCCAGCAGATACACAGCGTCCGCTTTACGGATGCATACCGGCTTTTCGGGTGGTTAACAGTGGCTTATTTCGTTTTTTCCAGGAAATTTTTCCGCTCAACATTGTCATAAGACATGTATTATTCTTCGTCTGTAATCATTTTTTTTTTCAAAAAATGGGTCGTCTTGTTGGGTTTATGCAAAAAAATCACAAATGGAAATAGGGTCAAGTGAATTTTTGTTTTCTGTTCAATCAGGAGGCCCCGAAACATTGTAGTGTTTCACGCAACCAAATGTTTTCAACTGCCTAACAACGCTCATGTGGAGTATCTCTGCGATGGCCTGTGCCGTGTGGCCTGGATTAGTTTTTATCAGTGCTTCGACAAGATCATCATCAACGACTGTAGGCCTACCGGAACGTTCTTAGTCATACAGATCAACATTTCTGAACCTAGCAGACTACTTCCGAATAGTACACTGAGCTACGGTACTCTTTTCATAAACGACACATATCTTTGTTTTTACTCTTTGGACAGATTTTTTTCTTCTTTTTCAGAAATAAAAGCGCGTCTAATGATGAAAATCAATCCTGTTTTCCATATTTTTCAAATTCCCAATCCACCCACGAATTGAAGGTGTTAAAATGTCACCTTCAAAGTATCTAACAATAGATGTCATAATTTTCAGTCACGTATGAACCTAAACCACTGTTTAAACGCAACCAATCGAAAAACTCTACGCACGTTTGTTCCGACCCAGTATGATGGCCAGACTTTAAATTTTGCCTTCTTTGATTTAAAATTACAGAAAAATTCTGTAATCTCTTTTTTTTTAATTTTAACTTTATTTTCATATGTCTTGATACGTTGTTTAATTCCTGGAAGGCATCTTTCGCCATTCCTATGCCCCTTCGAATTTTTGTCTCCCATTTTTCGTCACAACAAGCTTCACGGTACTCTCAGTTATGGCACCATCTCTATAAACGGCTCCTATCTTTTTTGCTGTTTGTAAAACATTTTTTCTTTTCGGTAAAATGAGCATCAGGTGACGACAACGCATCTCATTTTTCCTTTAGGCGTCAAAATTTTTAAAATTCACAAGCTACACACAAATGATATCGAAGAAAACGTTGAGGCATTCCCTCTCAAAATATGTGCCGAACTCGTAGATTTCAGTGACGTGTGAAACGGAATCACTTATTCAAACGCTACCTTTTGAAAAAAACGTTATGAACATTTGCTCCAATCGAATGCAATCAAAAGTGCAAGAGCAGGTCAAAAATTGAATATTACTGCCATATCTATGATGGAGCTGCCCAATCTCCACTTTCCATTTGATAGAGTTCAAAAGCGTTTACGTGGCCTTGTGGGTGATGAATTATTTTCCACTCTATAACATGCTATATTAATTAGTTCCACTGGTTCAGACCTTCAAAGCCAAGACACGTCATAGCAACTACACTTGGGCTAATGATCGTCGATTTCTTTGATTTCTATTAGTTAGAAAGAAATTCCATTCGGACAGTTTCTTTAGAAACAGCTTTACTTTGAGACAGTTTCCCGATGGCTATAATCTCTTCAAGGGGATTACGGCCACACCACCTTGAAAAACCAATCCTCGTACGATCACCGAAAAGACTGGATGTGCGGTTGGTGTAATGGATTATAGATCGAAATTGTTAATCGGAGGGTCAAGTTCCAATTCCATTTAACCATGAGAGAGATATGGATACACCTCTTCCCCAAGATATGGATTAATTAGTAAAACTTTTATCACTAAATCATTATTATCGCCCCCAAAAATAATCCTTACAATCTAAAAATATCTTCAGGCTTTAAATAATCTGTAAAGGGTTGATAAGCTGTAAAAAATGAATCAATAAATTGATGAAAATTGATTAGCTACACAGGCATGTTTTTTTTTTTTTTAGATTTATTTACATTCTCTGGAATATAGATGTAGAGAAACTACCGGGGCCACAAAAAGAGGGATGATTTTATATATTGTTTATAATATAAAATTGATCCCCCACTTTATATCCATATTATAATTTCTTGTTTGTCTATCAAATTCTGATTAGGCATAAATCCACCTTTTCTCGCTCCCAGCAATGACTGAATTAGACTTGTATCAATAAATCATTAATATAAAAAAGTTCTTACAATCTAAAAATATTTTCTGGCTTTAAATAACCTGCAAAGAGTTAATAAGCTGTGATAAACGAATCAATCAATCAATTTTTTCAATTCCAAGGTTAATCGTTTTCTTTCCTACATATCCTCATAAACTGATCCTCTGGCCCCCTCCTCCTCCTCTTACACTTATACAACAACCTCATTTAGTAACATTCTAACTTGTGTAGCTCTCAGGCCTTATATTGGCTGAAAAATCTCTTCTTCTTCCTTGCGAAGATTGATGAAAATTTGATGCCATATAGAAAATTGGATATTATGCCGCAAGTCCATTGCTTTTTTGTTCTTCTATTTTTTTTTCTTCTTTGATTACAGAATAAATTGTCCTTCTAACATTACGTTTTCTCATTCCTAACCTGATAAATTTTACTTTTTCTTAATTTTTATTTCTCTTTTTCATATTGTTGCTTGCTAACAATTTTTTTTAATCGTTTCACCCCAAGCAAGGCAATAAAGTCACTAAGACGCAATGGTTTACGAAGTGTTGGCGGATATGAGAAAAAGAAAAAGAAAAAAAGGAGAAAGAATAATAAAAAGAAGAGGAATTAAGAAGACAAAATATGACATGTGACCCGAGCCTGTTCAGTATCTAGATGGGTGACCGCTTGGAATTACCAATTGATCTAAGATTTGGATATGCCGGTGGTGTAATGGATAATGGCATAGAACCTTTAAGCAGAGAACGGAGATCCAATTCAAGTTGGGTTCGTTATATTCAATTAGGCGCAATTACGCTTGGAAAGCGTAAAAATCTGCCTCTTGTACCCACAACTATGGGTTAATTAGTAAAATCATTGTTATCTTTAAAAGATTTCTTACAATCTAAACATATTTTATGGCTTTAAATATTTTTTAAAAATATTTTTTATGGTTGCAAAGAGTTGATAAGCCATAGAAAACGAATCAATTAATCAATCAAATACTGATTAGCTACATGCCTTTTAGATTTATTTACATTCTCTGGGACATAAATGTATAGAAACTACCGAAGCTACAAAATGAGGGATCAGTTCATATATTGTTTATAATATAGAATTGATCCCACACTTTATATCCGCACTATAATTTCTTATTTATTTATCAAATTCTGATTAGGTGTGAATACACCTCTTCCTATCCCCAGCTATAGGTTAATTAGTAAGACGTATAAATAAATCATTATTATATTTAAAAAATCTTACAATCTAGAAATATTTTCTGACTTTAAATAACCTGCAAAGGATTGATAAGCCGTAGAAAATGAATCAATCAATTTCTTCAATTCTAGGGTTAACCGTTTTCTTTCTTACATAAAATACTCTTCTGGCCTCCTCTTCCTCTTATACAACAATCTCATTTAGTAACAGTTGAGTGGCTCTATGGCCTTTTATTATGAAAAAGTTTTTTTTAAAAATCTATCAGTCCGAATGCCGACGCGTACGTATAGTTTGTCCACCTACCAGAATTGTAATAGGATGAAAAGAATTTGCAGTAAAAGAAAAAAGCTGACGTTTTTACAGATGAACATTTTTTTTCGAAATGACAACACGTGGGAGACGTAATTCTCTCTTGCCTTTTCCAAAACTAGGATGGTTTTGGTTTTCTCTGCAAAACAACATGCTGATTTGAATGCAAAGTGCTCTTGTGGCGTTGTCGGTTGAACATGGGCGTTAGTGGTGTGTTCAGGGCTTCTTCAAAGAGCATGACCTCGAAATGGTTTTGCCTTTCCGCCTTGTTACTGGGCGTCTGCTGAATTTGTTCGCCTAATTTTTATACTTATTGAATGTCTAATTTGTAAATGGTGTTTTCTCTTCGCGCCTCTTTTACTCAATGTTTGTGAATCTGTTTATCTCCTTTGTCATTCTGCTTTGCTTGTGACATTATCCAGCTGATTTATTTAATATAAAATTGATGGGAAAATTCCCGTCGTCATCCTCCCTCGTTAGGGAAATCTTAGAAATGTATCAAAGATTCACTCAGAACATTTTTTGTGTGTGTGTGTGTGTGACTTTCTTCAACTGTGTGCCTGTAAGTGTCTAATAGGCGTGAAAGATATTTACAGTATTTTCTTGCGTATAATACGAGAAATTATGAACGAAAATTAAAATAAAAAGGGGCGTCGTATTATACACAAATACACGTTTTCAGAAGTTTTACTCAGTGTGGAGTTACCTCACTTATTTTCCTTTAAAAAAAAAACTCGCTAGTGGACGCTCCCTAAGCTTACAAATAGGAAGTAACATTCTCTGTCACCTTCTTTCTCCTACTTTACTCAGGGACGGTACGATGTAGGTCGAACACTGGGAAAAGGGTGAACGCGCATGCGCGCGCGCACGCTCGCCAGCACCTTTCCCTTTACTTTCTTCAATGTAACACTATTCTCTAGAGCTCCTGCTACACAATTTCACATACACACACACAAACAATTCAATTTAAATGTTTTCTTCATTCATGTTCGCTGTTTTGTAACACGCCACAATATTCTTTTGTCTATGTATACCCTTGTTTTGATAATACATTCTTATCAACTTTTTTATACATATAAAAAATCATTTTATTACCAGGACTCACATTCCGAGTCCGACATTTTTTGTTGTGGGATATATATAGCAGGTGATACGTGTTTTTGACGCAAACAAAACGACCAGCATACTCCCGCAGCATCAGCTTAAAAAAACCTCTTCTTTGAAAGGGCAAGATTGTAAATCCATTCAGTTTTTGCCCAATAGATAATAAAACACAAAGTAGGCAGGTATTGAGAATAATTGTTTACAAAAACGTATTTGATATGTCGGCCATATTTGTTCTTTGGGAATCAACGTAATTGAATATCTTTTGTCTCAAAGACAAGAAATTCACCGAAATTGATTTTTTTTTTTTTTTAATTAATAAAAGAAATACACATAATCTCTCATGTTTTGATAACATTAATGTTACAACAAAAGCCTAACTGTTATATAATAAATTATGTACTTTTTTTTGAGTTTATTCCTCTTGAAATATGGGTGGGGGTGACAGTCCTCTGCTATGAAGTTATTTCCTATTTGTCTGTTTTTTAAGACGTGTCTAAAATTCGGACAGTTTTGCTCACAAGATAAAGTTTGTCTTTATTTTCTTTTGTTTTTATAAAGTTTTCTTCTCTCTTCGTTCTTAATGAAAAGCCAATATTTTTCATAGTTTCATATCTAGAAATATAATAAAGTCATATCAAACAGAAAAGTATAAGAAGAGAATATATAATCAAAATTGATTTTAAAAAATTTAATAAAGACAATAAACAAGATCTGTTATGCTTTGATAGGCATTAATATTACGACAAAGACCTAACTACCTTTATGAATTATGAATTTTGAGTGACTTCTGCTTAAAAATATGGGACGCACTTCCTAAGATCTATGGTGAAAAAAGGCTTTGAGCGAATGAAGCCTGGGGCAAATATCATCCTTCTTTTGATATTGTGAAATTGCGCTACAGAATCACAAAGAAACTCTACCAAATAACAGAAACCACCTCACATGAAAACTTTCAACAGCAGCAACAACTAAAATGGATAGCACAAGTAACGTGAAGAGAAAATAATGACATAATAACAAAGTTGGTATTCCACACGACTTCAAGTAAAAGATTAGGAAGGAAACCTCCATCAATGCTGGAAAGAGTGATAACAGCTACTGGGCTTTAGGAGAAAAAATAATGACATAATCAAGATTTTGACATGCCACACTACTTCAAATAAAAGGTAAGGAAGGAAACCTCCAGCAATACTGGAAAGAGTGATAACAGCTACTGGGCTTGAGAAGAGAAAGTAATGACATAATCAAGATTTTGACATGCCACACTACTTCAAATAAAAGGTAAGGAAGGAAACCTCCATCAATACTGGAAAGAGTGATAACAGCTACTGGGCTTGAGAAGAGAAAATCATGACATAATCAAGATGTTGACATTACACACTACTTCAAATAAAAGGTTAGGAAGGAAACCTCCATCAATAATGGAAAGAGTGATAACAGCTACTGGGCTTGAGAAGAGAAAATAATGACATAATCAAGATGTTGACATTCCACACTACTTCAAATAAAAGGTTAGGAAGGAAACCTCCATCAATGCTGGAAAGAGTGATAACAGCTACTGGGCTTGAGAAGAGAAAATAATGACATAATCAAGATGTTGACATTCCACACTACTTCAAATAAAAGGTTAGGAAGGAAACCTCCATCAATAATGGAAAGAGTGATAACAGCTACTGGGCTTGAGAAGAGAAAATAATGACATAATCAAGATGTTGACATTCAACACTACTTCAATACTGGAAAGAGTGATAACAGCTACTGGGCTAAGTTTTAAGAGAAAGATTTTATAAATTTCAACTGAAATCAGTGCTGACTGCTCTGTTAATGAATGTGAAATTTTTCCTTATAGGGAAACGGCTAATATTACCATTGCAATTACCATTATTCGACCTCCCCACTAAACAGAATGTGACACAAAGTCTTTTTTTAAGGCAGGGGTGTCCATACACATGAATATGCATACGGGCCAAGAACAGAAATTACCCAGTCGTGCGTCAACAGAAACTCTGGCGTCGATATTTCACCAACCCAGCTTCCAAGAGGAAGGTGCTGCAGCAGGATTGGAATCCCCGGGACTGGTTACCTTGTGCAATCTAAAATAAGGAGAGAGCGAGTATGAGGCTTTCATTCCAAATAAAAGACTTTGAAAATGTGGGCGATCATTCTCATGAGTCAGGTTGTTGTTTTATATTCCTCCGTTTGTTGTCATAATGTATCCAGTTTGAAAATCTCAAACGATCCGAGAAGAATAAAACAATACAAAACAATTATATTGCTATATAAATAGTGTCCATTGGTAATTGTTAATTTTAAGTTTAAGGAAATGTGTCTGTTTCTTAACACTTTGCTTGGTTTTGAAAGGTATCCTTGGCTATCCCAATGCTTTCATAAAAATGATGAGGGGGTAATTTAGCAAAACGCTAAATAAGTTATATTCTTTGTGAGTTTCCTACATAAAAATTTATAGTTGATAAATAAATAACTTCTTTAAGAAACCAGTAAATAATTTAAACGTATAGAATTACTTGGTAAATTAATATGTAACTGTTGAATAAAGATTTTTCACATTATTTACGTTATTATTGAGGACACATGGCACAGTGAGTAAAGGCGTCACTTAGATCCAGTGACAGGGCCCAAAGAGTGAGTTCAATACTCGGTTAAGGCAGTGGAGAACTTTCAGAGGGAGATAAGTGATAACTGACATCCATTAAACATGGCACGTGAAACTAGAACAGTCTACCTCAGTGAACGAAATAAAGGGTTCAGTTCGACATTCCAACCACCTGAAGAAGACCAGAGCGTACAACGGCCGAAACGTTGTAATAAATATGGCGACAAAGATGAGGACAATAGTCCGAATAATGTAAATAATACCTCATCTCAGAAATATAAACAAAGATTCTTCATATAAAATGTTGATAACACTAACCAATCAATATAAAATTTCAAAAATACCAACCAAATACCAATACATTCGTACAAAATGTTACTAATACTACCAGGAGAGTAATACAAAATTATATTAAATCCAAATTAATCTTACAAATAAGTGTTACACATTCTGAAAAATATATCAAGATTCCATAGACCTTTCAACGCTGAAATCACATCTGGTCTAAAACTTGTTTTATACGGTTATAAATCTTACTAATCAAATAACCCTTCTAATTTTTAAGAGAAATAAATTTACGTGATTTTTGTTGCGGAGTAAATAAAACAACCACAGTAACACAAATGAACTAGGCAAAACGCAACAGAGAAGTACTGTAGCCAAGCCCGCTTTTGTGGGAGCTGGGTAAATTTTGACCAGTGGCCCGAGTGGAAACGCTCGGGCTCCCCACAGTAAATTTGATTTTGTATCGCATCTATTGCGGAGTAAATAAGATAGCCCCAGTAACACAAATGAACTAGGCAAAGCGCCTAAAATAAAGAACTCAAAGAGAGTCAGTAGAAGCGCGTCGCAGTCAATCCCAGGTTCGCGGCAAGACAAGACGTCTGTCTTAAGGCAGAGGGTGACAAGACCTCAGTCTTCGGGACGAGGGTGGCTCAGACAGAGTTCTGTCTTCGGATAGAGACTCGGCTGAGAAAAACAGACAAGTACTGTAGCCAAGCCCGCTTTTGTGGGGACTGGGTAACTTTTGATCAGTGGCCCGAGTGGAAAAAACAGTAAAATTGATTTTGTATCGCATCTAGTCTGCAATGGGCCGTTGTCAGATAGTCCGCTGTCTGGCTCGCGATGGTCTTGCTCTCTGTCTTCGGATAGAGTACATCTGAGTTGCAGCTCTGTCTACGAACGGAAACTCGGCTGAGAAAATAGACAATGCAAATTTCCCGATCCTGCGATTACGGGGGCTAGATAAATTTTGAATTTGGCCCGAGTGTACGTACTCGGGTTCCCCACACTAATCTCGGTTTTGTGTCACATCTCGTCTCGGTAGGGAGACTATGTAAATACCCGTCCGTTGGTGTAAGTCGAGAAGAATTCTAATATCATGGATGGTAGCCTAAACAAGACATAATGTTATAACCGCTGGGGAGCGAGGTTAAAAAAAAAAGTGACAACGAGAAATCGAAAGTCATACGATGACGGAAGATTTACTTTTTGCTTCGCTGCACAAGATAACAGTGACGACGAGTAATTAGAACCACGTCGCTTTCTTTGTTTTGTTTTTTTTGGGGGGGTTGTTTTTTGTTTTTTTGTTGTTGTGGTTGGTAGTGGTGGTGGGATTTTTTCTTTTTTTTTTTGGAGGGGGGTTGTTGTATGTGTAAAAAATGAGAAAGAAGAAAAAAACAGATATTCTTTAAATATAAAAAAATTATTACCCCAAGTGGTAAAAATACAACAACAGCAACAACAGCAGTTGTAGGAACTCCAGAATCAACAACAAAATTTAATTGAAATAATACAAAAGCAGAAGAAAACGGAAAATTCCCCAAGTTCTTTTATTCACAAGTGGTGGCAAATGCCATATCTGAATTCACATACACATGATGGAATTACCTTTTCTACTTATTTTAGAAAATACGAGCAAATTTTCAGAGAAGAATGCAGCGACTGGCAAGACGAGAAAAAACAAAACTTTTGTTGAGAAGGTTAGCACCGGTATAACATGAAAAATACTATAATTTTATACTGCCGAAAAAACAGGAGAAATTTGCTTTGAAGAAACAGTAAATATTCTGACTAAAATTTTTGCGAGAAAAGTTTGTTATTCGATACTCGTTGGAAGTGTATGAATCTGACGAAAAAAAGAAGACGAAGATTGTCACATATTCTGGAATCGTTAACAAGGAGTGTGAAAGATTCAAATTAACCGAAATGACTCCGGATATGTTTAAAAGATTAATTTTCCTTCAAAGGTTAACGGCCAAAAAAGATGCACAAATACGTGAGAGAATTGTAACGAAACTTGAAACTAACACTAAAAGAAACTTGAAACTAACACTAAAAGAAATATCGAACGAATGTCAGAGAATCCTAAATCTGAGATGTGATACGGAAGAAACTGAAGAATAGGAATGCGCATTAATATAATCTCAAGAAAAATGTGGAAAAACGAAAATTAATCCACGTTTCAGATGTGGAAGCTTACATCTCAGAGACGACTGTCCCTTTAAGAATTCAAAATGTTACAGGTGTGGAAAAGTAGGACATTAAAAGTCACTGTTAAACTAAAGGAAGGAAAAGTTCTCGCAGAAAAAATTGCACACAGCGTCGCGACGGAAAAATAATTACAGAAAACCAAAGAAAATTTGTGCATGTGAAAAATAATAATGCGGATGTAAAAATGCAAGTAGTAATTATATCCCAGTAATTAACAAAGTCACATGGAAAGCAAACAGGAAACTTATATTAAAAAGAACTTCGAAAAATCGCACGTGGCATGTCGGGTAAGAAATTGTCTTTTTTTTTATTGATGAAATCGTTTGCAACGTCTTATTTCGCAACAAGCGTTTAAAAGCTAAGGCTTAAGTGTTAAAAATACAGCAACATTACTCGGTGCTGACTGGATGGAATAATTTTAGTTATGGGATTTACCTATAAATAATTATTGCAAACATGTAAGTGAACAAGTGACCAGTTTAAAAAAAAAAAAAAACCATGTGAAAATTTTAAGGAAGAATTGAAAAAATGTTTGCCGCATATTCTGTCGGGGGAGTTGGGTCGTTGTTTCAAAGTCAATGCGAAATTTCAAGTAAAAAATGGGTCGACGCCAGTGTTTAAACCGAAACATAGTGTACTGTTCGCAGCATTGGATGAAGCCAACGAAGAATTTGACAGACTTGAAAAAATAGGTCTAATTGAAAAGATTGACCATTCAAAATGGACAGCACCAGCAGTGTTTGTAAAGAAAAAAATAATAAAATTCATGTTTGTGCTGATTTTTCGACGGGGTTAAACAAATATTTAGAATCCCATAACTACCCATTACCAAGTACAGAGGAAATTTTTGCGGATTTAAATTGTAGAAATTTATGAAGCATATTTGCAAAGAAGAATGTCCAGAGTTAATAACTATAAATATGCAGAAGGGATTGTATAAGTTCAACCAACTTTTTTAGGGATAACAGTAGCTCCAGCTATATTTCCACAAGCGACGGATATTATGCTTGCAGATTGTGATTTCATAGTCGCTTACCTGGATGATATATTAATTAAAAGTACATCTAAAGAACAATATATAGGGCAGGTGTAAAGAGGTTTTTTGTGTTTTTTTTTAAATACGAGAGTAAAGGTTCAAACTCAGTGAAGAAAAGTGCGAATTGTTTTTGCCTAAAATCAAGTACCTAGGACAAATCATTGACGAAAATGGTCGTCAACCACATTCGTCGACGACAAGTACAATTAAGAATATGCCTCCTCCAACAAACGTCACTAGGGTACAATCATTCCTGGGATGTGCAAACTGTTATCAAATCTATATACCTAATAAGCAGAATTTAAGAGATCCGCTGAACAATTAGCTTTAAAACGGTGTAAAGTTCAACTGGACTGATAAGTGTCAGAAGGCGTTTGAAGAAATCAAGAAAATATTAACGTCAGGTTTATCATTAGCGCACTACGATCCAAAAGCAGAAATCGTAATTGCTTCAGATGCCAGTGACTATGGCGTAGAAGCAGTGATTCTACATAAATATAATGGTAACATGAAAGCTGTGGCACATGCTTCGCTTCCGCGACAACCGGCAGAAAAAAAAACTACAGTCAGATCGAAAAAGAGGTGTTAGTAATAATATTTGCAGGAAAAAAAATTCACAAATTTATACACAGAAAGAGTTTTCATTTACAGACGGACCACAGACATCTATTATCAATTTATGGTTCGTAAAAAGGAATTCCTACGCATCTTATTAAATTAAAATTTTAGGATGGAATAGCAATCGTTAAAAAATTAGGACATGCTGATGGTTTATCAAGACTGATGACAAAAAATACTGAAGAGTTTGGGGACACTGTTATTGCAGCATTAAAAAGTGAAATAGAAATTAAAAATATATTATTCAATGTGGTACGCGAACTGCCAGTGACCCTTGGAAGAAATAAAAATAAAAGCAGAACAAGACATGTTTATTTCGAAAATAAAAAAAAAATCGACTAAAAGAAAGTAAGAAAAATAGACGATGTTTGGAACGCAATCCAGACTTGAACCCTTACTTGTTATGTGATGGAATACGGATGACTGTACAAAGAGTAGTTATACCGATTGTATTACAAAAGCGAATATTAAATGAATTTCATACTGGACATTCAGGAATTTCAAGGAAGAATACAAGATCAAAATAGATCAAGACATTAAAAAGTTAGTAAAAGCCTGCAGAGGTTGAACTTTGACAGCAAAATCACTAACCACGAAATTACAACCCTGACCAAAGACAAATATTCAATGGTCAAGACTGAACATAGATTTCGCAGGTTCAATAAACAGATCACATTATCTTATGCTAAGGGATAGCTTTCCTAAGTAACGTGAAATTTGTAAGTGCAAAAACAACTTCCACATTTAGAGTAAATTTTTACACGAAATGTTTGCATGATATGGCATTCCTGATTCCATAGTTTCAGATAACGGTACACAATTCATTGCTTACGAATTTAAAGAACTTTATAAAATGTTGTCAAATGAACATATTACTACCGCGCCGTATGACCGAAGTCAAACGGACAATCTGAACGGTTTGTGGGTACTTTTAAGAAAAATTTGAAAAAAGCAAGTAATGAAAACGTGAGCGAAGAAGCACTGCAAAAAGAGTATACCAGATAATGACGAATCCCAATACGTCAACCGGCTTGTCACCTGCAGAATTGATGTTCACAAGAAAAATATAATCGATGTTCGACAAAGTTGTTACCAGGTCAAAAAAGAATAAGTACGCATAACAAAAAGGAATTTTTTTTTTTTTTTTTTTTTATCAACTAAACACAAATCAATTAGGCAAGAGGCCTTAAATAAAGAAAAAAGTGAGTCAGAAGAAAGTGCGTCGTAGTCAGGCAGTTCGCTGTCAGTCTCACTACAGACTTGTCGATCTCCCTACCTTCGGGTAGAGAGGAACCCAGACGAGGCTATGCCTACGGACAGTCTCGTTTGGGGAGGTAGACAAACCCGACCCATCCATCCCAGTTTTTATTATTATTATTATTATTATTATTATTATTATTATTGCTGCTAGTGTAACATCTTGTTTCATCAGTCTATTAATTTATTTTTTGTTCAGATTGTATTTTAATTTTCAATATCTTTTATTTTTCAGCCCCCGTCCGTAAACTTAATTTTTTTTATTTTATTTTATTGTCTCATGTATCTTCTCGTTTTTTTGCATAATCTTTCTGGCTTTTTTTTTTTTTTTTTTTTTTTTACGTGTTACTTCTTTTTTGTGCCCTAAAGTTATTTTTTACTCGTCTCCGAGTTTAATTTTAGTTTAATCTGTTTTTATTTTGTTTTCGTGTTCTCTCGGCCATTTAATTGGTAAAATTTTTAACGCGTATCTCTTTATATTTTTTCTTTTGTCGGATTTCTTTCATATTTTTTTTTTTTTTTGCTGCTTTTAATTTAAAAAAGAAAAAAAAACGGAAAACCTTTTTAGTTGTGTTGTTCCATTAAATTTATTTCTTTTATTTCTCACGTCAAACTTTTTTTTTTTTTTTCGCCTGTCTTTTGCTCTCTCTCTCTCTTTTCATTACTGAATTTGCTTTCCTTTTCGAGAATGACTTTGTTTTAATTTGTGAAACCATTTTTAAATGAAAACCCTTATTTTTAAATCACCTTTAGTCGGTCTTTTTGTTTTATTGTCTTTTGTTTTTCATTATTATTCCGTAACTGTTTAAGATTTTCTTTTCTTTTTATTTATTTTTAAGAATATTCCGTTTTTTGTTAAAAATAAAAGTTATTTAAAGTAAGCAAAAATGGACGATAAACGTCGGTCAATTAAAAAAGACCTGTTCGGTCAACATCAAAAAAAAGACCCTCCCGAAAAAAAAACAACTCAGTCAACAGTGACTACTGTGAACATTGACGACCAAATATATTCAAGAAAAAGTAAGGAGGCAAAGAATGACCCATATCAAAATGCGTTGCCAACTGACTTCAATAACAACAACAACAAAAGCAAAGACGGAAATATAGTGACCATGGACTCGACCTCTTGCTGTAAGTCTCCACCGAAGTATATAATCAAGATGACTGAGTTCCTGGAGAGAGCCAAGAGATACGCACATCTTATCAAAGAAGATGGGCTCTTGGTAGACCTTCAGGAATTACAGTAGGTTGAAAAAGAATTGTTTCGGTCTTTGTGGTCACAAGCGTTCGCGCAAAATATGTCTCACCACAAAAAAAAGACCATCAACAAATCCCTGATATCCGTGGAGGTGAAACCCCAATGAATCACAGGACGCAAGGGATATTTCACGCGAAGGCAAGCGGAGAACCAGTATCAGTATTTTAGGTCCCTCCTCAGGTCTTACGGGAGCACTTATCCGCTTATCTGGCTCAATATGGGCAAATACTTAGCGCTTCCTCCGCCGACGACGGGGTAGATTTTCAGAACTCCAGAGGCCTTCTTCTCTAGACGGGAAGAGGAGAGATGACTAGTCTATCCACAATTCAGTCACAGTGACCGGTATTTTCTAGCCCTCTACATCCAGACAGTTGGGAATAGAGGTGAAAGCTTTACGGTCAATCATAATTTCGAAAATCCAAAACCCTGACCAAAATCCTCTTTGACCGAATCTATTATTTCCGTGTCACCTGTAATTGGCATACCCGCTACAAGGACCGGTGTCGTAAAACCTTCGGTCGGGTCCATTTCGCTGCCCCCAAAAGCCTTTGTCCACCGCTTGTGCGGTTGCGGAGAAGGAAAAGGGGAATGGCAGATCGTTGGTAAGACCAAAGGAAAGCTCCAGACTGCGGAACCTCTGTCCCCAGAAACCACCACAGCATAAGGCACAGAGAGTCTCGTTCCCTCTACAAGTTCCAAGGGCGATATTTCGGCCACATATACGGAAAAGATCTGGCAAAAAAGATTCTGATACGAACCCAGCTTCGAGAAGTTTAAAAGATTCGATAAGGAATCGATAAGAAATAACAACGCATCAGAAACATCTGTGAAAAGAATTGAGCCTTCGTCCTCAGTACCGTCTTCCCCATCTCTGAAAAAGTAGACCCTAACTCACACCCAACCCAAATGACATCCCTGAAAATGCTTCCTACTACCAAATCTCCAACATAAAAAACGAACTCTTCTGTATCCAGTCTCAATCCTTCCCCTTCACCTAAAACTATGACTTTGTTGTGGACCGTGTGTGTTGTTGTATTAGAAACACGTGTGTAACTCCTGGTAGAATATTAAAAGGTCCAACTACAAGAAAATGGCCGGACTTGAATTAAGTCCAACTGAAAATAAATAAGACAAACAAGACCGATATATATATATATATATATATATATATATATATATATATATATATATATATTAAACAAAAAAAATTTACAATGGACATAGACAATAATATTTGTGTGTGTGTGTGTGTGGACGTTTGTGTCTGTTCTTTAGCGAATGATCGTAAACAAACAAAAAAAAACAACAAAAAAATCTATTGGTAATGGCAGAAAGAACTAAATTTCTCGAAAGTAGACAGAGACCGGATGAAACTATTCTGCTGTAGATGTACAGCGATTGAAAGAAGTGTCGAAATATTGTGAGTTTGAAAGAATGGCTTCAAAACATATGTCTGTCGAAGACAAACTAATTTTGCTTAGACTGACTGAAGGAATGTTTGACATTTCGTACAAGCGTAAAATTCTAGAGCGGCTTCATTCTCATAACAAAGTATTTGTGCGTAAGTGAATATAACGAACCCAACTGGAATTGAAACTCAGCTCTCCGATTAACAATTCCGTGCAATTATCCATTACACCACCCGCACATCCAAGCCTACAGCACTTGATATTTATTAACAAGCGGTCACCCATCTTGGTACTGACAAGGCTCGATGTTGCTTAATATCAGTGATCGTACGGGAACAGGTGTTTCAGTGTGATATGGCCACATTTTAACATAAAAAGATATTGAGCAAAAAGCGGGCCTATCTTTTTATGTAAATTTTGATTTGTTTAATATAACAGTCAAATGGGAAAATATCTCTCGAAAGAAAAAGATTAGCAACATAATGGCAAAGATGGCGATGACAAAGCCTATTTCAAGACCAAGTTGAATCAAGACGATCACTTAATAGACAAAGTTATCTGGGTGCCTCACATGAAAGGCTTGAACAAATAAGACTGCAGTCTAAGAAATGTAGGAGTAAATGAACTCATTAATTAAACGGTACATTTTACTCGGGAAGTAATTTTATCTCATTGAAGATAAATATTTTATTTTTATAGATTATTAAAAAAAAAAATTTAAAAAAAAACTAAGGGAAGTAATCACTGATTAATTTATTAAGTTGATTTATCTCCCTTTCTACTACAGATGGGACAAGAAAAATAAATACACTGGAAATATTATATAATAATTGTGTTTGCCTCTCCCTTCATTAGTTCGCACGACCTTTACGCCCTCACCAATACCCCATAAATAATGGACTATTCCGTTTTAATCATGTACACTCTTAAGTCTTAAAACAACCACCAGCATTCCTATCAAAAGTTTGAAACGGATAAAATGAAAAAACAAAACATCGTCTACTGAATTATTTTTAAACTAATGTACCCGTGCCGTCAAAATTAACTGCATGAAGGAATGTATTATAAGTAATATATATTATAAGTAATTTTCGTTTAATCCAAGTACAATATTTTAATTTAAAATAGTTCATTGTTAACGATAATAATTGGACAGTGTACAATTTATAAACACCTGAGGAAAGATAACCATATTTTATCCTCATAAATGTTACATATTTACAAGCAAAATTATGTTTACTGCAAAAGTTCCTAAAGCATAATATTTATTGTATAAACTTTGGAAGGTCTTAGTAATCCTTGATAGTCCATAGATTCAATCTGGAATTTCAGACTCTGCTTATTTCTCATCCTACAAAGAGCAGCATATCATCAGTTATACTTTTTCTTTTTTTCTCAATCTATTACCAAATTGTACAAGATATGCTCTGAATTGTAACATAAAAACTGCATTAAACTTTCTAATTATTTAATTGTATAAACTTTCTAATTATTTAATTGTATAAACTTTTAATTATTTAATTGTATAAACTTTCTAATTATTTAATTGTATAAACTTTTAATTATTTAATTGTATAAACTTTCTAATTATTTAATTGTATAAACTTTTAATTATTTAATTGTATATACTTTTAATTATTTAATTGTATAAACTTTCTAATTATTTAATTGTATAAACTTTCTAATTATTTAATTGTATAAACTTTTAATTATTTAATTGTATAAACTTTCTAATTATTTAATTGTATAAACTTTTAATTATTTAATTGTATAAACTTTCTAATTATTTAATTGTATAAACTTTTAATTATTTAATTGTATAAACTTTCTAATTATTTAATTGTATAAACTTTCTAATTATTTAATTGTATAAACTTTTAATTGCTATCCAAAATAACAGAAATAAAGGATGTAAGTGTAAATAAAATAAAAAAATCTTGCAATAATTAATGAATTATTACAAGAATTGTTTTCCCCCTCTTTTTTTTAATTTTAATTTTTAATGGTTAAAATGAATTTCTAAAAATGAACAAAGCATACTTGAAGATATATGTTGTGTATTATGTATATGAACCCCTCTTCGATAACGACATCAATAGGCGTTAATATGACCAAGTTAGCACGGCACCTGGTTGGCCTGCCACTCACTTGTTACACACAAAAAACGTATATATATATATATATATATATATATATATATAGAGAGAGAGAGAGAGAGAGAGAGATTATTAAGAGAAATGTTTGTAAGACATGGATTTGGGTAGAAAGAAAGAAAGAAAGAAAGAAAGAAAGAAAGAAAGAAATGTTTAACGTCTGTTTCAGTGAAATGGAAAAAATTATCAATTTCAAATTTTTTTCATTTGTACCCCCTTACTTCTTAAAAAAAACGACCAGCATTCATATTTATGAAATATTTAACAATCCGATAGGGGAATTTCTACAGATAATATATTGTCGTAGAACTCGCAATGCGCTTATTCAATCATTATGTTTAGAATTAAGATTCATTAGAAATTTCAAATAGAAAAACAGTGAAACTTTATCAGGTTAAAACTAATATAAATACACATTGATAATTATAACATTCTTTGATTCTTGTAAAATAATTGATGTAAAATTCAAATGTCGTTTTTTTATTCTTTAGGAATATCGAGCCATACCTGAGCCTGGTCCTGGAGGTGAGATACTTTTACTTATGTATGTATGTATGTATGTATGTATGTATGTATGTATGTATGTATGTATGTAACTGATTTCCTCTAAAGTTCCTGGGGTATATCTTAAAGACCAAGTGGCTGTCTTTTGCACCAGACGCAGTTTTTCTTCAACTGGCCAAAACATCCAGCATAGAGAATCTGCTTATTCGCAATCAACCGCGTTGGGCAGGGCATTTCAAGAGAATGCAAAATGAGAGATTGCCTTCGCACCTGTTTTGCGGAAAGCTTGCTCTTGGTAAGCGCCCCAGACAGAAACCCTGCAAAACGTTTCAAAGATGTTAAAGATAAAAACTGAAAAAAAATTCGTCTCACGAAGCTGGGAAAATCGAGGTAAAGAATAGATTTGATTGAGGAAAGCCAATTTTCGGTGGTTGCAATTGCTTTGAGATCAAAAAGGTCGATCATTTGAAATTGAAAAGGGCTCTTAGGAAAGGGTGATGTCAACTCGATCCCAGATGATATGCAGTTTGAGTTTGCATGTAACATCTGCGGGAAGGTTGTTCGAACTCGTGCCGAATTTGATAGTCATCTGAGATCACATGGAAAGCAGCAGTCTAATGCCGACTATGTGAATGTTATTCCTCATAGAACTTCAGTTTTGTGATAAAATTTGCAGATCTGACGCCGGGCTGAAGCGACACATGAATGTGACGTAGGAGAAAGTCACTTTCAAGACTCCCCAAAAGATGAACACGTCCTAGCTAAGACGTTAAACTACGTCCAGCAGCAAGGCCTCTGATCAATAGATTTTGAGGAGCATGGAACCACCTCTTAATTGCTGGTGTTCCCAGGTCCACCCTGACCCGGGGTTGTAGCACCTGTTTGGGTCCCAGCTATCGGAAAATAGTTAACTATTACTAGCAATACTTTTTTGAAAAAAATTATTACCAGCAATACAATTTTGAAGGAAAAATATTACCAGAAACAGATTTTTGACAAAACAAAATATTACCAGCAATAAAAAATTTTTGACGGGATTAAATAACCCATTGAGGTTGATATGACGTAAAACAAAATAAACCAAACCAATCTAAACCCAAGAATACATATTCTATTCATATGAATCTATCCTAAATATGTTGTCGGCATTAAATAACCCATTGAGTTTGATATGCCGCAAAACAAAATAAACCAAACCAATGCAAAATAAAAGAATACATATTCTATTCATACGAATCTATCCTAAAAATGTTGTCGACATTAAATAACCCATTGAGGTTGATATGCCGTTAAAAAAAATAAACCATAAACCTAACCAAAAGATGAAGAGATGACATTCTTTTGTAAAGATGTAGCAGATCGCATTATGAAACTGTTGTTTGTGGTCGATATAACAGAGACGGTACTATTCATGAAGATTCTAAGATATTCCAAGAAAATACGAGTTCGGCAAATATCAGATGCAAACCATATAGCCTTCAATCAGCCTACACAGCGGGTGTACGACACTACAGTGAAGGAAGGCGTGCGCACGCACTTTGGTGTGACCACCAGCCCCGCTGCGTAAAGCTTATTGCCGACCCCTCGCCTCACCAGCCAGGTGAGTGATGCCTCGTCATTGTTGAGGCATTTCAGCCCGGGCGCCTATGGCAGTACGGAACGAAATTCCTCGTTCGTAAGACCGAGCTCGTCCTGGAGTTTGTCTTTCGCCTCTACCCTCACTAGAACCCGATATAATGCCTTCTGAGACAATGCCCTGGTGTCGGAGAGGCGATCCTTCACCTTTAAGAGGTGGCGCGGCGCATTTCGACATTCCTCATAAAAAGGGCATTCGTCTTGAAGCGTTCGGTTTGCCTCCGCCTCTCCCGTATGCACGCTTTCCAGCGACGGAAAGGCTCGGCGAGCGTCTTCCTTCCAGAAAACGTCCTCCTCATCCTCCCCATTTTCGGTGCACATCCTTTGCAGGAAACCCAAACGCAGCATGTATTGGCGATTCTCAACGCTGGGCATGCCTAGACCGCCTTCTGCAGGATGGAGGCAGCAGACCTCGCGACGTACCAGATGCGGCTTTCCTCTCCAAAGGAAATCGAAAAGAGCATCGACGAACTTTTGTCGTTCGGTAGACAGGAGTGGAAGAACGGAGAGACGGTAAAGTAGAATCGGGTAGATGTGCGAGATGCGCACTTCCGCCCTCCCCTTCAAGGAAAGATTCCTTCGAGTCCACAGGCGAACTGCTTCCTCGACCCTCTTCAGAACCTCCGACCAGTTGGTGTCCAGCTGAAGTCCTGGCCCGAACCAGATACCGAGTAACTTGACGGGCCCGTCTGTCCAGCTGAAGGGACCGGAGAGAGGAACACCCTCCCACTGGCCCAACCGCAAGCCGACAGACTTATCGCGGTTGAACTTGGCCCCCGCCACCGTCTCATACCTGCAAATCTCTTTACCGACCTCGCGAATTTCGTCAGCGCTCTTAACGAACACCAACACGTCATCGGCAGAATACCTGGCAGCGTTGGTGGCGCCAGGTACCGAGATTCCGCGAAGGACCGGATTCGCCTTTAACTTGCGTAGGAAGGGCTCCAACGCAAGAACGTAAAGCATAGGCGATAGTGGACAACCTTGACGAATGGATTGAGACAAGGTGAAAGGCTCCGACCTCACCCCGTTTACCTCGACCAGAGCCCCAGGAGACTTGTACAAAAGCCGGATCCAGGAGCGAAAATGCGGCCCAAAGCCAGCAGACGCGAGAACAGCCTCGAGAAAATGATGGTCCACCCTATCGAACGCAACCCTATCGAATCTATACCCGGGGTCTTGTCCCGGCCGGCCGGCCAACTTAAGCGCATCCCAGACTTCCTCTTCCGTGATGGCCCCTTCACACACATCCACTTCGACCTTATCGAGACGAGGAAAGTCGGCCAGATGAGTGTCGAACTGAGCAGAACTCAGTCTTGGGTTCTCTGGAGAAGAGGTCCCGGAAATAAGACCGGAAGGCCTCGCAGATGCCTTCGTTTGTAGTCGCTTGTCGTCCGTCCGGTGCTGTGACACTGGGGAAATATCGGTCCGAAGCGCTGCGCAACTCCTCATGCCGCAGTTCAGTTCAGTTCGTCGCCTCGGCAGACATTTTCTTTAGCCTAGACCTAACTACCAGAGCTTGGTCCTTCTTGATAAACGAGGAGGCCAGCTCGACCCTAGCTACAGAAACCTCCACGCTATCTCCCGATTTGATGGCACCCTCTAATCTAGCTTCGGCTGCCGTTTGCGCTGCTAATCTATCTTTGTTGAGCCGACGGCTATAATCAGCCGCAAACGACCTAATGACAGTCTTAAGATGGCCCCACCACTTATTCCCAACCACACTCCCCGTCATCTCCCTCTGTATGGTTAGTAGTAACTGGTCCCGGAAGTCTTTCGACTCAAGTAGAGACGTGTTGAACTTCCAGTAACCATTCAATCTAGGCTTAGGTTTATCTAAGTTTACTCGTACCCGGACAAGCCGATGATCCGAGAAAAGTATCGAATGAAAACTTGGACACCCTAAGAGCCCTACGTCGACTCTCCTTACTAGAACCCGGTGGATATAGCTCGAACGAACTACTGTATCCGGGCCGCACCTATTTGTCCAAGTCCATGCTGCCTCCTTAGGATGCTCATTTCTGAACTTATCGACTAAGTCAAATCTGTCGATAAATTTACGGCATATCAACTTCAATGGGTCATTTAATGCCGACAACTTTTTTTTTCCTGGTAATATTTTTTGTCAAAAATCTTTTTCTGGTAATATTTTTTCCTGAAAAATGTATAGCTGGTAATAATATTTTAAAACATGTATTGCTGGTATTTTTTTTTTCGAAAACGTAAAGCTGGTAATATTTTTTTTTTCAAAAATATATGGCTGGTAATAGGTTTTTTTTTATTTTGTTTTGTTTTGTTTTTTGTTTTTTTGGTCAAAAATATATTGGTGGTAAAAGTTTTTTTTCTTCAAAAACTTATTTCTGGTAATAATTTTTTACAAAGTATTTCTGGTATTAAAACCTATTTTTACATTTTTGTAATGCTTTTTACCCCAGTTTCGGGGTTAACTGTTAGCCCATATCTGGGACCCTAACAGGTACTACCACCCCGGGTCAGGGTGGACCTGGGAACACCAGCAATTAAGTGGTGGTTCCACACTCCCCAAAACCTCCCGATCAGAGGACTTGCTTCCAGATGTAGTTTATCGTCTTACACGGATGTAGTTTATCGTCATACCCAGGTCGGAAAGTTGTTTGATTTTAAGCCCAGGAAATTTTGATTGCTGTTCTTTCTTTTATTCAGTTTTGTGCTCTCAATTTTATTTTTTTTAACAGGATTATCTCTCTTGATATGAAATCCTTAACGTTACTGGATTTTATCATTTGCAGAAGTTCAACTCGCAATGCAGGACGTAGGCATCTGTGGCTCTGATGTTCATTATTGGACACACGGCTGCATTGGTAATTTTATCTTGTCTGCTCCCATGTTGTTGGGGCATGAAGCCAGCGGAATCGTCAGCAAAATCGGCGATGGGGTCACCTGCTTGGAAATAGGTAAGATGTTTGTATTTTGTTTTTTAAGCTAGGATAACAGTGACTTTATTTGGTTGACCCAAAACTTCATGCTGCTTGTGTTTTTTGTTGTTTTTTTTTTTTTTTCGTTAAATAGCATTACGAATGTTTATTTTAACTGCATGTACTTAAAAAAAAAACAAAAAAACGTACGTTTCGGGTATGAAATGGGTAGACATGTATTTGAAGAAATGCCAACGAAAACTTTGCATTACTTGAGTAATTTTGCTTTGTTTCCTTGCAGCCAAGTTGGTAGACATATTTCTGCTATCAGAATGGTTTCCCTGATGGAAAAAGGGAGGTACAGTTTCAACTAAGCCAGTTGATATTACTTTCCCTGATTAATGAAAATAAAAACAGGAATATCAACTTACACACGTGTACCCAATAAAAAAAATAAACGTTTTATAGCAATAACTATAAATTGACATGAGTTCTTGGGAAGTATAGTGGAGTGGTTTCCCATTGCCTTCTCTACGGGTTTTGAATTCAGAGGAAACCTTTTCCTAGACGGCAGCCACCAGAGATTAAAGATAACATTTTCTTAATGTCATACCCCTTCAATGCGTAGGTAGTCATGGCTCTCCACAGATCCCTTTACTTTATTATCAGCAAAATGCCATGATATTTTGGGAAAGATAATAGAATGGCTTTCAGTTGCCTTATTGGCAGTTTTGAAATCCGAATTTCCTTTCCCTTAGACTGCCAGAAAGTCCACGCTATCCTGCTATTTAACCTATATCTAGGGGACAGAATTCATTTGTACGAAAGTAAATGCAACAGTGAAGACCGGGCTTTGAACTAAGTTCGTCAATTCCCCAACGACGATACACTCTTCATTATTAACATTTTATTCAAACCATTTATAAGTACCTTGATTCAAGTCATTTATAAGTACCTGTATACATATATATGTACCTTTATTCAAATCATTTAAGAGTACATTTATTAAAGTCATTTATATATACCTGTATCCAAACCATTTATAAGTACCTTTATTCAAGTAATTTATATAAACCATTGCCAAGTCATTTATAAGTACTTTTTTGCAAGATATTTACAAGTACCTTTATTCAATTCACTTATAAGTACTTTTACTCATAATGTTAAATAGTACCTAGAGACATTACCGGAAAATTTCTTCCTTCTCTGAATCAACCTGAAAATCTCTAATAGACTTTTTCTGTTAACTGATTTATTTCTATTGTTTTTATTTGGGGTTTGTTTTTGTTTTTTTGGCTTTTTTTTTTTTTGTTTTGTTTTTTTTTTTTGGCGTTTTTTTAACGTTCGAGTTTGTAGAAAGATCAATATTTCAACAGTTTAAATCTGTAAATCTATAACCCCAGTCCCCCACTCTGTTACCCAAAAATCCCTTCCAATTTGGGTAATTTCCTCCTGATTGAGAAACTGAACGAGAATATTTTGATGGAATAAAGTGTTTCTATGATTTTTTTTCTTTCCTGTAATTTTCAAAGTTTTTTCGCAAGCAGTTTTGACCTAAATGCATCAACTCGATATCAACAGCTGCTCATAAATCAAAATAATTAATTAAAAAGAAGCAAGGTGCAAGCCTGGCAAGTTAACTCATCAGCTGTGATGTTTTTTACTGTGTATCATTCACTTCTTTTACATCTCTTTTCGAATCTGAGCATATTTTACAGGTCTAGCAAATATCATCTATTTATTTTCAACACAGGCGATCGCGTAGCGATAGAACCTGGCCTGCCGTGTCGTTCTTGTAAATATTGCAAGTCGGGACGTTACAATCTTTGTCCGATCATGCGGTTTTGTGCCACGCCTCCAAACCACGGGAACCTAGCAAGATACTACTGCCACGCCGCCGATTATTGCCACAAGTAAGTACAAAAGGTTTTCCCCAAATTCTCCTTTACGTTGAGCTTAAATAATCAAAAGGTTGCAAGTGCAAGAAATCCAGCGAGGATCGAAGTCAAGTTCTCAAATCTGTAAGACAAACTTGCTCAAAACCAGAATACGTGAGACTGAGATGAAAACATACATACTACCACACTTCTGTGTGGGCGTCCCAGTCACAGTGTCACGGACAAAAAGGTTTGGTTTGTTTTACGGCATATCAAACTCAATGGGTCATTAATGCCAACATTTTTATAACTGGTAATATTTTGTTTTGTCAAATCTATTTGTGGTAATATTTTTTCAAAAATGTATTGCTTGTAATAGTTTTTTTTTTTCTTCAAAAATTTATTACTGGTAAAAAAATTTTACAAAGTATTTCTGGTATTAAAACCTATTTTTACACTTTCATAGTGTTTTTACCCCAGTTTAGGGGTTAACTATTTGCCCATAGCTAGGATCCTAACGGGTGTTACCACCCCGGGTCAGGGTGGACCTGGGAATATCAGCAATTAAGAGGTGGTCCCATGCTCTTCAAAACCTCCTGATCAGAGGCCTTACTGTTGGACGTAGTTTATCGTCTTACCCAGGACGCAGATGTAGTTTATCGTAATACCCAAGACGCCGACAAAAAGAGATTCAGTACAAAGGTCTTAGCACTTAATCAAAAGTAGTCAATATCTTTCTCAGCCTAATTAGTTTACCGAAAATATTCAGAAACAGGAAAATTTCGTTTGAAACAAAGAAAAGTATACTAAACTTTTAGGCAATATCAGTCCGCCATCATGGCAGTGAATGCTAAACATCAGTTCTAAGAAAACTAGTTGCATATTTTCCTGCAAAAGGAACAACTCAACATGCAAATTGCAAATTGGAGATACCAAAAGCAAGCGATAACAACAATTTAAATAGCCGGGAAGTGCTTTAACAATGGACAGAAGTATAACACCGATATTCGAACGCGCTTTGAGACAGCAAAAGATGTTTTCCAAAACCTAAGCAAAGTATTAAGAAACAGGAACATTTTGTTAGAAACAAGAAATAAATACTGAACTTTTACATAATGTCAATCCTCCTATGTGGCAGTGAATACTGGACAAATTCCTCGCAGATGAAGAGGAGGCTTGAGGCAATAGAAAGAAAAAGAGAGTACTGAACTGCTATGTAATATCAATCCTCATATGTGGCAGTGAATACTGCACAATTTCCTCACAGATGAAGGGGAGGCTTGAGACAATAGAAACAAAAAGAGAGTACTGAACTGCTATATAATATCTATCCTCCAATATGGCAGTGAATGCTGGACAATTTCCTCACAGATGAAGAGGAGGCTTGAGGCAATAGAAACAAAAAGAGAGTACTAAACTGCTATGTAATATCAATCCTTTTATATGTCAGTGAATACTGGACAATCTCCTCACAGATGAAGATGATATGTAGAAGGACGTTGAGAATATTCTGCTAGAGTAAAGTGGTAGATGGGTGAGAAATTTATAAAGACATACATGAAGGTACTCGGTATATATATTTGTATTATGTCTCCTCTTAGCTAAATCACTTCTGACTACTCACAATTTATACAAGGCCTACAGTGTTTGATTGCAATGCTAAAGTATCTAGCAGTCATAGATGGGGACAAATAAAAAAGGAATAATGGAATTATTATGGAGTTGCTTTTTTTTTCAAAGATGTGAGTAAATAATGTTTAATAATTCCTTTATTCTCTAAATCCAATTCTCTTTTGACATCAAAGGTTTGTATATTCGTTTCTGTATGTTTCAGGCTGCCTGACAATGTAAGTACAGAAGAGGGAGCTTTGTTGGAGCCGCTTTCAGTTGGAGTTCATGCCTGCCAACGTGCTGGTGTAACCATTGGGTCCACAGTGCTTATTTCGGGGGCTGGTAAGTTTATTGTTTTATTAATATAGACAATAATACTATTTTAATACTAAATTTATACTATTTTTTTATTTTCACTAGAAACCTGAAACTCATGTGTGTTTCTCATATCTGAAGATGACCATTATTATGAAGTGACTTCGATGCGAACAAGTTTCAAGAAAACGCTGTTTAGATTCAAAATCTAAAAATTTCAAAGATAAGCTTTGATTGTGACATTTTACGTACAAGATAAGCTAAACATTTTGAAAATAAGGAACTTTGTCTCTGATTCTTGTGTGCAATGTCTTATTCTCTACAAACCCCTTTTCCTACAAACACAACATTGTAAGCCTGACGCTGTTCCCATCAAACACCATAGGTTATAGTGAAATCAAGACATCTTCCATTTTATAAAACTATAACATAGTGGGCCTATGTTTGATAGTACACTTTTTCTGGATTATTAATTGTTCTTCAAATGTTTCGTACTTAAGATATTACTGGCCTGTGCACATTGCAGTGTTCCTCGTGCAAGAGAGTACGAATGATTATACAAACAATTACGTATAATTGACAATATATTTGATTACCTAAGCTAACTAAATAGAAAAAAATACAAAAAGTTTGAAGGAAAGTGTGTATGTAGAGATGTTCATTTTCGTATGTTGCATTACGCTCCTAGGAAATATTGTAAGAGGCTTTTATTCATTGGTTTAGTAGAATTAATATATATATCTGTTAGTTTTAGTCAAATAATCTTAGAGCATTTTTATGGTGTGTACTATGCTTTGTGTTCAATGAAACATATGGTTCGCTGGGGAGTGAAAAGTCGATTAAAAGGGGGGACAAGTCACGTCTTATCTCTAAGGCATCCGGTAAGTAAGACAACAAAGAGGATTATACTTTTCTCATCTTTTTCTTATATACTGATATTGGTAAAGTCATCTGACGGTCGTTTGTATTTCTTTGGTGGACAAGTGGGATGATCGAACTGGTAATCGAACTTCCACTTTAAAGCCAATATAATCGCTTTTTCCTTAAAAGTTAAAAAAAATGAATTGAATTTTCTCCAGAAACTACCTTCAGGTCCAATCAAAATAGTTACCAGTTAAGTACAGTGGTTCGTGATAAAATCTGTGTGGCATCACTGGAATATGCTTCTAACAGTGAAGGAAAACACCCGCGCAAATCAACAGTACTTTTACCCTTGTTTTTTTTTTGTTTGTTTGTTTTTTTTCTTTGGTGGGGGCGTAGTTGAAAAACTGAATAAAAAGTAAATCATTTTGACCTCCCACCTGTTTTTAATCCTTTAAGCAAGTAGTGACAATATTCACAAATAGCAAACATTTGTCTTTCTAAAACTCAAACAGGCAACGTTCTTATTGCAATTTTCTTTTAATCATTTCACACCAAGCAAGGCAATAAAGCCACTAACATGCAAGTGCGTGAGCAAGTGTGAAAGAATAAGTGTAAGACATAAGATAATGATTGACATTGCATTTAAATTTTTGAAAGATCAAAATTGATTTGAAAGCAAAAGCCGGAAGAGAGTTCTACAAACGAGAAGTGCGAGAGAAGAAACGTTTAGCATAGAACTTACGGTTATATCTAGTCACGAAGATGCCCACTGAATTCTTCACATGCTTCCATGATGTTACGCACATTCCATTTACGGACGTCTTGATATGAAGAAAAGCCATAAGACAAAACAAAAAAAGATACACTGGTTTAAGTTTTGTGTAAGCTCCACAATAAATCCCCGCCTTACGAACATTTCTCTCTATAATAATTTTAAAATAAATCAGAGGACATTGGTATTTTATTTATGGTAAATGGATTTTTGGCGATTGTCTTACTCGGTTCCCATCGTTCGATACTGCGCGTCTGAAACAGGGCGCATTTTATTGTGGTCACCATCGCTTCTCGACCTTTCAAGTAATTTTAAGTCCACGCTAGAGGTGGTGGGGGGATTCCCTATTTTGGGAAGGTAATGGTTTTAGTGACCAGCGCCTAAAACGTCCCCAAAAGGACAAATGCCAAGTGGGTTCGGGCAATTTTTCCACGATATTGCCACTTTAAACTTCGTGCTTGTGTCACATTCTGTAACGACGTGGGCGCGCTGAAAAATAAACGCTTCGTGGCCGTTTGACTAAAATTAAAGTGTAGTATATGTTCTTATCAGCGTCATCCGATTCTCTCTCCCATTTCTCTCTTCCCTTCATTGATTTTCTCACTGAAACCAATTAGTGCCTTTTCCCGTCTTTCCACGCGATCAAAACGGAATAGTCCATTATTTATGAGGTATTGGCGGGGCGTAACGGTTGCGCAAACTAAGTAAGGAAGGGACAAGCAGAATTATGATTGTGATTTATATTTATTTTTCTTCTAAATAGAAGTAGATAAATTCAACTATTGCCTGGTTAACACACCTCACCGGTCTTTTGAACAGGAGTAGAAGGTTTGTCCCTTGTTTCCTGTTTAGGATTAGTTTCCGGTTTATTTTAAAGTCTACACTAACTCTATATTTCTAACGACTCCGTCTGGACTCTGAAATTTTATTTTCTAATTAATTATTATTTTTCCCGTCAATAAGAGTAGATAGGTTCACCTATCGTCCGATTCACACTTCTCCCTTGTTTTGTTTTGTTTTATTAAACAGGAGTAAAAGTTCATCCCTTCCCTGTTTAGTATTAGGTTTCCGGTTGCCTTTTCATCCCCTTACGTCTTAGTGGCATTATCGCCTTGCTTGGGTTGAACTGGTTTTAAAAAAATGTACAGCTGCAATTGACGAAAAAAAAACTAATTTACGCAGCTTTTTAAACGGGGCTATCTGTCCGCATACCTACTCGAACAGAATGTGACACAAAGCCGAGCTTAAAATAGGACTTCCACGCGTACATAGGGCGAAAACCGCTCAAAACATCTCGGTATTTCTCTTTTGGGAACGGAACGCCTCAGGCACCTGGGATTAAATCCGGTTTCTTCCCGAAGCTCAACTCAGACCAGAAATCAGGTGCGTCCTCAGGGCGCAGCTTCTTCCAGTCAAACGTTCATGGCTTAAAAATAAATTTAAAAAAAAAGTAAAATTCAGACAGATCGTTACCCACGAATTAAGACCATGAGAATGTGTAACAATAGGCAGATTTTATTCTAGCGTTGTAACCTACTGCTGTAGGCGGACGAGGCAGAAATGAATCGTAGGTGATTGGAGAGGTGAACAGTCTAACGGGCGTCTTCCCTTTCACGTCATTCTCCGTGGGTCCGCTTTTTGCGGGTAGTGCCCACTGTCTTATATAGACAATTGTTCTTTGTCTTGTGTCATCTCTGTCTAAAAAAGTAATTTATCTTCATTCAGTGACTTTCTTTGTCCAAGCCGCTTACTAATGCCCGAAACCAATTTTGTAACACGTCAATTGTTTTCCATTTAATAAGATATCAGCTGACACCTGATATCGCCTACTATCACACTCACACTCACACACACACGCAGAGTCACTCTCTCCCTCAATCTCTCTCTCTCTCTCTCTCTCTCTCTCTCTCTCTCTCTCTCTCTCTCTCTCTCTCTTCTCCCTCTCTTTCTTTTTTACCAAATTCTTTCTTTTCCAGGACCGATCGGGTTGGCTTGTTATTTGACAGCGAAAGCAATGGGCGCCAAAAAGATCTGCGTTACAGGTAAAAATTGTAGAGACTTTTATTAGGTTGGTGCAAAAATAATGACGTAATAATGTCGTTTTTTGACGTTCGTCAAAAAACGACATTATTACGTCATTATTTTTGCACCAACCTAATACTTATTTTGTGCAGCAAATGAGCGTGAGACAAAAATAGCTGTATCATATAACTGTAGGATATTTAAGCGTTTAACATTTACATTATACATTGCTTACTTCCCTTTATTCACATGCTATGATCTAAATGCATAGCTCGTTACCCTTTTTTAAGACAGGAAATTGTTTATTTAAAAGATAAAAGTAAGATGTAATGTGAAAAGGGCGGGTTTTCCCATGACACCACAATTATTTTAATTAATTTTACTCTTCAGCAATATTTATTGTTTGAAAAAGCGATTATTAAAACTGGAATAAGCCCTAAATGGATGATGAAAATGAATTTATACATCATTTTGTTCTTGAGAATTTACAAAAAATATTCAGCACTATTTATTTATTAGATTGCTTATTTACAAGAATAATTTTATATTTACGATATTCTAAAAATTAATACAATTAGAAGTAATGCAATACAATATTTATCATTTATCTATTTATTTAAAAAAAAAACTGTGAAAACTATTTTTTATTCATAAATTCGTTAAATTATTAAAATATGTGAAGCAACTCTAAGTAAATCCATATTATTTGTCATATAAAATTCGAATAAATTGGCAATTAACCAATATTTTGCCAACCATTCCAATAATCAATATAAAAAATAAATAATGTTTATTATTTTTGTTGTTAATTCTCAAGAACAAAGAAATTGTCTAAATTCACTTTCATCACATGTTTAGGTTTTATTACAATTCTAATCATTTCTTTTTAAAATAATAAATATTGCCGAGGAGTGAAGGTAGTTAAAATAATATTGGTGTCAAGGGAAAAACCGCCCTTTTGACACTCTGTCTTATTGAGGACACGTTTGTCTTATGTTTGCGATTAATTTTATCTAAAGTTGTATGAACAAATAAGTTAACACCACTAATCAAAAACTCGTTCAGTTTGGCGAGATATAAAGATTCATGCTTGTAGATATAAATAATAAAAAATACATTTTTATTATGTCAGTTTTACTGTACACACTTACACACACGCGTGCATGTACACACACACACAAACAAACAAACAATGTGTGTGTGAGAGAGAAAACTGAACACTTTATTTAATCTTCGGGTATAAGAGTACTGTCGTCCTGCTCTCTCTGTTTAAGAATATGTCGTCTTGATCTGATGAGTTATTCCACGCTCTTTTCCACTGCCTTCACCAGATCTGCAGATGACTGAAGAAGGCAGGAGAATACAATGATTGAAACACTGTGAAAACAACAATAAAGATAAGGAATTTAAACATTCAGACTATTCTCCTCGTCTTTGTTGTTGTTATCATAACGTTTCGGCCGTTGTGCCCTCCGGCCTTCTTCAGGTGTTGATCTTGTGAACGCAGTGGAAAAGAAACACGCAATAACTGAGCATCTGTTAAAAAAAGAACAAGACGAGACATTTTCCATCGTGGCGCGCACACTTGTATCCATAGGTTAATGGGAGAAACGATGTTGTGATTAGCAACAACAGAAAATAGTCCGTCTATAAATAGTGTAAGTAATGATAACGCCTCAATTCAGACAGAAAAGATGAGGACATTAGTTCGAATAAAGTAAATAAGACTGGATAATAAATCCAATAGTGGAACATCCTCAACATTGAATTCCAAGCGAAACTACTCGACCATCAGTTTTTGTTTATATGACTTAATAATGCTTTTTCTTTTTCTTTCTTTTTTCCCCTTTTCAAATACAAAACTAGATATAGACAACAATCGCTTGGAGTTTGCCAAGAAGATAGGAGTAGAATTTGTATTGTCTGTGAGGGCTGGGACTCCAAAAGAACTGGCTTCCCAAATTGAAGTGACTTTGGGCCAAAATCCTGAAATTTCCATTGAATGCAGTGGCAATCCAGCCGGTTTGAAGACTTCAATGTTGGTAAGAATCGTTCCAAGTTTTCAGTTTTCGTTTTTATTTCTTCCTTTAAGTCGGTTTTGTTCCTTAAAAAAAATGACATGGAATATTTATAATTCCAAAAGCATTTTTTGTCTTCTTTTTTATTGTGCCGTATCTCTTCATGGCGTTGGGGCTCTCCAGAATTTCTTGTCCTTTGTAGCTCTTCGCAATCTCTGTCTTTTTATTATCTGTCCTAGTCTCTTTTCTGTCATCTAGTGACACAAGCTTATTGGGTAGGCTACTCTCTATCCTTCTCTTGCCTTCATCATATCCTATGGCTGACAAATTCTTGACATCCTCTTTCCTCGTTGTGTGTCCCAGAAATTTCACTTGTCTCTTTCTGCGCCTTTTTTGTTTACATTTTCCTTAAACCTCTATCGTTGTTTCCATACTTCGTCCATGATATACTCAGCATCCTTCTGTAGCACCACATCTCTGTTGCTGCAAGTTTCCACTTCATCTGTGAGGAAATTATTCAACATTCGTTGTCATATAGAAGGACTGAAATTACATAGAAGTAAAAAAAAAATATATATATATATATATCTTACATATTTACACGTCTACCATTCGCCAATGCTTTGAATTCTACTGTCACATCTTGTCTTGTGCTTCTGCTATGTATTTAGAGATTCTTGATAAAATATAAAAATTCCGTAATGTTATTGATTTTGACCTGGCATTTTGTCTTCAGTCACTTTCCCAATGCAGTAATGAAGCTTCCCTGTGCTTTTTCTATAAATAATGGTAATTGTTCTGATGAGCTTTCCTCTATGGTACCTAGACTTTATGAATTTAAGAACAGAACTAGATTGGCGGTGAGGTCTAATCATTTTGCAGTTGAAATGACTAGACGTAATTGTAAATTCTATGCTAACAGTAATTTTATACGGGTGAGTACTTCAACAGTTCTCGCTTTTGGAAGTCTGTTCTGGCTTCTTGATTAAATGTCTTCTTTAAAGTTCTTTTCCCACCGCCATAATGTAGCTTCCCTATTCCTTTTCTATAAATACTTTCATGGTAAATGCCCTGATGAACTCTCCTCTATGGTACGTAGACTTTATGAATTTAAGCACAGTACTAGAATGGCAGCAAGGTCTCATCATTTTACTGTTGAAATGAGTAGATGCAACAATAAGTTCTATGCTAACAGTTTCTTTTCTCGCTTGTGGAACTCTCTCCCGGCTCCATAGTTTTCAGTTAACTTTAATCTTCGAAAATTTAACTGCAATGCCAATTGTTATCTACTGTCTTCCGGAATATTCTTTTAATGTTCTTGCTTCTTAGTGATGCTTCTGTTTTCTAGTTCTTCTACACCGAGTAACTCCTTGGGTCTTAGTGGCTTTACTGCCTTACTTGGGGTGAACTCGATTTTAAAAAAAGTTCTTGCCAATACGCCTGATTGTTCGCTCGCTGGTGCCTATTTCGTAGGCAATTTTCCTCATGCTTTGGTCGGGTTTCTCCTTGACAACCTCGGCAAAGTCAGCGACGAACTTGGACGTTCTGTTTGGTGCCAGAGCGCTTCTTATGAGTCATTACGTTCTGTCTTGAAATTGTTCTTGTCCTCTGAGGCCCCATATGCCTTTGCAATGGTATTTAGGGTATTTAAGCCATTCAATGATTTTCTTGTCTTTGTGTTCTGGGTGATGACTCTCCCCAACAACAGCTCGACAATCGTATTCTGAAGACATGTCGATTACTAAGCACCTCGTGCGTCAATGGCTTGACACCTACTGAGGTGTAGTAATTTCTAATGGCGCTCTCAAAACCTCGCTGTGCTGTGACGTCATGGCGCGTAAAAATTCCGGATTTATCTGTGCCACACTGTACTACTAGATTGGCAAAGAGGTCTCATCGTTTTACTTTGGAAATAGCTAGATGCAACCGCCAGTTCTATTGTTGCTATTGTTTTGTTTTTCTATGTTTGCCAAAAGAACGTTTTTCCATGTTTGCCAAAAAAACTATTTGAATGTCAGTACAAAACAATGTTGGCATCGATTACTTTGTTGTTATTGATGTTACAGGCGACTGCAAATGGAGGGTGTGTTGTGATGGTCGGTATGCAGCCCGATGAAGTCACTGTGCCTTTGTTAAATGCAGCTGTCAGGGAAGTGGACATCAAAGGGACATTCAGATATGCCAACTGGTAAGTGGACAGTCAGTGATAACGGTATTCTTTTTTCTGTACACTTTCATACATATGCCTTAAAAATCTGTATTTGAAATACGGTCTCATCATTAGGGTTCGAACCCTAATATTGTCTTGATGAGAAACTAACTTTTAAAACAAGTTTAAATCTGGATAATTTGTTTCTTAATTTGTTTCTTTAACATTTCTTGGATTTAACAAATTTAGGATTACCAGAGCTCTAAGATAGCAAGAGTCAAAGGCTTACAAGGCTCAAAGGTTCATGACCAGATAAATCCAACATTTTAAATGCTGATTTTCGACCCTCCCACTTTTGAAAGTTTGAAGCAATATAAATAGTCACCATTTTTTACACGAGTTTTGACTGTGCTCTAAGCTTGGGAGATGTAATAAAGGTCCTCCCCATTTTGGGCAACACAATTTTCTTACTAGCAGTTCTTATTGCGTCATAATAAGCCACGCTTAGGGAATGTTTGCATATTCAGGTAATTCATAATCATATTCAGTGAATTTTAAACTGAACTCTTTATTTAATCCAGAGGTAGATTGTTCTCAATGCGTTGTTCTTGCCTCTGGACATCTTGTCTGGACACTACTCTGTCATTGCTCGCCCTGTTTCTACTGAGTCTACACTACCCAACCCAAAGATTGAACACAATTATTATATCAGTAAAATCTTAATTCAAATCAATCTGTTGCTGTTGCTGTTATCACACTTGACTGAATTCACCAACCAGTGTCAATTTCGCTGCAGAGTTGTATAAATTTAAATTCCTTTTTAATATATATATATTTCTTTTTTACTTTTTCCCTCTTATACAGTAGTAAAAATAATGTTAAATATTATTATTATTAAGGGTCTGTTTAGTGTTTATTTTTCATTGATAGCATTTTAGCAAAATTTAACCTTCGTAGCCGGAAACAAAAACGTTCTATCAAAAGGACAGTTTTTCCCTTGACACCGCTTTTATTCTGTTCTCTCTAAACTCCTTTGGCAATGTTTATCTTTTAAAACGCTATGTTTAGAATTGCATTAATGAAAACGTGACACAATATTAGGTTGGTGCAAAAATAATATCGTTTTTTGACGTTAAAAAATACGTCAAAAAACGATATTATTTTTGCACCAACCTAATATTTAGTTGTTAAATTATTTACAAAATTCATTTTATACTTACAAGATTATAAAAGTATATGAACCACCTACAATACAATATTTATTATTTACCAATTTATAAAGTCATAAATATATCAGTAACTCCACTGATTCGCTAAAAAATGACTATATCATGATGAAAAAATGCCCTAAACTTAATAAAAAGTTTTATCGCCAAAGTTTTTGTTATTATTAAGAGGAAACATCTAAGGATTTTTTATTATTAAATTATATTTTTTCATCCTTTTAAGAGCGTTCGAAATTCTTATTAAAAATCTTCCTTTTTTTTGTTTTTTTTAGGAAATTTTCGTCTTCTTTGCGGTGTAAAATACATTGATTTAGAAATTCTTGCAAAAATTAAATAATTGTTGGATTTTAATGAAACTTTCAGAAGTCATTCACAAATGAATTAAATTATTTTGGAAAATCAGTTATTTTGATACACTGTTTTTTGCGGTTTGTAGGTTAAACATTGCCAAACTTTTAATTTAAAATTCTATTGTGTTTGATTTTAACAATTATTGAATTATCTCCCTTACATTTTTGTATACCAAACACTTAATTATCTCTTTTATATTTCATTTCTATTGGAAGTTACAAAACACTGGAAAACTAATTAGTTAACGAGTGGGTGTATTGCTTATTCCTGAAAATCATATAAGATCAACCTGGATTTATACGGTCTGGAAAAAGAACAAACGAAGAAATTGAATTTCTTTACCTAACCTCTTATTCTGAGACCCTCTTTTAGATTTAAAAATTTATGCATCCGAAATGTAATAAAATAAAATTTATGGATTTTTTTTTTTTTTTTAACCCGACATTTTTATTACATCAAACGTTATTTGAGTGGATACACCATATTTGAAATAGACGCACTATACAAACTATTTAATAAACAAAAAAATAGGACGTCTATTTCAAATACGGAGCATCCACTATAATAACGTTTGAAATATCGCTTGAGGATGAAACGAAACTAATGCTTTTAATTTAATTAATTAAATTTGAAGTTTTAACATGGTTTTTAACATGGTAATTCCTGTGTAGCGAAGAAACCATATTTTAAATCAGTTAATTCATAATATTTATGCTCTGTAAATTTATATTGAGCACAGTTTTGTAAAAATAAAAAATATCAATAAGAACACCGGATTATATATCTTACTGTTCTTTCTTTTTATCATAATATATATATATACATATGGTATAAAATGACAATTGGAAAAAAAAATCTTAGATTTTTCCAACGCGTTTCGTTTTCCCACTTTTTCAAGGCAAAAATGAAAAATACTGTCATTTTATACCAATATGTCTTGTCCACAGAATTGATCTGGGAATATATATATATATATATATATATATATATATTCCGATCTTTAAGTGTATCGTCTATTGTGTCTGTGTGTGGCCACAAAATGGCTACTCTTTTCCGGTGTCTATTTATTTTAGGTCAGAGATTCAGAAATGTATTAGACATCCGAAAATATTCATATTTGTATCTGTCGCCCCCTCCTTAAAACTTCTCTGTTAAATTTTAATCCCCCCTTCCATCTTTAGACCTTCCTGTTCTTCTCTCGTCCATTAACCCTCCCTATAGCTTTCATTTACTCTCGTATTCGTCCCACACTCTCATACATAAACTCTCACTAAATTTTATTTTTTATTCTCGGAGTTATTTTTTCTGATTTCTTTTTGAATTTGTAGGTCTCATGAATTGGATCGTAATTACGATTCCAATGTAATAAATTATGACCATGGAGTACTAGTGTTTAAGCCTTTTTATTATATCCTTACTCTGTCCTGGACATTGAGTTCTACCTGGATTCTATCCTCTTGGAAATTTTTTTTACACACACACACACACACATATTATAGTGGGTTAGCCAATCTGTAGTGGTTATAAATACAAATAAAACTGACCCTCTACTATTTTTACTATAATCAAAATGTAACAAAGACAACAACAACAAGAGAAATAATCAAGTAGAAGAATTTTTGTTCAACAATAAAAATATTTCTATAAACACAACAAATATATATTGTGCTAAAGTTGTTAAAACACTTTAGAGTTCTTTGGTGTGTGATACTGAAAAAAGTTGCTGAATTGTATGTGTGAAAATGAGAAAGTGTAGTTAAGTATATTTGTTGTTATAGGAAAATTAAACAGTTATTTTTTTTTGTATCAAATAGAAAAAAAGTATTGTTCTTGACTCACTGGTTTTTACAGAGTTGTCGCTCTTTTACCGGAGATGCTTGTTGTGGAATCGAATATTTTGTGGGAGTGAGCGTTATTTCGCAAGCTGTATTTATGTTAATTTTAGTAATTAAAGTTAAGCCTGGAATTGGTTGACAAGGTTCGTTGTCGTGTTGAAGAATTTGGTTTGTCTCCTTTGTTGTTGAGTCGATCTCCAGTGTACAAGTTGAATATTTTAAGGGCGCACTGACCAAGTCACGTCGAAGTTTCATTTTTATTAATTCTCTTGGTCACGTCGTGAACATGTTACATTTTGTAGCGTCAACTAGAGGTCAAAATTTGGGTCGGTACATTCGAACATAGTTGACGACACCTAATTGATATTTTTCAACCAATCAGAATGCATCAGTTGTTATACTTGGTTGGGAGGATTTAAAACAATAAATGCAGAAATCTGATTCTACAATATATATATATATATATATATATATATATATATATATATATATATATATATATATTCGTGATCTGTAGCGCTTAATCGACAGTAAGGTAAAAACAAATTATCAATGATTATTTCTTATTTACATTGTTCGAACTGTTGTCCTCATGTTTATTGCCCTGTTCACAACGTTTCGCCCGTTGTACGCTCCGGCCTTCTTCGGGTCATTGGAATGTCGAACTGAACCCTTTATTTCTTCCACCGGGCTAGATTGTTCTAGTTCCACGTGCCATGCCTCTTTCAGATGTCTCTGTTATCTCCCTTTTACTGAACTCTCCAAGTTTTTGTTCTTTACTGCAGTAGTCAGCTACTGAACTCGCAACTCTTTGGGTCAAGTCGCTAGATGCAACCAACGCTTTTAGCCACTGTGTCATGTGTCCTTGAGGACACCCGAAAAAGGCAAGTTTAGCTAAACTATTATTTAACACCTGGTGTTATTGTCAGTAAGCCTGTCTCACTGTATCAATTACTACTGAGTAGTGAATTCGGTCCTCACTAGGTGCTCTATACTTTCGGCCTTGTGCCACATCTAAACAGCGCTTAGTAGGGTACTTCTAAGTGGTGTAATGGTTTGCAAACATTTCTTGCTAGATCATTTACGACAGAATAGTAAATTCTAAGTTGTGCTTAGTAAATCGCAATAGACCAAAATATGTCTTTGTTTTGACATCGAGTCGTATTTTTCTTCCATAAATATTCCTTGTGTAAAGAAAGACGCTGAATATAAGGCTAAGTAAGAAATCTATAGGAAATAATTCAGTCTTTGATATGCAGAATATGTTTATTAATCATTATTCTGTGCCAAATTGAAAAAGATATTATTTTCTTTTTTTCTGCATTTTATACGCTTAAAAATAAAACTTTTGGTTCATTTTTCCTTTCAGTTACCCAACTGCTTTGTCGATGATCGCCACAGGCCAAGTAAATGCGAAGCCACTGATAACTCATCGATATAAACTCGAGGACAGTTTGAAAGCATTTGAACATGCCCGGACCATGCGAGACGGTGCTGTGAAGATTATGGTCCATTGTGCTCAAGAATGAGATTCCACTTGACCATTCCTTTCCCTCTGTCCCAATTTTCACTCTTCACACTTTTGATTTCTTCAGGTTGAAGTAACTAAACAATTCAAATTAGAATTTTTTAAAAAATGGTTTATAGAATTTGGGCGTTGGAGAAATAAGATACACGAGAAATTCAACAGTTTGGCAGTCTTGGAGGAAATAAAAATGGAACCGAAAGTTTTCAGTCATCTAATTCGGTTTTCTGGGATTTGAATAAATTATTTATTTTAATCAGAATTCAAAGGAAAAAAGATGCTATTAGAATGTTTATGCGTAAAATTACTGTTCATGTAAAATAAATTGGTTTTTATATTTTATTGATATTAATGAGGTACTTGGAAAGAAAGAAGAAATATCTTCGTTTTCCCTACTTTCCAGGGCCCACATTAGGCATTAGTTTATCCATTATATAAACACCTTAACACGAAAGAAGGATGGGCTAGAATAAATCAAAGAAATTAACATCAAAAATGAATTGTGCCTGAAAACATTTTATATACAGCACGAGAATATAGAAATATATGATGCAATATGTTATATAGAAATCTATTTTATTACTTAAACGTTATTTTTAGTGGATACTCATATTTAAGTCGACGTATTAAACAGGAAATTTATTTATTTTTGTCTACAGGCCCAAATATTTGAGAAAAAAAGGAAAAACAGGAGTGCTTCTCTTTTCTCTAATAGAATTTTTAATATTTAGGCCGGTAGACGAAAATAAAAACATTTATTGTTTAATAAATAAACAAAATGTCTACTCAGATATGGCTATCCACTAAAAATAACGTTTAAAGTGATAAAATCTGTCAGATTAATAAATTTTAAAAATCCATTACTTCTTTTAAAATTGCTTTGTTTACGTTCAGATACGAAACTGAACAGATATGAATGTTTTGAGACTCTTTGAAGAAATTTCTGCTCAATCAGCAAGATCCTTCGTGACCGAGATGGTCGAGAGCACGTCGGATAAAACGACTGTTTATACTGTTCAGGAGGACGTAGGTTCGAATTCTGTTAGAGGACGCATCTTTTCTTTAATAGGATTTCTCGAATATTAAGGTCGGTAAACGGAAATAAATAAATTGACGTTTTAATAAATAAACGGAGCGTCTACCTAAATATGGATATCCAATAGACATAATGTTTAAATAATAAAATCTGTTGGATAATTGAATTTTTAAAAATTCATTACTTCTTAAGAAATTGACACAAATATATCTATATTTATCACAACTGGTCCCACACGGAGATATTATAACCAACATACGAGAAGCAAACAAGAGGTCTGTGAAAGGACAGATGTAAAGAATGTTCTATTCATAATGGCTCAAGTAGAAATGCGACCAGACCAGAGTGATATGTTTCATGTTCCTCAATTAGGGTACAAGGCTTTCATTCGTTGTCTTAATCGCCGTTGGATACCAGTTCTGTCTCCATCGTGGGCTAATCAGTAACTTTCTATTGTCACCCACGGGCTCTCATTATGCGACCTTCAGAGCCACTTAAAACGTTAGTAAAATTCGTTCTGTAAAAAGGGGAGATAAAACGCCTTCTCAATCCCAGCAATATTAAACAACATAATTAAAATAAATGTAATTGTTGGCCAGGTAAAAGAAAATTGTTTGCCTTCAGAAAGAATTTAATCGAGATTCGACCCACCTCCCTCTCCCCGCCAAAACAAAAATTTCACCCTAAGGTTTTGTTCACATATTTGTGCTTTTATAAATTTATGATGCTTTAGAGACATGCTAAGTGTATAATGAATGGGTTAGAGGCTTTCTCTTCAGTTGTTATTGTACGATTCAAATTCGTAAATCAATAACATTGGATAAGCCACTTAAGACACCAAATTGGCTTTGTTTTCTCGGAGACTGGACACGAAATCTTTAACCTATATTTTGTTCTTGTAGTATTACATTTTCCTTAAAATGAATCAAAGGAACAATATTTATTGACACTTGTCTTGTGTTTCCCAGAATTCCTGTTATTTCCTCCAGATTCAAAAGTGTTCGTCCATAAAAAAAATTAAAAAAAAAAACATTTCCAGGTTGAAATTTCTGCTTGCAACATAAACAGCCAAAACCCACAAAAATGAGTTCCCTGGAAATAGCGTTCATAATTTCGATCATAATTCTATCTTTTGAAGCCCGTGTTTACCAAGAATCACTCCATGAATAAAGTGTCAGAATTTCTTATCATTTGTGTCTCTGAGTTTTGCTTGATAAAAGACTGATATCATTCATCAATTTTTAACAATAAAAACTTTTACATCGATTCATTTTTTTAATTACCCTTTCGTAACCACGTCTTAATTGGTGTTGTTCCCAGGTCAACCCTGGTTTAGGGTGGTAGCACTTGTTAGGGTCCCAGCTGTAGACAAATAGTGAACGAACCAAGCAAAAACAAAACACTATGAAAGTATAAAAATACATTTTATAGTACATATACCAGCAATACATTTTTATTAAAAAAAATGGCCACCAATACCAATTTATAATATAATGACTATACATTTTATCTGTGGCTGAAGGTATACAATTATGTTCAAAATATTTAGATTTTGGCATTAAATAACCCATAGATGTGTTGATATGCAGCTAACCAAACAACTACTATGAAAGGACTTTCATGATATTAATACATATAATATCCTACAATCAAACTGTATTCCAAAATATAACTTAAACTACAATATAAAATACTCTAGTAATGATGTTTACGCAAAAGCTGAGTATCATCTACCATTTATTCAGTTGTGAAAGCAGAATAACATATATCATTTTTATTACTTCCAAACTCCTAAGAAAATTAAATTTCGGCATTAAATGACCCATGAAGGAGTTGATATACCGTTAAACAGACAAATCGATCAATTAACCTTTTGCCCCATTGTTCTTTTCCTTCTGTGTGATAATACACAGCAATGTCACAAACATTCTTCTAAGTGAGTTGTTAAACTTTACGATTTGGTGTTTTAAGGAATATTTGCTTCAGTGGAGTAAGAGTCACAAGAGATATGAGGAGGAGGTGTGTATGCTGTGACGTAATTCAAATTCGTGTCGACTCTTGTTGCGGATGTGTGTTGGAGAGAAATTATCAGAAGGCTTGAATTATCAGAAGGTTTGAAATCGTGTGTGTTCAATAATCTTCCATCCACAACAATTAATACAAGATAGAGAATAATAAAGATTCATAAACATCTTGTTTCAAAACATAACAATTGAATTTATTAATATTTGATATACATGCATGCGAACTAAAAAGGTAGGACAGAGTCGTGTCCCTTTGATTAAGGTAATAGTTGTACCTGAGTTCATATTAAAAGGAAGTAATAAACTGTAATTTAGAAGAATAAAGTTTCTTTAGCATGTTTGGAATTGTGTATTGTACAAGTTGGTAAAAGTTCAGAAGTGATTTCAGAGTTCGTACTTGCGTGAATGTTGGTAATGGTCTTTAACGTCTGACCGCAATGGCTAAGACGGGAGTTCTTGAAGATTACATCTTGGTACTTGGTAGCAAGGAATGAGACGCGCGAGAGAGAGATGAATGAAAAGAAACTACTCAGGGAGTTTACACGTGTTCTGTTTATATAATGGTCGTGTATCACGTCGGAGGCTCCAAACATATTGAGCGAGAAAACAGATTGGTCGCGTGCAGGCGGTTTGATTGGTCGAAACTGACCAATCAGCAAGCTAGTTTGAAGGTGATTGACCAATGAATACTTGTTATATATTTGTAAGATTGTGATGGTGAAAATTATAACAGGAATAGTGCATTTCCTAGCTTGTTGTGGAAGAGTGCACACTCTCTTACGCGTAAATGCCTCCAGGAAATGTATGAATCCATCTCTTTTTCCTCATTCCCTCCACTGAGCTATGGCTTGAATAGCAGGGCAGAATGGGTCCTACAGCTTTGTTTTAGCAACCAGTCTACTGCAGAAATAAATGGCAACCTACTGCGAGAAAATATTCTGCCTAGCCAGTCATGAACCGAAAGAGATCGATCATTTGACTTGTAAGAGATAGTTTAGCAATCGTAAAATTCACAGTGTGAATTTTGTCAGCAGCGCCACAAACTGGATCCGAAAATAATGATAATTTGTTGCTTATAAGATATTCACAAAAATGTTAGTAATTTGCGAAAAAGAGAAGGTGAACAACATTTATTCAATTAAAATTAAAGTTAGCCTCAAGTTACCTCCCTTGTAGAACGAATAGAAGGTAATTGAGAAAAAAATTACTTTTTTTTTATGTACCGTATTTGACGTACTTTTTTTTAACTAAAATATCTTTTAAAATTCCCCTGCGTCTTATATGCTATATGTAGATTTAAAATTCGCAATAGTCGGCCGAAATTAGCTACCTAGCAACTCCTATTAGCTTAGACTTTAGAGTAACTTTGATATACCTATTGCCATTATTTAAAAGGCTATTATGCAGATTAAAAATGTTATCATTGATAATATTCATTATATTAATTTCATCACGTTTAATATTAGTACTTTGTTTCATATAAATTATATACAGTAAATTCAAGTTATATATTTGTTTCATTAATATTTTTCTCGTATTGGTATACAATCAGAATTTTTATATCCTAATTATTCTGCTAAAACGCTTACAAGATGCAGGTTGTCCAGATCATATAAAGGAATATTTTTGACTGAATTTCATCTCTTCAGATATGACAACAAGCAAGAAACAGGTTAAGCTACACTTGTTGTGTACGAACTTCATTTAATAAACTATGCTAAAGAGCATAGAAATGGAGTAGCTGCAAAATATTTGGGCTCATCGTCTACAAAAAAAAAATGATACGTTACTGGGAAATAACTTACGGGCAGCGAATAAAGGAAACTGTAACGTTCGCCCCACCGACCTGAAATTGAAGAAGAAATTAAAACATGGATTGTAAAATAGAGGAGTACAGGCAGAATTGTTACTATAAAAATGATAAGGAATGTGTCTAGAAGATTAGTAAACGAAAAGGGGATTCAAAACTTTATAGGAATAGAAGGATGGTGTTATAATTTTATGAAACGGGAAGGTTTGCCAATGTGTAAAAAACATCAAATGAGAAGAGATTGCCAGCTGACTCTGATGGCAAAATATTAAAGTTTCATAAATTTGTTATACATGCTTGAAAAAGAACTCCTTTTGAACTCGGCCAGATAGGAAATATGGATTAAGTCCCACCAACGTTTGATGTTCCATCAAACAAAACTGTGAGTATTAAGCGATCCAAGACTATTACAATAAAAACCACAAACCATGAGAAGACCCCTTTATACGGTCATTCTTGCATGTTGCATTGATGGCACAAAACTGCCTTCTTTTCTGAGAAAAACTACACCAAAATATAAAATACGAAAAGGTGTGCATGTTCATGTTCATCCAAATAGTTGAATAGACGAAGCTGGTCCGTAGTTATGGCTAAGAGTTGTATGAGAAAGACGTCTTGGTGGACTATTACGAAAGCCCTCTTTTCTGGTTTGGGATCAGTTCCGAGTATATACGACTGAATCCATTAAAAAGAAAATGGCAGAATTGAAGACAGAGATAGCGTTTATTCCTAGTGGATTAACAAGTCAGTTGCAACCTCTGGATGTGTCTATGAATAGACCATTCAAGCAAAACATGAAAGGGCAATGGAACACGTAGATGGTAATGACTGATCACAACTTTACACTTATTTATAGGAAGAATAAAAAGACCCAGCATTGCACAAGTCTGCTAATGGGTGAAGCAAATTTGGGATGATATTAGACCAGAAATTGTTGTGAAATATTTTTAAAAAGTGTAGCATTAACAATGTTCACATTGGAACGGAAGATGACGGATTATTTAATGACAATGATAGTAGTATTGAAAATGAGGATCAGAGTTTTGATAACGAAAACGACGAATTTTATGGATTTGAAGATTAATACAATTTTAATGGTAACTGTACTGTTTTGCTCAATTGTAATAATTGATTTTTATTTTGTTTTCTTACTTTTGGATATAATAAAGTTTTTACAGGCTCATGTTCATTTTTTCCTATTATTTTTCGTTTAATTGTAATCATGGTTTGTTTAACCAAAATAATACCTCATAAATATAGCCTAGGCTGTATCATTTACTAATAATTTTACTAATTACTAATTTTTTCTTGATTTGCCCTGCTGAAATTGAGGTGCGTCTTATACACCCGTTCGTCTTATATGCCCTCAAATATGGTAAATTTTGTTTTTCTTTTATGTTAATCAGAGTTTCCTGACCTGACTGATATCATCCAACGGTAGGCGATTTCAACTGTTGGATGGACAATGAGAAACTGAACAGAAAATGTTTATTGGATTTTGAGTATTAAAAAGATATTTCAACATATGTAACCCGAAAAACCTTTCAAAACAGATATGCAAAGAACCTGTATTACAAAGAACAAAAAAAACACAGCAGACTAAATGTGAATAACTGAGTCTCATTCCTAGATAAGCTATAAATATCTCCGAAAAGAAAGAATATTTTGCTATTTTCTGAAGGTTTGAGAAGGCTCATTAACATTGAAATACTTCTTCAGAAATGAAATAAGATTGGTTTTTACCCTCAGCTATAAATCAGATAAGGAACAACTTTGCCAATAAAATTAAGAAGTGACCTCAGGATAATTTTTATTTAATATAAAATTAATTTTATTTTATTTTATCACAATGGCCATGTCGAATTTCTCAAGGTAGGAAAAGTAGCCGTCAAAGCACAATTTACCCAACACTCTAGTAGTTTCTAGTTTGTTTGGTTTTGTTTTGGTTTTTATTATTTTGTTTTATATATATATATATATATATATATATATATATATATATATATATATAGATATATATATATATATATATATATTATGGTTATGAGTTTGTAAACGTTTTGTAAAATAAATGATTTTCTCTATCTCAATTCGATCAGCTTTTGTTAAAAAATAATAAAGAAGGATTTAATTCAGATTGTTTTTTTAAATGTCACCCCTAAACCGAAATTTCTAAAATTAAAAGTATAGTAGTATTATGAATTTCTAGAGGCTTCTAGAATTTTCTAGAATGTCCTGGAGCCAAGGCCGGCGCGATTTTTAGGGTCCCGTTGTGGCCTCTGGCATTTTTTTCAGCACTGTTTTATGGCCATCCGCCATTTTTTATTATTTTTAAACTGATGTTACATTGTCAGTCATCAACTAACAATATAAATCGTGTATCTGCATAGCCGGTGCGGTGCTTACTACACAGGAACCCCCTACCCACCTATGTGGTTGGTGCCCTAAAAGGGTTAGTTTCAGCAGCGTTATTTTTATTTTTTGCTTTTTGTACTTTTTATTTTGTTTCTACCTAAGCTATATTATCAATCATCAACTATAAAACTCGACAGGGCCGGTGCCTACTACCCCGAACCTATCAACTGGGGGTGGGCGAGCAGGTACAGAAGTGCTAATTTTAGTAGCGCTTATTTTTTTTAAATTGTAATTTTCTTTCTGAACAGTTCTTTTAAATCAATTAAGAGGGTAAAATCTCGGTAAAATCATTTTTTATTCCGAGATCATCCACTAAGGAGGAACTCTGATTTTTTTTTTACTAATAGTAATACAAACCAGAAGTCCATGACTAATAATTAAAATAAAATTTCTCGTCCTCATTTTTTTTTATATTTCTAGAAAGATAAAGCCGAGAAAATGATCGCTTAAAAAATAAAAATGAAAAATTTCCCCGAAAACTGAAATATTGTTTTTAAAATAATTTTTTAAGACAATCCCGTTTGTGTTGTGTTGGAATCTTTGTAAAACTTTTTTTCAGTGAAGATGCGTCGGCAATTAATCTTTATGAAAAGGTAAAAATTTGTGACTTAAACATTTTTTCCAATAAAATTTAGTCACGAAAATATTGGTGGTTATTACAAAAAGACATTTCTCAGTTTCTTTTAAAATAAAAAAAAAATCATATTCTTTATAAAAGTAAATAATTAATGAATATATACTGAAATGTTTAGGGCACCTCGATGTGGTGTAATGGTCAACAAGCTTGTCTCGCTAGAACAATCACGACTGAGTAGCGATTTCAATCCTCATTGGGTGCCCCCTACTTTCGGTCTTGTGCCACATCTAAGCTACACTTGGAAAATCAGTATGCTGAAATGTTCATTTAAACTGGATAATTCCCTGATTTGGCGTAATTTTTTTTATAAAAAAAAAGTGCAGCCCTCCACACACACACACCTAATTTTCCTTCGAGGGTTTGTGGCCACAAGATTGGGAAATTTTGAAATCGACATGTCGTAGAGAGCGGGGGTGCGTATCAAAGTTTCCTGTGCTGGGGTGAGGACCTCGAGACCCTAACGCCGGCCCTGCCTGGAGCCTTATGGAAATTTATGGAAGCTTCTAGAACTTATTTTGGTTTATTTGTAAGTTTATATGTTATGCTATAGTTATAAACTGTTAAATGCGTCAAAAATACGTAAGTACTTTCCAATTACGTCATTAGCAAATTGAAAAAGAAAGCTTCTGAAATATTTTGATCTGGCGAGATAAATAGATGTCTACCTACTACTAATAATATTAATAGAAGTGTATTAAGGCTTTTAGCTATGACGGATCAGAAGGTATCGATGAACATCACCGAGTACTTTGTTATAATAATTCATGATACAGTAGTAGTAGTAGTAGTAGTAGTAGTAGTAACAAAATGCTTGAGTAATCAAGTATGGGAAACTTTTTCCTGCAGTGAGCCACACTACTTAAAAATTCAAGGTAATTTTCCATTAAAAGTGTTTCATTCATTTCCCTACAGAAGATCATACGGGCAAGCATCTGCCTTAGAAATTGGAGAAAGTTGATGTTGCAGAACCAGATGTATTGACGCACCTATGCAAATTGTTTGCATGGCCTTGCGAATATTGGCCGGCACGTGTTGATTGGTTCCAACTGTCAGTCTGTTGTTATCAATATGAGAATAAAATCTGATTTCGATATAGATTTGCCATGTTTTAATAGATGTCAGTTATCAAACATGGCACGTGGAACTAGAACAGTCTACCTCAGTGAGCGAAATAAAGGCATCAGTTCGACATTCCAACCACCTGAAGAAGACCGGAGCGTACAACGGCCAAAACGTTGTAACAAATATAGCGACAAAGATGAGGACAATAGTCCGAATAATGTAAATAATGTACATAATACCTCATCTCAGAAATATAGACAGATACAAATATTCATCTCTTCAGACCGAAGTTTTTTTTAATAAAATAGTTAATATATATTATATTGCTCTGTTACTTACATTGAGCTCTCTTTGGATTAATGTC